>LLEY01000300.1:0-43698 GCA_001414485.1 Calycina herbarum | reverse complement strand
CCCCCCCCCCCCCCCGAATGCCCGTCCGATTTGAATTCAATACAAAGAAGCGAAGGTGGTAATGTATACTAAAACACAAACTCTCTCAACCCCCCCCCCTTCCCTCAGAGAGCTCTCCCCCAACCCACTCCCCACTCCTCTTCAATCTCTCCAACAACGCTCTTCACCAGCATTGACATCCCTCCCTTCGATTCTTCATTTAACGACAGTGAGTCTCTTATCCCGCCATTTCTGGCGTTCCGGTTAGTGTTTTTTTGGCCTCCCATCCTCCCAATTACAAGCCCCCCCCCCCGGTGAATAAGAGCTATTTCGGACTCGGCAAATCGGTTTTCTATCTTTCCCTTTCCTTCCACTGAGGGCTCTGCTCTGCCTCATATCCCAACACAAGGAATACCACACAGCCTGTTCGTACAAAAAAGCCCACAACATACCCACATCCTCTCCCCTCAAGCCTTCCCATTCACCTTCCGATTCGTAATCTCATTCAATTTCCCCTCCACCCCACTCGCCTTCCCATTCCCAATAACAGTCTTCCCATTACTCTTCCCCTCAAGCCTCTCCCTCTCCTCCTTCCTCTTACGTCTCTCCTCCTCCTCCTTGGTCTCAGCCGCGAACTCCTCGTCATCATTCTCACTTCGGTCATCCTCCAGAGCAACATCCACGAATAGGAAGCGGTACGCAATTCTCAAAATATAATACATCCAGAAGAGATTGAGCCCCTGTAGGGATGCAAGAAGAGCGGTGGATATCCAATGTGAGAGCTCACACTTGTATTGTTCCGTCACCCAGTTTAGTTCGTATGGCCCGACGGTCTTGAACTCGTTGAATTCCGACCAGAGGATTTTGAGGTTGAGGTAGTGGCGGAGGTAGACCCAGGCGACGATGAAGACGGCGAAGTAGGGTCCGACTAGAGGGTGGTCTAGGTAGTTGAGGGTTTTGGAAGTCTATTAGGAAAAGATAATTAGCAAGTTATCTATAAATGCCAGGGGTAGCAAAAAAGAAAGGGGAATGCTTACAGCAAGGAAAAAATCACTAATATCATGAGTGATGTAAACCGCCAATCCCATGTAAGTAAAATGGAACCGGTAACTCAAGGCGATCAAAAAGAGGGTTGTGACGTGATGTCCCACCAACTCATTATAATCCTTCCTCGGCTTCTCCATCCCCAAACTCAACACAATGAACTGTTGCGCCCAATATGCCGCTTGGAAGAGGTAATAAAACTTGAAGTAGGCCTCGTGAGTCTTATGCGGGAAGCCCTCATACATCCCCCTCGTATTGAAATACCACACCGGCGTCCGGCTCATAACAAAAAGCCCCACGGGTCCCAAGAAGCCAAAGTAAACAGCCGTATACATCTGCTCCATGAATCTGCTCTGCTTCGCTCGACTCTTCAGCCCACTCTTCTTCGCCAAGGGCCGTAGGAATTTCTGCATGATGAATTCGCGCGTAAAGGAGAGGATGATGATATAAAAAGCCACAAAAGCCAGATCCCACCACCCCTTCCCATATTGATCTGGAGTCCCGGCAGGCGTCCCAGCAGCCGGAGCTATGCGATAGGAGAGGAAGATAAAATGATGCATAGGATTCGATTCCGTGGGGTTAATCGCAAAGACAGCCAGGAAAACGCCTATCAAGACCAAGGGAGTAACCCAAGTATGTTTCAGCGCATACCGTTTCCATTGTCTCAAAAAGCTTCGGGCTTTCCGTCGTTTGGAAAAGGGCTTCCTTCGATCTCGATCGTTTTGCGCCTGCGCGTGGTCAATTAGTATGTGCTGGATAAGGGGGTGAGACTCGGGAATTGGGGATAGCATCGAATTACTAACCTTCACAGTTCCGGGAGACGGCGGTCTCGCATCTAATGTTGCCAGCGCAGGAACACTGGTATCCCCAGCTCTTATCTCGCCTCCCAGACCACTCGAGCGTCTCCTTATGCGTGGTTTCTCGATTTGAGGGCCGCCCAAGGGAGCTAATTTGTCGGCGCCGCTGCTGGACGAGGAAGAGGAAAGCAGGGGGAATGCTTCGGTGCTCGAGTGCATCGCGGCGGGTTTCGAGGAGGGATTCATCCAGAGGGTTGTAGATTGAGTAAAGTTAACATGGATTGAATGGAGAGAAGGGGATGCTGAGGAGTTGCGCAGGTAGGGAGTTCAGGTGGTTGTTGTTGAGTTGAAGGACATGAGATTGTGCAGCTGAAATTAAAATCTCCCCCGACCCTCAATCGACCCCCCACAGCTTCGGATCGCTAGGGTCAACCTCCTAAGGGGTTCGGCACAAGGACAAACACAACGCTGCACGGAGTTTAAAGTAGTGATACAAGGTACTGCAGTCCGCGGAATCCGCGCGTCTGGCTTGCAATGAAGAATTATCATAAAAAATAATCAATTATTCTATATACTTTTCGCAAAATGAGATTCACCAAAATCCGTGGTGGATTCGGGAGGGTCGAGGTGCCAAAAGAAATACCCTGATGTCATTCGACCACTGACAGTGCATCGGCTCCGATCGAACCAATACGATGGTCAAATACATACACTACCGACAGCCCAGGTGCGGGAGTCAGCAAAGTGAAAGGTTACATTGCATCAGTTGGGCAGGTTGTCACATGGTTATCAGATCATAGCTTGAAGAGAAATGATAGCCTAGTTAAAGGCCGGAAATTGAGTAGATCATTAGTGAGACTTTCTCAAAAGTGCTACAAGTAGCCTACAACTAATGCCTACTTTTAGTTAGTGCTTAGAGTATCACTAATGCTCGACTAACACGTAAGTGAGCTGGCAGATTTCTATATCAGCTCGGCTCCCGTCTTATTCAGCATTTTGCAGTTGGCATCTATCTACAAGCTTCACAGAGGCTGATTTGTAAATGCTTGAATCTATAGTCAGTCAGATTCTGTCAAGTTAAATTTATAGAATCCCCAGCGACTCTCGAATCGAAGTACCGCAGTCAGCATAGAAGAACCAAAAGTAATTGTAAATAACTTTTTCATTATTCTTCTTCTCTCCTGTACTTTTATATATGTGGTGGTTATAAAATCCCACCCGTCAGATACGGCCATTACTCGTTAAAGATAGATACAGAAAGCTATATCTGATCATAAATAGTCTCTTCCTTCCCTCGCCCCATCTGTACAAAAAATATATGTTGTAATATATGCAGGATATTTCCTCCCAACCATTTCCCTGAATGCTCCATCCGTATTCCTACTCCACCCAACCCATTCCATCATCTATAGTATCCAAAAGTAAAACGCCCATCCATGAATGCTAAATAAAAACACCAACCCACGCTTTATGCAAAAATATACAAGGCTCAAAATTCAACCCAAAGTTTTTATGAGCCGCCTACTCATCATCATCATCATCACGAGGTCTCGGTCGCCGAGGAGGAGCGGGAATGCTCAGGACTGGTAATCCATCTCTTCGGGGTGATGTCGGAGTGCGTATTATCGTACTGCTCCTTTGAGAACTAGGAGTTCGATCCAACGATTCCTCTAGTGGAGATGACGAGAGGGGAGAGACAGGCGAAATTACGTCGTCCTGACCAGCTTGCCGTTCTCTATCTGATGTGACAATGGATATTGCCCCTCGTTGATGTACGGCATGAAGTCCTAGGTAGTCCGGTGTGTATGGATCACTGAGTCTTTGAGGCTGCTCTGGTCGTGGGTACTCCCCATAATTATTTTGTGCTGGAGCTCGAGAAAGGAGTGTCGAGCCTGTCCCATTCAGAGTATCTTCGCCTTCCAACTCCTCCAAAGTTGCCTGAAGATTCCGCCTTCGAGGTGGTGCGGGTATGACTGTACGTGTTAAAGGAGCAACAGGGACATTTGGTCGGGACTTTTCCCGATATTTGTCAGCCTGGGTTGCAGCAAAGTCTTCGATTCTCCCTCGGACATCCCATTTGTTGGACGGTTCATGACTACTGGGAGGTTGCTGTTCTTCCTGCTTCAGCTTCACAGTGTGGGCAGACACCTCCGGTGGTGGAGCATTTGTTCTCCTTCGGAAGGGGTTTGCTTTCGCGATGGATTGCCAGGCTGTAAATTTATTTGCTTCAGACTCATGCCCATATCCTTTCGCCATTTCTTCGATAATGAGATCTTTGTCAATATCAACATCCGTTGCTCTCCGAGTATTTGAGGGGCTTCGTCTGGTGAGTGGCGCTTCTACACTATTACTCCTCGAAGATATTGCAGGCCTCTGAGGCTGTGGTGTCGCTTCACTAATAGGATGGTACCGTACTGCATATACGGTACTATCTGCACTGGCAGTATCAGTTCTGCTAACCGGAGTAGCGGCGGGAGGAGGCCGCGTTGGCCAAAGGGGAGGTCGGACCCTGGCTATTCGTTTGGTTGTATTCCGTATTGTACTGGAAGTATTTGCACCTTGCTCGACATCTGGAGCAGAGTTTGATTGCTGCGGCCTGTATCGACTTTTGATAGCAGCCATACCAGGCCAACGATTTCCATTGGATCCAGTTGTTGCGGCAGTACCACCGCCATCATCGTTGTCAGATTTACGACCCCGTAATCTCTGTGTCCAAGTAGGTTCTGTTGATGGGGTAACATCCAACATCTCATCCCCGTCAAATACCTCTCTTCCTAGAACACCATCCTTCTTATCATTCCGCTCCAACGCTTCAATCCGTTCCACCCATTCCCAGACCACCACACTAGCCGCCGCTGCACCGACCCACCGGACGTAGTCTCCCCAGCCCGCAAGGGTGGGCTTTGAGATATCCACGACGAAAAACACGGTTGGAACCAATACGGATACAATGGAAAGCAACGCCACCAAGCACATGTTTTTCATCTGTACGTGATAAAAGGAGTAGCGTTTTTTCGTGATGGCATAATAAATAACCCAAGCCGAGTAGAGTAGACTTAGAGACAATTGGAACAAATAAGATAGTGCGGGCACCGCATCGACAAAAGTGCTCGGCCGTGAGTTGCCTTTGTAATAAAAGTTGTTGAGGATACTGAATAGAACATCGAGCGCGATGAGAGCAAAGGCCGTATATTTGATAATGATCTTTTCCCGCTGCCGAGGAAACAAACGGATGAGGGTTTGGGCTTGCGCAAGCCATAGGAAGGTGTCGGATATCACCCGGATGATTTTCAGTTCCATTCCATCCTCGACTTCTTTCTGCAGAGCCGCTGCATCCATGAACCCTCTTTCGTATTGGGATTCGGCTACTTTAAAGGTGTCTGCTGTCGCAATGGTGAGAGATATCGCGACGGTCATGGCTGCCACCTTCTGAAGCCATGGTCGTCCTCCAATTCCAATGCCCGCGTCACTCCCGGATGGACCATTGGTGAAGCCCCTTCGTCCCAATACCACGGTTCCGTCGTGCAAAAAGGTCCGAGGCGTAATCAGCAACATGATAACGAGCATATATGCGATTACGGTCGCTGAGGCTAAAGCGTAGCACTCGGGGATCGTTGAGGCGTAAAACGGATCGCGAAAGTCGAGTAAACTTGTCGATGCAGTACCGGCGTTGGTGAGGATCACGCCACTGGAACCTGTGCATTCGGGCTTGAAGACGGCATCTTCGGTGAGGGTGATTATAGAGTCGACTCCCAGAGTCAGGACTCCATTCGAAGGGAGGGTAAAGGGGGTGCAGTGAGCCTTGGCCGTCGTGGCCGTGGCGGTTGTCGAGAGTCGGCCGATGTTGATGAGCTGCCTTGCCTCCATGGTGATTCTTGTCTTCGCGGCCCTGCCGCAAGTCTTGGTGAGGACTCTCAATGATAGAGGAGGTTCGGCATATTCTTTGGGTCGAGGTGTCGTTGTTGATCGAGTGCGATGGGAGGAGTGGCGGGTAAGCGGGCACTCTCGATTTCGATGCGATGGGCGATGGATGGGATTGATTCGGATTCGTAGGGCTGTGGTATGGAGTTGAAGGCGACGCCGAGAAATGGAATTGGTTTTCCTAAGAGAAATCTCTGGGCAGAGGGAAGGGGAAGCTTGGGAAGGAAGGACAAGTGGGACTTGGGAAGGAAGGGCTTGGGAAGGAAGGGCTTGGGAAGGAAGGACGAGTGGGACAGGTGGGTGGTTGCGAAGTCTGGGTCGTCGCGCGTTGTTCGAGTTCGAGATGGGCTGGTGAAACGGGTGCTCAGGCTGTTGATCGAGGACACTGCTGGGGATAGTGTACAAGTAGGTAGTGCCGATGGGGAAGAGTCGGGGGAGGAGGGAAGGACCCACCCTCGCACCCAGGAGTGCTTGGACAGGAGACTCCGAGCCAGACCACTTGAGTAAGATGAGCCATTTTGATGCAGGAAGAGGGTAATCAACACCACCACAATTCTTCTTTATTTATCTATATCTCTATACAGGCAATTGAAGATGAGCTATCGCCCTCTCCAACACCAAGCTTCTCACCACTCCATCTGCAATCTGCAATCTGCAATCTGCAATCTTTAGGATTGGAGATCACAGCACAACCAAGCATTGCGGGCGCGTGCTTGGGGGTGTCTCATTGGGGCTGAAGTGGCAGAAGTGGCAGAAGTGGCAGAAGTGGCAGCCTCTCACGCAAGATACGTTTCTTGGTAAACCCCCGAGCTGGCCCTTGGCAAAGCTTAAATGCAGAAGCAACGCCTAAAGGGTTGGAGAACTTTCGCGAAGAAGCAAATCATTACTTGGTATCTGAAGAGCCTCATCTTTTACAATATATATACACTGCACCGAACAGACTTGTTGTAGGGCTGGTACTGATATGTGCATCTCACAATCGCTCCTTCTCCTCTGAGAAAAGTGGAATAGAGTTCACGCTGCACAGCCGAATCCCCGAGACACCTTCAAAAGCGGGGTTTTGTGGTTTTGTCCGTGAGAGGGAGATGGATGGAAATGCTCCACACCTGCACACCACACCCTCCAAATAACCTCCTTACGACTCGTTCGAGAATTGGCTGATGAAATGGTTTGTTTAGACTAATTCTCCGGGTGTCTTCATTCGGTCGCAACATCATCCATCGTCCAATCATGCCTTCTGAGGCATTTTGTGAGCGATGCTGCTTTTTCTTCAACAAAGGCCTGTTGAGCCAGTTTCGGATGTTGCCCTTCCCGCCGCCGCCTGTTGATGACTCGGCCGCTTTATCGCTGATATTATTCTAGACTCGAGGCTACGCTAAATCTGTACAACACAACACAACACAACACCACACCTCTGTCGTGTTTAATCACCTGTGCTTTTCTCCCTGATCTATCATGCTACTCAATTGCAAAATTGTGCATGAGATCTGGTCACCGCAATGCAGTATACTCGTCATCGCTACAAACGACAGTTTCATGTTTGCCATTGATAATACTGGTATAGAAATAGGTACGAAATAAATCATTCGGCCCTTTGTACCAAAATAATGAACCCTCTCTAAAAACTCTTTTTAACTTTCAATCCCCATTCTAGACTTTCAACCCTTGACAACACAATCCAATTTCCAGGTACAGAGGAGAACTCCCATCTCATCAATCCCAGAACATCTCAAAACACGCCACGAAGATCTCAGGTTAAGCACCGATTTCCAAAGCTTATTTAACAACTCTTGTATCATATTATTGCTTGAGTATGGTATACAAGCATAGGGATTATCTCGTTAGTACTGTCCCTATTTCTGACAATTGCCATCCCATCAACCCAGAACTTCAAACCTTCTCACATCAAACATCAATTCCCCAAAAGTTTAAAGTTGTCGGTACTCTCCACGTTGACATGTCTTGCGAGGGGCTGCACCTTCCCGGTAGACCGTAGGCAATAAAACGGCAGTAAATAGCTAGGTGCCTCTCCTCTCATCGTTCCAAGTTTATAATACAATAAAGTATTAACCTAGATATTCTGAGACAATTGAAGTCAATTTTCCGAACCATTCCAAATGTTTAGATGAATATTTTGCAATCTACTTACTGTGATTCCTTCACGTAACACAAAGTACGAGTACGATGCTTACTATTGGTGGCGTCTCAAGTGAGGGGTAACGCATGTGGGAGCCGATATTTTCATTGGCCCAAGATACACCTGCGTATGTTCCGTAAGAAGAAGAAGTAAGAAACCATATGTCACTCTTTACTAACCGAACTCGGAGATAATGCACTTCGCTTCCAGGTTGTTGGTAGAAGAAAGATCTGCTGTTCAGAGTGAATGACGAACGCCGAGCTAACAGATATTCTTCTATCAGATAAAGAAGAAGTGGTGACTTATTTACTTTCCACATTCCAATATCTCATGCAAAAATTCATCCTCACTCTCATCTCAAGAACCCGACTAAGCACTCAGCTCACTCCGAGAACCTCAAACTTCTACTTAAGAGATAAAAATTACAAATCTCACTCACAAATACCATTTAGAAAAATGGCAACCACAACCCCCAAAACCATGACGGCAGTCGTCATACACGAAGCAGGCGGCCCCGAAGCCCTCAAAGTCCAACAATGGCCAATCCCCGTCCCAAAAGAAAGAGAAGTTCTCATCCGCGTCAAGGCATTTGGATTGAATCGCTCAGAGATGTACACGCGACAGTGAGTATCTCATTCCCATCCACGTCGCATCACTAATAACATACACAGAGGCCATTCCCCCGTCCAATTCCCTAGAATCTTGGGTATTGAATGTGTAGGCATCGTCTCCTCCTGTCCGGGAAACGAGTTTCAAAAAGATGCTGTAGTGGCGACAGCGATGGGAGGTATGGGACGAGACTTTGATGGGGGTTATGCGGAGTATACATGTGTCCCAGTCACTCAAGTCCAAGTCCTTCCTTCCTCCCCGTCCATCCCTTGGGAGATTTTGGGTGCATTGCCGGAGATGATGCAGACTGCTTATGGGTCTTTATTCAAAGCTTTACAGTTAAAAAAGGAGGATAGTCTTTTGATTAGAGGGGGGACGACCTCAGTAGGACTGGCTGCTCTCGCGTTGGCGAGGGATTTGGGGTGTGAAAACGTGGGTGTTACGACGAGGAAGGAGGGGAGGGTGGAGATGTTAAAGGAATATGGGGCTGGAGAGGTTTTTATTGATGGGGGGAGCATTCAAGAGGAGGTTAGGAGGAGGAAGCCGGAGGGGTATAGTAAGTGTCTTGAGTTGGTTGGGACGAAGACGTTGGCGGATTCTTTGAAGTGTGTTAAGGAGAATGGGATTGTTTGTGTTACCGGAATTGCCGGAGGAGAGGTATGTTTTTCCCCATCACGTCACGATCATTTCATTTCGTATTTCGAAGAGAAGCGGGATATTTTTGGCCTTGGGAGCAGGAGTGAGAGAGCCTATCAAGCTTGGTAGCTCATATAATCTCATGATTACCCGAAGAACTGGCATCACCCGAGGGGAAGCGAGAACGAGAGCGAGAGAGAGAAAGGAAAAGGCAAACAATTTGGCTAACACGAAAAATAACAGTGGACCCTCCCTCCGACAAACCCAATGGAACTCATTCCAACCTCAGTCTGTCTCACAATCTACTCCGGTGGTCCCCAACAATTCGTCAACACACCCCTATCCTCCATCGCCCAAAAAGTCCTCGACGGAAAACTCAAAATCCCCATCAAAACCTTCAAGCTCTCGGAAATCGTGGAAGCGCACCGGCATATGGAGAATAGCACTGCCAGTGCGAAGATTGTCATTCTCGTCTGATGGTTGGGAGGAAGTTTGTATGAGACTCAGCAGGGGAAACTGGCGTGGAAGGAAGGAATGAAAGGAAAAGTAATATAATAAATATTTTCCAAGCATAAATAAAATCTGGAACTTTGCAAAAGTAAAATAAAATTTCCCTACCCTAGCAGGCACAGAGAATTTCCTTCCATCTCGTTGGTCGGATGGATGTTTCGTCACCTTGAAACAGAAGTCTCATCCCAGTCAGATCTGTGACAGGAAACAAAAAGCTTATAAGCGATGTCGCAGCGTTTGTTTTAGTGGCCCCTGACTCGGTAAGGCTGGATCCTCGAAGTTTTGAGGCTGATTTGTACTTTCGTATGGTGTGATGGGGGCTTGATGAACTGTCAAGGGGTTGTGGTGATGATACAGGTACTCGGGAGATCATACACCAGCATCGGAGAGAAACCAGCTAGCGGATGAGCTATTTTGAGGAATATTTTCTAGGTCATTGAAAATACACTTCTTGGAAAACATGATATGAGGATCCGAAGATAGAAAGCTTACTAATCTTAATAAATAGCCAAACACCATTGTGGCGAGGCAAGAGCGAGGCAAGAGAGAGGCAAGAGAGAGTTCTTTGCGAGACACCTCATAACTGTGCTAATGCTACCTTACTGACCGTCTTTTCAGGCCATTGATGCCCAATATGCACTTATGCAAACAGAAGTCATTGATTTCCAGGCAAGGGTGAAGTATTTGCCAGACAGCTTATACCTGCGCTAATGCTAATGACCGTTTTTTATATCGAAATCGTTATGGCCACCTGCATACAACCTCTCACCACATGATCAATATGATCCACATGTGTGCCCTATAACAAAATATTTTCTTAGCCTTGATTATCTCATCGAATCTAATAGTTAGTAGACTCCATTCTTACTTAATTAGTAAAGGTGGACCATAAGATTTAAGTGGACCTGGTCTAAACTCTCTTGGAAAAAAAAGGGTAACCTTTTATACCTCTCTTATACTAAAAATGCCATTTTTCAGACTAAAAAGACTAATCTAGATATCTACGGATTGACTAAGTGAATTATCCATTGGATTGGATAATCGATGGATATTAAATTACCACCGGATATCTGTCCATTGGGTGCACTGGGAATCTCGCCAGCCTTAACACATTAATTACTGACGCTTTGGCCCCTCAACGTCAACAATTGGCTGGAACCGAAAGTCAACAAAGTCACTGACCACCCATGGGTTCAGCCTTGGTCATTCAAATGACTGGAAGTATTAAAAAAGTCACCAACTAGAAATGGCTACCCCTCAAAATGCCCCTCACCAATTACCCAAGGCTCTATCTAGGCTTAAGTTTTCAACCTCAAAATACTGCTTCTTATTAATAATCTAGGACTAGAAGCGACAAAATCACCACGCACTCATAGGCGCGAGCTCCAGTCACCAACCACAGATTACTGCCCCTCCCCAACCTCAGCCTGTCTCTCATCAAACACAAATTTCCTCTCACCAACTACTCGAAAAATGAAGCTAGACACCAAACAAGTATATTTCCCTAGGTATTCATTTTCATGCTCGGGCTAACTTCAGACTAGGCCCCAAGAGGCAACCTATGAAGTTGAGTTCGCTCCACTATAACAAGAAATCATCTTCGAACTTACTTGTGGAAAGGAAAATTTCGCGGTACAGAACCCAAGATCTCGCCGCTAGGAAACCAGAATTGGCGATGTGAACCCAACTTCAGGCAGCCAAGAATAAGAATGCAGATGAACAACATGCCAAGGAGAATCGCATGAAGAAACAAATACAACTTACTAAAAAGCACACGAAGAAACCAACCCTGCAAAACCTAGCAGCACAATTTTAACCAGTCGGGGGTAGGGACGTGGGATCAGAGTACTCAGAACATTGTTTCTGCTGACGAGGAGGCACGCGAACAGGCCAGAATAGAGCAGCTCGAGAAATGAACCAAAGCAACAAATGATCTCATTATGAGGCCATGCTCCGTTATACCAATGCCACATATGAGCAACCTATTTTGCGAACAGTGTTTGGCAGTTCCAAAAACTCCAGTTTGCGGGCATAGCACGCTTGTATCCAAGGAAAAGACATCCGTCTTTTGCGCGCGGAAGAACTTGGCGAATTGAGACTCCATTACTATCGTGGTCAATTTCATCTTCTGTTAAGTAATGAGGATCCCGTGAGACATCATTCCTACCCCGAAAACCCAAATTTAATCGAAATTTCGGTTGGTTATAAAAAGCAAGAAATTGTAGCATTTGAGTATATGGCCTACTCGACATCGCCAGTACCTAAACTAACCCATTGAATCAAATGCTTTAGCAATCGCCTACAGATGCGAGTGTTCAAGATATGTCTTACGTGTCCAAGATATTCTACGACGCAATAATACTTTTGTCGCTACTCAATCCGCCATGCTCAATTATTCCACATAGGGCTGGCACATTCGGCTTCAGCTTGGTAGGTCAAACAAAAGTATCCTAACAAAGATAGATGTTAACAGTCAGATTTTTAGTACTTCGCGCGAATCCTTCTTCCGCGAATCGAAATATTATCCTACGAAGTACAGCACCAGGGAAGCTCGAGCCCAAATTTGGTCTAGGTTTGGAGAAGTATACAGCAACACGAAGGTTAGATTTTTCATGGAGATGAATAAGGGCATCGAAGAAGCTAGAGGCAGTGTGCTTATACGCACTCGTGCGCTGATTGATTTCAATGTCAGCAATGGGGAGACTACGATATCACAATACACACTGGCAATGGCGGAGAACAATGCTTGGGACGAGCATAGTCGTAGTGGCAACGTAATTTTCTTTAACAACGAAGACGACACAGAAATTGGTCTCTACAGCCAGATTATTGCGAATTCCTCAAAGAATTACGATCGCTGCAAAGGGTCCAAAGGGCCAGGTTGGGGGCAAGGGAAAGACCTCTTTTTCCAAAAATGCCCAACGCCTCCTCCACATGGCAGCCACGCAAAAGAGCGACCGTTTCCGATGTCCACCTTTAAAGCAAATCTCCACCAGACTACCATCCCCACAACTACGAAGGCGAACTTACGAGATTTGGAAAAGAGTTGATATTAATGCTACAGACAACACAGGGATTTAAACAATGCGCTCCATACAGAATCGTTTTGATAGCAACATTGAACTACACCCTTTGGTATCGCCAACCTTCCAATTTACTTCAGCGAGTGCTGCGCCAACATGCTAATAAGGTTAGCCTCAAGAGCACCCTTTTGTTTGATCTCCTTTTCCAGCTCCTCTTTTCTCGCCTGCATGCGTCTTTCTTTCAAAGTTAATGCCACTGCTGGGCCTCGGAAGCAGCGAAGGATAGGGTGCAGTTTGGAAATTGACAACGTTGGACAGATATCGCGTTCAGTTGTGAAGACTCTGGTTTGTTGAGTCTAGCAGACGGTTTTGGTTTTGGCTCGTTGAAAGTTCAGACTTGCTTATTTTAGAGGGGGCATCGCCAGTTTAAGTGGAAGCCTAGCAAGTAAACTTCTACAGTTTTTCATCTGCCCAGGTTTATATAGCAAAAGAGCAAATAACAAATACCAGTTGGCTTCGGAGATATTTATGTTAAGTCTTTATAAGTGAAGTGAAGTAAGAATAATTAAGAAGAAAATAATTTAATTAAACTTTTGTATCAATTTTCTGATTGTCTCGATAAACCCCCCCTTTTACTCATAAAGATGTAATATATATATTTCCGGAGCCAACTAGTAGCAAATATCAAATCAAAAATAGCCAAAGCAAGAATCGCACATAGTAGGAAAGCTACAAATACAAAGAGTGAATAGTAAGTATATGGAGTCACTTTGCTAGTTCTTTCTATGTTTACACCAGCTATGTGGACCGGGCGATGATTATTCCAAACAAAATGAAGAATCAAGGCTAATGTGGAAAAGTTAAAGAATGGAGGCTAAGGAATGAAAGAGAATGGCAGGAGGACTATAAAACAGCTTTGCCTACTATCTTACACCTCACTTAAAATCAACCGCCTAACCATACCACCTCATGTCTGAAGCTAAGAAGTAAAATAAACGATTCCGAGTCTGAGTCCAAGTCCAAGTCCAATCCCAAGCCTCGCCGTCTCAAGCATGGGTACTAACCTTTCCACTATATGAAACCAAAACCAGGAAACAGAGGAGTATGGAGAAATCAGGCATTCCTTCTTTTGTAGGTTGAAGGGATGTCAAGAGTGCTCTTATTGTCTCAACAATTTCAAGTAACATACTAGAGAAGTGCACGGCGTAGAGAAGGAGAAGCAGTAGATGAGGCATTGCAGGGTTTTGACTTAGTGGGCGGAAGAACCAGAGGAGGTCGTTTTATACATTAGAGAGCACATCGGAGTGGACGCAGCCAAAGGTGTCATTCACAGAGTTTCCAAGGTAGCACAATCCACCCAACTTTTTATCGTCAGATGGGGGGATGTTCGTGTGGTTGCCTCAACAATCTCAAGCGACACATAAAGGAGGTGTATGGCAATCCCAGAGAATGATACGCAAACCCACCATCAACAACTTCCAGGTTGCCTGTGAGCTGAATTAAATGTCTTTCATTGGTGCTGTCACTTGTTACCTGAAAATAAAGGAAAACTTCTAAAACAACTTCATTCTCAAACGAAATATACATATGAGAACCCATTTTTGACTATAAATCTATTAAATCATGTTAACCACGAAAGTATCGAGTTCATCATCAAGGAGGAGGGTAAGTGCTCTTGGCCGACTTGGTTGAATGTCGTTTCGTAGGTTATCGTTGAGAGCAGGGAGATTTGGTTAAGTTTTCTGTAGTGGAAAATACAGAAGTGGAGGCAGTATCTCCAAAGTTAAGTATCAGATCGGAACCCTGGATAGCGCTGTTCCTTAAGAAGCTTAGCGCCATCACGTGAAAGTGAAGTGAGCTAGCCCCCTGCTTAACCGCAAGCCTATGTGGCAGCAAATGAATATAAAAGCTCCATAGCAAACAAATATGAAACAAGCGGTGTCAAAAACTTAACTAAAGTACTCAAAAGTAATCTCTACTCTTTAAAACTAAAAGGATTATATTACAGGAAACTCTTGACGATTATGTTTTAACTATCTATAATTAAACAACGTCGAGGAAGAGGAGAAATAACGATGGCAAAGAAAAGTATTGTACAAATTATCTAAATGTGAAACAGCTTAAAGAGGATATATCCCAAAGTTATAGATAACCATCCATCTTGAACGCTGAAGGGGAAGAAGGAACGGTGGCAAACAGAAAGTACGGGAAGAATAGACGCACTAGATACAAGTAAGGTATATAGAGAGAGGGAGCAGTTGGTGTAGGAAGACGTTCTCCATATCAATTGATCAGACAAAATGGCAAAACATCGAATGATGAAGGAGGACGACGCCAAGTTCAGAATATCAAAATTCGAATATTTCTTTGGGATTCTGCTGATGAGTTATATGGTCATCCATATCAGCGACTCCCAACAGCTTCTTCAAATTGCCCTAGTCCCACTCAAAGCTCTATTGAAGTGGCTCCTATGGTTGTTGGTTGGTTATTGCCTTTTGGAGATGTTGTGTTTGGGATATGAGATCAAATTATTTATGTCAGCGACTTGCTCCCATCACCGTGTCCCAGCGTACTCGAGGATTGGGGGCAGCCATATTGAGAGTATTGATTGAAGGTAAGGTTAGAGAATAGAAGCCTTGAGCTCTGTACTTGAACTTAAATTATCGTGCGATACGCTATTCTTGACTTCATTCACAGTACAAGATCACAAGATGTTTCAACTTTGGGAAACTTCTTACTCTCTTAAGCAAGACTATATATTAATAGTATTATTTCGCTATACGGCTGTAATAATAAGGAGAGAGTTTGTTCGTTATATGGTTCTAGGACAAGATTAATAGATGATTTATAAAAGGCGGTCAACATATGCTAGTTTCTATGATTTGCTTTTAACTCGTTCTTCTATAGAGTTATTTATAGAATGTTATTGTTTACTATTATGTTTTTTTTCTCTCGCTTAGACTAGACGTGAATTTTATAACACAATGTAGTGCTTATTCTATTATATGAAGCTATTTTTTAAACACAGTTTAAAGGGTTTTGTCCGTCGTAAATATTGAACACGTGATAGAAACGTGGTGTCCGTGCATTGGAATGGTGTATAAAAGACTTTTGCTCGAACTATAACCGATCAAACAACGTTAACCGCTCAACACGACGAACGGCCTAACACAACCCCAAAACTGTACACACATAAACCGAAACCTTAAACTAACAGGACACGCTAGTCCCAGTCTACCAAGATGTCGCTTGATCCTTGGACTTATATAAGACTCGGTATACAGACCATCCTCTTTACAAACGCAACCCTCTCTACAAATCTACCTAACAATTCCATCAACACTCTACAACACGACATAAAGACCTTTGACGAAGTCATCGACTTTATCATGATATGTAAACCTCTTCTTTCATATTACTTCATGCCTAACAGCTAATTTTTTGAAAGTGCTTTTAGCTACGGTCGTCACTGTGGCAGTGGCCTTCTTCTCCCTCTTCACCTCGACTGCGAAGGTCTTGCCACACATATTCCACGCATATGTCCTTCTCTATGCACTCATTCTAGGCGGTTATGCTACCTTGTACTCGGCACTTCTCGATAAGACTTCTGATGAGCGCCGCATTGGTGATAAGGGCCGCATTATTGCCCTAGTCTGGGCTGTCACTCTGCTCTTCTTTACATTTTTTATCGGTTCCTGGGACTATATTCGCCTTAGAAACACTCGGTCAGAGGTCCGTATCACTGGAGTCTCTGCTACGATATTAGGACTTCTCTTCCCTCTTGCAAACCTGGCCTTAGTTGTACTTTTCTTCATGGACGAATGCTATTTGGAGGGGGTCACTTTGTGCTTTTGGCTTGCAATGTCGATTTTGTTATCCACACATGTCCTTACCAGCTGGGTTACACACTGGAAAGGCCGCAAATATGAGCTGAGACTGGACATCGCCAATGCTTTAGAATTGGACGACGCAATCAACCCAGCATCTCAGGCAAAGTTCATAAACGCCCAAAATTACCAGACAGACGGCAACGGAAACACTTACCCCTGGCACGAATTATTTGGTATCAGACCACGCCCAAAATTACAAGACAACGAACAGGGAAAACACCAACAGGGAAACCAACAAGAAGGGGACCAAGGACAGGCGAGGCAAGAACAGGGGATTCACTGACTAGCCTCGGGAATTCTTTCATTAAATCGCTCTTGCTTCATTCACTTGTGGAAAACCAATTTGGAATTAGTTATCAGCTTAGCATGCATGGCTACTGGGCTTGATACTTTCTTATTTGGTAGGGTGGTGGGCGGTATTTTGTTCTTGCTGGCGAGCATCCAAAAAGCATTTTCATTTTTGAATTTTTGATGGACACTGGAGTTTTTGATGGATACTAAAATTTTGATGGACACTGGAGTTTATGATGGGCATTGGAGTTTTTCATGGACATTAGAGAGGATTTTGCGGGAGTTGACGGAAAAGGAATGTGTTACTTTTGAGTAGGGAGGTAATGTCGTTTTAGTATTTGAAATCCAGACAGAAGGAGATAATAAGTAGGTAGTAACTGGTTACGATTTTGGTTTATCTAAGCTTCACTGCCAAGAATATCGCCCTTCTTTGCAATGAAATGCTCGTTAGATACTCGTCACCAAGAACAAAAGGCCTATGGCTACTTGATTTCGAAAAAAGTATAGTCTTTCAAGCCGATCCCCTAAGCTGGCTTCGAGACTCCTTGCCTAGCTAATCGGAGCTTAATATTAGGAAACTGCTGAAATCCAATGCCTTTATATTATAAGAGTATATGATTAGATTGTTGTAAGAGTTTTTGATTTAGTGAATAGGCTCGCTTTTAAGTGGCTTGCTAAGCGAGATTGCGGATGTATCCTTCCATAGATATATAAATAGCCAGGGAGTACGAAGAGCTTCTCTCTTCTCTCCTTGCGAACAATCTATTCTTTGATCCCCACCATAACATATAATAGAAAAAGTAAGAGGAACGTTTCTATCTGTTGGTTTGACTTGGTGGTCAATAGCTTGATGCAAAAAGAGTATATTAGCGTTGTAACAATCGTTGATGCATACCAAGTACAGTCTGTACTCGTTCTACTTAAATACCTGCCCTCCTCGTTAAGCGAGAAGGGCACGTGGAAGTGCTAACCACTTGTGTATACCGACACTATCTTAGAGTATAATAAATATAACGTCTTTCTTTATAAAAAGAGAGCTTGTTTTAATATATATTATAATAAATAGCTGAAAACAGCCTCCTTTCCCAATTAATTCAGTGATCTGATTAGCTCGCTTAATCTACGTATGGACCAAACTCTAAAAGTTGCTCCTGGTAGCACTTGAGAGAATGTCCGGCAATGGAGGTAGCCAGCTACCTAAAGGCTTGGTTAGCACTCCAGCCCCCCTTGACTCGAGACACTGTACAGATGCATCATTTCATGGAAACGCCATATTCGGTGTTGGCGCAAGAATTCGAGCAATCAAGGGGCTATGCACTCGAAGCAGCCTTCCTGAACTCAAGGTTCGCCGAATACTTTGCATGGACGGGAAATTTGGGACCACGAGGCTTGCAATTGCTTGTTCTTGCAGCAGATGGCCTTGAAAGTCAACTAGGTCACACCCACCGAAAGACCTTAGCGGCACGTGATGCTTTGGCTACAGGTAGGCTCGAAGCTTGCGCTCCTTCCGGATCTTCGGGAACATATCTATTAAGGGGTACTAACACTTCCAGGGGCTCTGGTTCGAGGATTTCACAAGGAAGCCGCAAAACAACACCAAGAAATTCGCCTGGAGAGAGCAGCAACCTTAGGCTCAGACCACCGAGATGTATTTATGAGTATGAGCTATGAATGTCTGAGTAACCTCCATCTTCTGAGGCTCGAAGATGCTCAATCTCTTGGGGAGGAGGCAGCCAAAGGACTTCTTGCGACCGGGTTGCCATCAACGAAAGGCTTTCTCCATAATCAGCTCTATCTAGACTATACGTTGGAAGCCCAGGGTAAGACACACGAAGCAATGGGCATCTATGAAGAAACGTACTCGCTCTGGATGAAGCTCAATGGTCCAAACGATCCCTCAACATTAATGACACAAAGTGCGATGGCGTCAACTTACCGGAAGCTTGGTCGGCTCAATGAGGCGGAACGGCATTATACCATCTGCTTCGCGGCGCGTCAAAGAGCTGTGGGTTTGGACAACTATGTCTGCATTGACCTGGCCATCAGCTTATCGTACGCTTATTGGGAGCTTCAACGAAAAGAAGAAGCACTGGCCTTGATGGAACTGTGCTGCCCTCTTGAAACGTTACAGAAGGACGAAAGTTTCGAAAGGTTTTGCCAGATAAAACATCTTCAAGCAAAGCTTGTGTATGATGATAACCACGAGGAAGCGGAACAAATTCTTACTCAGATCCTGGAAACATCAAGAAGCAAGCGGCCACCAGCTAATCGCGAGACAATGTGGATTCGATTGACTCTTGCTCATTATCTGCGCAGCCATGGAAAAGTGACCCAAGCCTCCAATCTCTTTAAAGGTATAACGAAAAGACAGTCAGCATCAGCCTCGGCGGAAGAGCTAACCACGACGGAACACACGGGGATTGCAGAAAATGCAGTTCGACTCATGAAAGCAGGCAAGCTTGGTGAGGCCAAAGGTATGCTTAAGACCAACGATTTGATGTGGGTCAGAGAGGGGGTCTTTGAGATTATTCACGGCGGACCTCTTACCGACACAGCCTGGTCAAAAACAAGCACGTGAATGAACCAGTACCCGTTTCTTGAAAATACTGTGGCTATAGAAAGAATACATCATGCTTAGTTGTTCGTTTTTTGGACCACCTATTCTCACAAGTCATACATTCTTCAAAATGCAACTTGATAGCGAATTCTTAGTATAAAAACTATTCCCCGGGGTTTCAAGTTGTCCAGGCTATCAAAATTAAAAAATGCTCTCAAAATATGTAACCTCTTCAAATTATTTGTCGTTGGCAACGATGTGGTGTCTATTCATGAACATAGCGCTGATAATAGCTAAGGTCGCAATGCCTAAAATGAGTGCTATTGCGTCCATTCAGCAAAGGTGTGCAGAAAATAGAAATACTTACTAAAGCTGTCTCCCAAGGCTTGTACAAAAGAGCCTCGAATAACGTTTTGAACATTTTCTGGATAGGAGTCAAGACATTTGATGCTTTTCATGCATTCACCGATAAGCTTTGAATGTCAGTCTTGCTTACTGATCCGAAAGGCGATTTGATTACCTTCATTGCATCACCATCAAACCCACTGTCCAGATCTTCTCGTACATATTTGCCGAATTGGTTTTGTATGAGGGCTGAGATGCACGAGATCGCAGACATACTTGCCGTAGTACTAAAGATATGGAAACTTCCGTACATGATAGCGCGATCTATAGCCATTAATAAGAAATTCTCTACCTCATCTAGACAACTTACCGGCTTGGTTCGTGCTTTTGAGAAGGCTAACAAGTAAAGAGCCTGTTGTTGCACCAAGACCTACACCGCCGATAATTATTGGAAGTAGGTCCTCCCAAATCCCTTCTGAGTCTGTAGGGTAAGCGGTTAGTAAGTCTAGATTCTAATTTTGTATAATGTGTCACCTACTAGACCACCGTAGTTGAATCCAAAGAGTCGACAGGGCTGAAACGATGGATGCAACAATGTGAACATTCCATGGCCTGCCGCGCCAAGTGATTAAAGCACCACTAAGGACTTCACCAGCAGTTTCTCCTAGGATTAGCACCACATTAATACTGCCACCGACAGTCGCTTTGCCTCGCCCAGACACGTTGACATAGTATGGGATTGTATAGAGAAGCTTTTTTTTTCGTTAGAAAATTCCAGCGAAGGATAGACACGGAAAACACAATACGTACGGCAGCAATGAGCGCATTTGAGAAGAATGCGGTTCCCATGATAGGGAGTATTTTTTTGGTGGCAATCAACCTGACTGGCACTAATGGTACTTTCGCCACTCGTAGTTCTACCCACACGAATGTGACGAGGAAGGTCACGCTGGCGGCGAAAAGGGTCGGTATTAAGGGATGGCTCCAAGCAAGGTCGTTACCTCCCAGATTGAGAGCTAGTACCAGTGAGGCAATTGCACATACAAACAGTCCCGTCCCTGAGACATCAAAGAGGCCGTTCTTGAGGTGTTGTTGGAGTCCGATGCCCACGTCTTTAGCAGCGAACTGCGGGGAAAGTTTGGGAACGCGTATAGAAATTGCTCCCCAAATCAAAAGAATTGGGACCATAGGAACCTCCAGTAAGAATGCCCTGTTGATATCAGTATCACAGAAATCTAGGGGTCGAAGTTCATATATTCTCCAGCCAAGTTTGTCTACCACAAGACTTCCAAGAATGCCTCCAATAGTCTGCCCGAGTAACGTACCAGCTGAGAGACCGGATTGCCAGAGTGCCCTTTGTCGGAGAGGCACAATATCTGAGCATAATCATCAGGTCAATCTCAAACGAATGAAGAGTTTGGAATTACCGTTCAGAATGATAGACACCATAAACCCATTCCAGCAGAGCCACTGCCCACAACCCCGCGGGCGAAGACAAGAATCCAAAAGTTATATGACAAAGTGCTGCTCAAGTCAGCCTCTTATCTTAAACAGCTCTATTATGCTGCAGCTCAAACTTAAGCTTACCACATAATAATTCCAACGCCGAACGCCAAGTAATTTAAAAGAATAAGGGGTTTTCTTCCATAGATATCAGATATCCGGCTATACTAAAATGACATAGGATATGAGCATTTGTGGACAATAATTCTAGTTTGTGCTAGAGGTCTGGCCTTACCAGAGGTTGTGTCACAGTGACCATTATGACAAAGGCGAGAGTCAGCCAAGAGACATGGCGCAGTTGATTGAAAGCAGAACCAATTTGAAAATAGGACGCATATTCTACTGCCGCATCGGCGGTCATGACAGCACAACTGATTTTATGGTTAGCTGAGTAGGCCCCAACCTCCAAGGCTCTGGTGTCCTACCCTAGATTCAGCACTGGGAACATGAAACATATCCGCCTCCGCGAGATAGAGAAACCCGGCTCAGAGCTTGATAAGATTGGACTTGGTGACGAAGGCTCAAATATACTTCGGAATAATGTAGTGGCCCGAGGAAAGTTCGCGCTGTCGCCATCATCGGCATCTCGGGCGCTTCCGGAGGCTTGTCCGTCAAGCTCTGAGAGCAGACCTACTCGTTCCTCGTGAATGATAGACATCGCAGGGTCGTCTAAGATGTTGTATTGTGGAGTTTACACGGTTTACTTGGGGCGGCCGTTGTCCGTCTCAGTCGGGTCCGGGGTCCGACTTACGAGCCGGGGGTCACGGGTCTGCGTACAGGGCATTTTAACGATTTTGACGATGGACAGTGGATTAAACAAGCTCTCTATAGACGTTAACACCAACCTACTACTGTGGAAGAGATACGCTAAGCTGTAACAGAAGAATGGGAGGCTATACCTCAGGATTGGATTAATAAGTTGACTTTAAAGCAAGAGCATTGGGCTAAAGTTGATTTTAAAGCAAGAGCATTGGGTTAATGTGCTTATACAACGCCGTGGGTGGTCTACTCCTAGTTAAATTAAGTCTCTAGTTCTAATGTACCTAGCAACCACTCTAGAATAACTTCACGAACTTAAGCTTCTAGTGCCACTTAAGCTCATTCCCATTGCCAGATCGCTAGGTAAAGTGTTACGACGAGCGCGACGCCACGATGGTGGGCTACCAACTCGTCCCGCAAGACTCGTCCCCTGTCTCTCCTCAGCGGGTGCGGTTTGTCTGCCAGCGTTCCAACGCCTTCCTCATGCTGCTCACTACATTCTCGTTGCTACTGCTTCCAGTAGCTGTTCTTGTGTCCTTTCACTAGGCTTACGAAAGTCTGCCACAGGGCAGCCATAGGGATCGGACCGGAGGAGCTAGCGGATGGGTATCACCTTGGAAGCTTGTCTGCATCACGACAGTCTTTTCATATCTCCTTGGCTAACAACCTGTTATAGATAAACCCGTCCAAACAATTGGTATACTCCCCATGCTTCGGCAAGTATCAGTGTGCGCGTCTGGAGGTGCCGATGGACTGGAATAGTACATCAGACCCCGACACTGCAGCTCTTGCTATCATCAAACTGCCTGCGGTCGTGCCGGTGACAGATCTCAGATACGGCGGAATGATACTTGTCAACCCTGGTAACCTATCCACAGCCAGGACTATTGCAATGCTTGCTGACTTTCGATTATAGGAGGTCCTGGTGGATCTGGAGCGTGGAAAATTCTCACAGACGGAGCAAGACTACAAAAGATTGTTGATTCGCCATCGGATCCTTCAGTAAGAGTGATTCCCTAGTCTTATTTGCTTCACCTCTTACAGAAATGCCATTCAGGCGTTCGAGCATTTCATTTCCATCACTGATAAACTATCTAGAACTCCTTCGTTGCAACGGACAAATTTTACGATATCCTAGGTTTCGACGGCAGAGGGATCAACAATACCACCCCTAGATATGAATGTATCTCCGAACCTTTCGCACGTCAACGTTGGACTTTAGAGAACCAGTTTGATGATCTTGTCGGAAGCTCGGACATTGCCACCAAGCAAGCGTGGGCTCGAGCTATGGCTCTAGCAGCCACTTGCTCGAGCAAAGGCGCGCCGAAGTTAGGGTGCTTCATGAATACTACACCTACTATTGCGGATATTGTTGAAATTATTGAGCAGCATGGAGAATGGAGAGAGAGAGAGAGGTGGCAGCTTTGACCCCAAAGACTTTGGGTCTGTCTAAATCGGAAAAAGAGGCGGTCGTCAAAGCCTCTGCGTGGAACAAA
Organism: Calycina herbarum; assembly: GCA_001414485.1. Taxonomy (NCBI): domain Eukaryota; kingdom Fungi; phylum Ascomycota; class Leotiomycetes; order Helotiales; family Pezizellaceae; genus Calycina; species Calycina herbarum. The sequence goes on along the minus strand of LLEY01000300.1, from coordinate 20,201 downwards.
GGACAGGAGAAGCTTCAGTACTGGGGTTATTCTTATGGCTCCGTTACTGGTACGACTTTTGCAGCAATGCAGCCTCATCGGGTGAAGCGCTTAATTGTTGATGGGATATGCGACCCAAAGGCCATGTACAACGGGCTCTGGACCACAAGTATTCTAGACACCGATCTTGTCATGAATCAGTTCTTTGAACAATGTTACAAAGCTGGACCAAAACATTGCTCGTACTATTCGAGTGAGGGGCCTGCTAAAATACAGGCTCATCTGGAATCTACACTGCAGACGCTGAACAGTACCCCACTTTCTGTTGCAGGTTCTGACTCGCATGGACCGGACGTCATTACATATAGCGACGTAATGAAAGTCATCAAGGATACTTTGTATACACCGTTAAAGCTCTTTCAGCAGCTCTCAGATCTCCTAACCGATATTTCCTCAGGCAATGGCAGTAAATTCGCTGAGTTCAAAACCAGGGACCCTGCCATAGTCTGTCCCCCGCGTTCATCATCAGATCCTCATCAAATCGAAGACTGTCCACCACACGATGAAACATCACTCGAGACTTTAGTGTCTATTAGCTGTACTGATGGTGAAGATATGTCAGTTCTATCTAACGAGGACTTTGCGAACTACTACGCTACTCTCCGCAATCAAAGCAAATGGATGTCAGATTACTGGGTCTCGTTCACTCTTTCATGCTGGGCTTGGAAGACAAGACCGAAGTGGCGCTACGAAGGTACAAATGGCTCCCGGTATTCTCAGTTGTTAACTAACGCCGTCTCAGGCCCGATTTCAGGCGTTCCGGATCATCCGATGCTCTGGATAGGCAATACTCTTGACCCAGCGACACCGCTCCGAAAGTAAGTGCTATTTTGTTCGGAATTTTTTTTACTAACTATAGGTAGTGCGTTTGATCTGTCAGTGGGCTATCCTGGGTCTGTAGTGTTGCAACAAGATTCTGTAGGCGTATGTATTTTCTCAACGTTGCTCTCCTCGAGTATTAACAATTTTATTCAGCATTGTACGTATTCTTCACCTTCGAAATGTACCAACGAACATGTACGCAGCTATTTTCAAGACGGGACGCTGCCAGAGCCGAGTACTGTATGTCCACCAGATACGCTGCCCTGGGGAATCTAAAAGGTGTCTGAGGGAGCGGCTCCTACAGATTGTTTATGGCTTATGATGATAAGAAACTTCTGAAACCAATCATACAACCATGTAATTATGTTGTGTCACTGAAGCTTGCGTCTACACACATGTCGTGGGATACTTGTGATTTGCCAGATTTGGTACTTTTAGTAATACTGATGCAAGTTTCTGGTTTCTTCCAGCCAACCATGCAAGACCTCAATCCGACAGTTATGATTCGCTTTCGAAACCGAGAGATAAGGGAGGGTATAAGGGGAATGGGCTTTGCTCTCGTCTCTATACATCTCAGAAATCAAACCAATCCTCACTATCACTTGGTCGTTCGATTATCCTCGGAATTCTATCTCGTCATGTCTAGCAAACTAGGACCGGTAAGTTTACTGTTAGCTAGCTCAGGTAACACTTGGACTAAACTGGATAGTGTGGTGCGAGCTGTAGAATGTTGACCTGCGAATGTGGACTGGGCTATGTCACAGAGTCTGGTGTCTGGGTTTCTGGCGAACAAAGAAGAGTATGAGAAGCAAAAACAACTTGCCAATACAAACCCAGTAAGTCTATGTTTCCACGACGTTAGACCAAGACAACTTGCTAATATTTCAGCCTGCTACTAGCTTGAAGTCCACAGACGACGCAGAGTTCGAAAACCTTGGCGCCATCGCCTAGCAAGGTTGAGACAGCTCGATAGAAAACTCAAGTCCATTGTACCTTGTTCCTCAATCAAGAGAACAAATTTGATAGCAAAATTCAATCCTTCTACCCTCAGATTCCTTGCGTTTCAAGAGACGAAGTCTAAACTGTACACACCAAGTTATAAATGTTTATAACCTCAATTTATCAATTTCATGTGGGTGATCTCGATCTCACAGTCAAGGAAGGTTTTCAGCAGTCACGTTTGTGGTGATGGAGCCTCATGTTTCGAGGTACCCCGCTTATGATATCCTTTAACCATTCCCACCCAGAGCTTTCTCTACCTATCATCGAGAAACGTGATAACTCTCACACGGGAAAGCGGATAGTCCTAGGGCCTCTTAAAATCCTTCCTTCCGAGGCCAACTGAGAATTGGGACTGACGATTAGGCCAGGTGTCCAAATCATAAAAGAACAGAATGAATCGCAATGGAGACGAGCAGCTAGTGGCTATAAGTAACCAAAAGCGAGAGGGCAGCAAAACGTTTATCACGTGCTAGGACATTCCAGAGGATTCTTCTTTGCAAATGTCATACTACCGCCAACTTAAAAGCAGAAGTCTAGAAATTAACCTTAAGAATTGGTAAATACTCAATCCAAGAAAAGAAGACAATAGATGCAGGATCCAGAGAGAATCACATATCGGGCTACGGAATTGGCGACGAGATATTCATGGCAATTCAAAACAAAGATGTCATCAATTAAGGGAGCAATTGCTCGACCGTGGCGCAAAAAGGAAATGAGATCTCTCTATCTAGATGTTTTATGAATTGGTGCAATTGGAACGAAAGTAATCGGACTATCGGCTTCGCCGATGATAATTGCGAGGGAGGGCAAAGCCAGCACGTAATTTCACATCCTTGTTGGGACAAGGCGATTTGTAAACCAAGTGATAGAAGCTTGGAGTAAAATCGCTTTGGAGTAGTTTCCTTAAGATATCTGTTTAAAGGTCGAACCATACATCTATCAACCACATGATATTATCGTCCATGAACATTAACTCTGATTCTCACAGGCGGACAATTTGGAGGCGCTTTGTCCTAAGGGTCCGTTTGGGAACCCACGGTTATCTCGGAGTTTTTCGGAACTACGACTTGGCTCAAGGCCATTGCTTTCAATGTTCTTAGTTATATTTTTGTGTTTCTTGGGGAGGGGACTTGGCTGAAAAGCGTCGTGCTCAAGGAACTTATGACAATCCCCGGCTATCTCCTTAATCGTCCGGTTTAGATCTACCTTGTCGTCCCAACTGCTAATCGGGAGATCATACACCAGCATCGGAGAGAATGAGCTATTTTGAGGAAATTTTTCTGGGCCATTAGAATTCTAGAAAATATCCTTCTTGGAAAACGTAATATGAGCTTTCGAATATTGTCAAGTCTCAATGAATACCAAACACCACTGCCTAACTAATCATCATACAAATCACCAAGTGACTCCTCCAAGCTCATTGCGAATCTCAACAACGCTTGATCGTATCCCGAGCCAGCCAAAATAGTAACACCAAAAGGCAACGTAACATTTCGTTCCCCTTCGGCCTCGCTAGCGACTTCATAGGTTCCACAAGGTATTGCAATAGCCACAAGATCAAGAACGTTTGCAAAATGAGCAAAAGCTCCCAGCTTTCCATTTATCCCAACAGGATCTTCGCTCACCTCTTCAATGGTTGGATGAAATGGTGTTGTAGGTACCACCATAACTGTGAGAACGTCGTTTCGAAGCGTGAGAATATCTTGAACAGCTCTCACATATTCAGCTTGTTTGTGTAAGTCTCGAAAGACATCGATAGCGGTGCTTTTCCGTGCCAGTGCTCCTTCGAAGACCTGTCTTGTGACTGTATGGAGTTGGTGTTTATTCTCCTCGAACCAGTCATCCTTTGGAAATATGGTAAGTCTTTCCAGAACGAAGGAACTGTTGTAAAGAAGATCGTTTGCTTTAGCGAAAGGAGTCCAGTCAAGAGAAGAGAATGTCCCATTTTCAGTATTGTTCAAGACTTCTACCACCTGAGCGAATTTTCGGCGGTAATGATCACTGCACTGTGCAAGAGCAGTATCTGGTGGGACCCCAAAACGGAAACTGGTAAATTCATCGACGTCAAGCGATGGCTGGACAAGCTTGGAAAAATGATCCTCTTTATCATAGCCCCGACAAGTCTGCCAGATAGTCTCCGAATCCTCAACGGTCGATGCTAGAAATGATACACAGTCTTGATGCCGAGAAGCTGGACATACGCCACGAGCGGAGACTGTGCCTTTGGTTGGTTTGAACCCTACAATTCCATTGAACAGTGCCGGAACACGAATCGAACCTGCTGTATCGCTTCCAAGTGAGAGACCAACGAGTTGTTGACCCACAGTCACGGCGCTACCGCTACTCGATCCACCGACTATGTGGGATTTGCTGAACGTTGAATGGAGTGTTCCGTATGGACTTCGACAGCCTGTCATTCCTGTTGCGAGTTGTTCCATATTCTAGTGGGTAAGTTAGTGTAAGTTTTTGTACTTATAGGAAAAGAAGGAGTGGGATTCAGCATATGCAGAGGGTTGGAATTCGGAAGCTCGCGATGAAAATCTTCGAAATCTAATTGTCTCAAACACCTGGGTTAATGGTCCTAGATTGTTCCAAGTCTTTAGGATAACTTACTTGATTTACCCTAGAAAGTTGGAACAACGAGACCTAGGTAGGCAGGTACGGACTAGAAGTATTTACTGCCACTTCTTATGTCCATCGCGAGGGAAGTACAAGTGGCAAGAGTCTTTTTACTTACAGTTTTGCCTATAAAGAGACCGCCTGCATCAATGCATTGTTGGAAGATTGGAGCAGACATTTTCGGGGTTTTCGTCAGTACTGGGCAACCATTGGTGGTCGGTATTCCAGCAACATCAATACTGTCTTTGACACTGAATGGGACTCCCCATAATTTCGGTCGATTTCCAGGATCTGGCCATCGAGTAAGAAGTTCATTTGCAGCCCTCATAGATTCCCCAAGCGGTTGGAGGTGGAGCCAAACAGAAGGTTGTGTATCTCTATATGCATCAATACGCTCATAGACCGCTTCAACAACTCGTTGGGGTTTGATCCCGGCTTCGTAATCCAACTGGAGGCTTGAAATATTGAGACTTGAATCCCAACGGTCCATTCCCATATCGGAGTCTTCCCAAGTGCGTAACATACATATCTCTTCGTAGTGGGTTTCCTGAATATTGTTTTCTGTCTTGGGCAGAGGCATGGCTAGGCCATCTTGAGCAACGAAACCCAGTTTTCGGTACAACGAGGACGCAGTAAGAGTGCTCTCAAGATATACCTGAATGTTCTCCTTTTTCGCTCTTGATAATCCCCATTCAGTCAACAGGGTCGCTGCTCCCTGACCTCGGAAGGACGGATGCGTGCCAACGAAAGTAAGTCCTATGCATGTTCATAAGTGAGTGCCCCTTTTTGTGAACACCGGCAACCGGCAGAGACACGGAGTTTTGGTGGGGAAACATAACAAAAGGAGGAGCCTCACGATAGCAAGGCGTATCACCAATGACACGTTGTTTGGCAGCCTCAGCCAAATCATGATACGTATCAAGATATTCCTGTCGTACATCCTGATGCCATTGAGCTCCAGGATGAAGTTCTTGTTGCAAGCCAGGCGAAATGGGCAAATCCCATTTTGCAAAGCTTATGATTTGATCCTTGGTATTGGAATCTCTCACCACCAAAATTTTCTTTTTGGAATTTGCTGTGTGCTGAATGGTCCGCTTCATATCATGGCTTAGAATTGAACGCAGTGAGGTGAGACTCTCCGGAGTCGGAAATTGCACGTGGAGGAGAGGGTTAGAGTCGAACGAAATGAGATGAAGAGACGCAATTTGTTCAACGTCTGACGGAGTGGCATCAGAAATCTGGAGGACCATGATAGTCTCGACCAAGGTCTGTGAGACCTCAAGTTGCTCAACACCTTCAAATCGAGGAACGCCAGGGTTCTAGACGTGCAATAAACCCTGCTGCTTCCCGCGAAGCTATGGTAACGGTTCTGCGCTACCGAATTCCCCAACAACGAAACTCAAGATTGAAGAGGCGGAGTTGCTCTATTGCAGCAAAAGGAGGTTACTCAAAGTCTTAGGATAGAACTCGATCCGTGAGGGGTTGGTGGTGATGCATATGTTGTCGGCCGAAGATAGAGAGTCGCTTTCTTCCTAGTGGTCAGCATTTGTTCGCACTGGCCACTTAGAGGCCGTAAGCGGGGCGGGCCTCGCTCACTCCGCCACTTCCAGGTTGTTTCTATTCTTGTTTCTCACAGGTGACAGCATCCACTCATGTCAACAACCTTCACCTCGATTTGTCATCTCCGGATCTTCAACCAGCCCGCTTCCTTCTGCAGAACATCGACTTAGCTAATTCAACCACACTAATCCAATCGGCTTCAAGTTATCGAGTTGATGGCACAGCAGACTTGCGGCAAAAGTAAGCGCTGTTGGATTGCTGTCACCTGAAAGTTGTTTTTACCCAAATAGTTATGTGATGGTGGTGCTGCAGCCAAAGCCACACTCTAATGCGGCCTAATTTCAGCTAGCCTTACGGTGAGGAAGGAACAAGACATGGCTTTCTTTAAGAGATAGAGCTGGAGGTACATAACCTGGCCTCCCCACAGGCAGAGGCCGAAGCTTCGTTACTGAAGCATGGGGCTGGGAGTCGAGTTTGATTCACTGTTCTCTTCTTGATCTATGACTCTCTATTTAAGAAACTAATTACTTTTTCCTACGTCGCTATTTTCCATAATGTCAAATCACGTCACAATGTCGAATCACGCTGGTAAGAGCCCTCTTGCGGATACGCAAAGCCTCAAATGGCCCTACTTGAAAGTTCAGAAACTAAATTTTGTTCAGAAGATGCACTTGTCTCGCCAGTCTCGCCAGTCTCGCCTTTAGAACCGGAGCCGGTACCCATACCGTTGGCCTACGGTCGACAGATATCATATAATCATTCAACACCTAACCCCCAAACACAAGCCCCCGCGGCACCTGCGACACCTGCTCATACGAACGAGAAGCATCAAGACACCGTCGAGGTCCCTTTCGAACCCGAAGATGCAAGCGAGAAGGGAAAGGACAACGAAGATGGTTCACGGAAACTTGGCAAGAGAAAAATCTCAGTCTTGATATTCCTCCGCGACAGTCGAATCTACATCCGAGTCCTCGCGATAATGATCATGATAATAAGCTTCTCGCTCATTCTTGCGGCGGTCATCAAATACGATCAAGCCAAAAAGGTGTCGGGAAACCCACTCGCTACAGTACCAGTACCACCTCTAGGCATCACCGATTATCCATGTCGGGTATTCACTGGCATCGCAGCTATGAACCTGGCCCTTAGCATTACGATCTTGACTTTGTCTTATCTATCAAGCAAGGTAACATCCATCTTCTTTCAAGGTGAAAAGTGTTGCTAACAAGTAGGACGTAGTTCCGGAAAAGTGTGAATGCTTTCAACGCAATATTTGCCATCCTCGGTGCCATTGGATTCGCAAGTTCAATGGGTGCCTGCTTCTTCCTCAAGAAACAAGTCAATCTCAAAAGCGATCTCTGGTATTCACTCTATGATAAGAAATAAAGGGTTCAAATAAGCTTACAAACTCCCAGGAAATGGTCGTGCGACAATCATAAAAATGGCATTTCATCTCCCGCTCTGGACTTCAAAGCTGTCTGTCACGTCGTGGATTATGGCTGGAAGTTTGGTCTTGTTCAAGCCTCTCTTGAACTTCTTACCTTCCTTGTTTCCATCGTTGCATTTTGCCTTTTGAAGTACTCCTATTTTGCGCGTTACGGGGTTGTGGGAAAGATATTTTAAGGAAGTTTACATGCAACCTAATAATACATGTACTTTACACCTTGGGTACCGGTCAATGAGATTCGGCGGAAGGAGTTATTACTTTTCGAGTTTTCAACGAAGTTACGATTAATGAGAATTGGTTCTTTGGGTTTCGCTGATGTTTTTTTCTTTTTCATTGCTTTCTCAAAGAAGTTGCACAAAAATTACGAGGGGTGGGCGTAGGATCTCTCCGGTATCGAGTCTTGATCCCCCCAATCCCGATGGTCCCATGCACCTTGAAAATTACGCTTGACGGGAGTGTGCTTTCAGGTTTGTGACCTTGTCCGCTGAATTTGGCACATACTTGGCAGGTGGAGAAGGAAACAATCTGGGGAATGTGTAGAGATTTCTAGAAGATGTAAGAGTTTCGTGCGTTACTCTCCGGCAGTTTCCACAGGGTGTCTAATTTAGCAACAACACCACTGCTAGCACTAACTTAGTACTATAAATATCATTATTAAAACCCATAAACCTTACTCTTTCTTTCTTCTAAATTTCTTTTTACTAGATCCGCATTTTATTACTCCAGACAAGGAACTATAGAAACTTCAAATTACAAGTTAACTTTGCTAAAAAGAAAGCTTATTATTATTATAGAGTTATTCGAGAGTTTAATACCTAGATTCTATTTATTAGATTAGAGATAGATAAAAAGTAAAAGTCTAAGTTTAGATACTGTTTAAGTACTAGAGAGGATATATAATAGTAATAAAGTAGATAAAACTAGGGGATAATAAATATCTGTCTTACTAACTTACTAATAGATTAGATGACGAAATTATGTATAAGAGTAGTTTAACTATATATTAGATTACTAAATAATTACCTTACCTTTTATTATTATAAGCAGCGGAAGCTAAAATAGCGTAGTTATAGTGTAATGCCACTTAGGTAAAAAAGTGCCGGAGAGTAACGCACGAAACTCTTACTCCAACTCCAACCATTATATAGTAAACCCCTGAAATGTTTTTTCTCCCCTTTCAAACCTCGCCCAACCCAGTGGAGGCACAGTATACGAATGCTCCCAGTTTCCTACCCCTGGTTTTTCACCTCAAAATATTTTCCGTTCTTATAGTGGCCTCGCATCCGTCTCCCTTTGTTAAGCAGGAAGCTGTAACTAATTAGCAAAGTTTTATACCATTCGTCATAATCCGAGGGTGTGCTGCCACGGCGACGGAGTTGGGTAAAGGTTTGAAGCTTCGAAGCTCCAAATATTGTGTGATGCTAAAGGTATACACTGTAATGCGTACCTCGTGATAGGTATTGTGGATTTCGGTGTGCGGGATGTGTCGACAAAATTGTTGTGGGCATATTGCGCAGAAAACGGAACGAGTTTGATTATGTGGGATTTCAATTCCGGATTCAAGTTCTGCAACTAGGACTTGTTACTGGGCTGCTGAAATATGTGGGACGAAGCTGTTTTACCTTGGGGTTCTGGTTGTTGGTATCGCCGACGTATCAGCCTTGAGAGGTACAGCACAGCTGGTGCACACATTATAAACAATGTGATTAGAGCATTAATGCTTCGGCAGACAACATTGTGTACGAGTGGGTATTTGGATTTGCAAGTGTAGTATGGAAATGGAAAGGGCCGCAGGGAGAAAAGAAACTTATACAACTTACATAGCGATACCCAAGATCTCCGTCATCTATTTACTTGAGGAGGCTGATTTGGCCAGCATATGATAATGTCGCCAGTTTTTGGACAAACCCTAGCCATTTAGAAGCCATCAAATGCACAACCGCCATACAGCCTCGTTGACTGTCTCTCGTGTTCTCACCAACCAATGACATCGCCGGCATATGGCCGTACCCTAGCTGCACTTTCAAAAACTCCCACACCATTTCCAACATTCTACTTGTAGGCTTAGAGCCTTTAAGCCGTGCGGCCCCTCACCAGATTTTGGTCAAACCCTGGTCAAATTCTGTGGTGAGAGCTGCCTCGGGATTCACCAACCAATGGAGGGTGACCAGATTTTGGACAGACCCTGGTGGTGGCTGCTGGCTTTTATTTCCAGTACTGCTGGCCCTCAAACTACCAGGTATCTCATTGTCAACCACCACAACCGCTATAGTTAAATCAATACCACTTCGACAAATACCTCAACCAAAATACAAACATACTATCTAGTCATGGAGGAGCACGTCAGCGACGATGCCTGGGAACAGCACAAAGTCCTCATTCAGCGCCTTTTTCTCGAAGAAGACCGATCATTGAACGAACTTCGACAGTTCATGGAGCAGAACCACTCATTCAATGCCTCGTAAGTGGTTTCTATTGAAGTTATCGCTTAGCCGCAATGAGAGTACTAACCCAGAGGCAGCAAGTACAAATACGAGTCCAAGTTCAGTGTGTAGGGGCTCAAAAAGAATTTGAAGAGGAAAGATTGGCCTTGTATTGAGTACCATGCATCCAAAAGAGCAAAATCTGGAAAGAGGACTGAAGTCCTACTGAATGGGCGACCCATCAACCCGAAAACAGTCAGCAAAGAAATTGGAAGAAATCGGTACATTTCATCGAGCCAGTTCTGCGGAAGTGATTATACCCCAAAACATTGTTATTGATTACACCACTAATCAACCCGCATTATAGACAAAAGCCCAAAATTGCCCCCAGGAATCAACATAAGAACGCCGAATCTCAGTCCCACAATCTCACCTCGAAAATTAAATTTTGAGGGAAATGCCTCCAGCTATCACCATATTGGAATACCGCTCCGTGAGTTATTTCTCCACTAAACTGTTTACACTCCTAACATAACTTTAAAGAAGCTACATAAGTTCTCGGGAACCTTGGACAACTTGGATTTATGACTAGCGGGTCCCCGTCTGGGGAAGCAAGCTCTATCCTTTCCAACCTCTTTGGCATGCCACCTTATCTTGACTCAGCCCATACTATTGATGGTATTTCTGCGGCCCTATTGCACAACCTACCTTTTCATTCTTTTTTTGAACGATTCGGGACTGCTTTCGGACCACCACACAACACTTTCGCTCAAGGAGAGTACCTCGGCCATGTGGTCAAAGGTATGCTTTTCCTTACCCCGGAGTCATTTGTTTATAGATTTCAATCACTCATTCCAAGGCCATCAAATACAAACTATCCAGGTGCGACTGGCCAAAAAATCGCAGAAGTTATTCTATACCTCATCTCGAACAATTCACTTTCAAACTATGAAATATCTAAGGTTCTGGAGAGTATCGCGGAAAGCATGCCTGCAGCACTTTTGAAAAACATCCTCTCTGCAAGAAGTTCAACAGTTCAAGCATTGTCGACCAGGTTTTTAAATATCGCTGCCGAACAAGGCTGGGCTTCTGTTATTCAATTAATGATTAAACATGGCATTGATTCCGAGCTTCTTGCTAGGCTCCCCGGCTTTAGACTCTTACAACGGACCCTTTCCCGGACCAATCGAGCTAGTGAGAGAGAAGAGATCGCTGAGCTTCTGATCTCACACGGTGCATATGTAAACCAAGCTCTTTGCTCAATGGACGAGAGCCCCTTATGTCTTGCGTTTGAAAAAGGATTTCCCAGTATTGCCAGAAACTTGCTTAAAGTTGGCGCGATATATGGACCCACGTCTTATTGGATGAGATGTCAACTGGCTGATACAATCGTTACAGCGGCTGGTGACAATGAGCTAGAAAAAGTCCTGTTACTATCTGACGGAAAATTCAATTTTGACAAGTTGAAGATTCGCGGTCAGACTCCACTTGAGTGGTCTTTGAGCAACGGCAGCATTGATCTACATACCATACTCTTAGACTCAAATCCGGCAGCCGTCGAGTACTTTTCCGCTTTTGGACTAATTGGGGCAGCAGAGGACGGCCTCGAAGCTGTCAGAAACTATCTCGATGATTATAGCGAAGAGACGAACCTAAAACAGTGGAACAAAGAGATTGCCCATGCTCTGTGTTGTTTCATGCGGAAAGGTGTCAACTCAGAGATAAAACTACTTCTCGCAGAGCAGATCGACCCTTTCCAAGGTATATTCTACGCGGACGACGAGGACGATGAGGACGATGAGGATTTTGAGTGCAGCCCTTGAATGTAGCAGTCGAATTAAATGATTGGGCTGTAGCCAACGTTTTGGTAGAGAACGGTATGGCCATGAACTTGTCGAATTACCTTTGTCGAAATTCAATGAGCGTTGACATCCTCAAGTTCTTGATTAACAATGGCGGAACTGATCTTGAAGAATACGGCCCAGAGGCTCTGTTTTGTGCCTTACAAACCGAGGACAAAGAAACAGTTTCGATTCTAGTAGAGGCCGGTGTAGGACTTGGAAGTCCCCTCTTATCTAGAATAAAGTCTTGGGGAGACGTTCCGAGTGTGGCAATGCTAGAGTGTTTACTTGAATTGGGGGCAAACTCTGAACTTTTCAATTTAAACTTCTTACAGGTTGCAATCAAAGCTTACGACCTCGACGTCATTAATTTTCTTTGCCAAAACTTTGTTGATATCAACTCACCCGGTCGGAGAGGACGGTATCCAATTCAAGTTGCAATGAAAAAACCTTCTCCTGAGTCAGTCAAGTATCTCATCAAACTTGGCACAGACCCTAATCCACCTCCAAATCAGCTGAAAGGCTTGACGACTCTTAACTATGCATTACGTGGAGGAAATCGGGAAATCGTTGACCTTGTTATCAACGCTGGCGCGGCAGTAGTTCCAGACGAAAGGGTATACCTCATAGAGACGATATTCGAATCCTGTTATTATACACTACCGTACAGTCCGGGCATCCCGGAACGACTCGAGATGTTTCGGTTTCTTTTAGACAACCGGGCTTCACCTAGAATCTCCCATGAACCAAGGACAAATTCAGCCCTGACCAGATTGATCACATATTCTGATTCAAAGGACCTCATATGCAAGTTTATTGAAGCTGGAGCGGACGTCAACCAAATTGCAAGGGATTCCTATGACGAGACGCCACTGCAAGCGGCAGCATCAAAAGGTAATACAGAACTCATTGAATGTCTCTTAGAAAAAGGCGCAGAAATAAATGCACCGGCTGGGAGATTTTGTTTTGGAAGAACAGCCCTACAAGCGGCCTGTGACCGAAGCGCTGACGAAAGCTACATCGCTCCGATTGAACTCCTTCTGAGTAGAGGTGCGGATGTCAATGCTAGAGCTGGAATTGAGTATGGAGTGACCGCACTTCAAGCTACTGCCATCAGAGGCCAAATGAAAGCTGCAATGTTGCTTCTCAACGCTGGGGCTGACGTCAATGCTGATGGTGCTATTAAAGAGGGTCGGAATGCACTTGATGGAGCGGCAGAGCATGGCCGTCTGGACATGGTTCAGTTACTTCTCAATGCCGGTGCATGCAGTAATAAAACGGAAGATGGAACGCTAGGATTTGATGAGGCGATTCGACTTGCAGAGCTTGAGGGTCATTGGGCTGTTTCGGCTCTGATTAGGTCTCATATCGGAGGGTTATAGGCAATGAAGTTGAGGAAGGAGGTTAAGCGAGCGAGATTGGGATTTCTTCTTGTTCCAAATTTCCACTTTTTCTTTGAAGTATTTAGGTAGTCTCATGCAAATTACAGTTTGAATGGCCATTTGAGTGTGGTAACCATGCAGTAGAGTCCTGTGGAAGTCTCTCGCATCAGTTACTTCCTTTGACCGGCATTGTTCAATACCAAAAAGTCACCTACAACAGTAAATTTTCCCCATTACTGAGAAGGGAATTAAAGAAAGCTTATATTGAAGAAGAGAGATAGAAATAGGGAGAACCTACAAGAGGGCGTGTCATCTCTCAGAATACATATTTTGTACCATTATGCTCTCCGACTTCTCAAGTAGTTCGTAAGTCGCATACAATTATTTGAATAAATGCCTTTTTTTATAGGATCACAGCTGCTCAGATCCCCTTAAACGATTCTTCATCTCATAAAGGGGAACTAGCTTCATAGAAAAGATTGCGACCTACATGCCTGCGACATCTTTGAGGAGCTTTCTCTCTATTAGAAACCTAACATGTCAGGCATTGTCGACAAGGCTTTTAAAAATAGCTGCCGAAACTGGCTGGTCTCCTACCTTCTAGATGTTAAGCAGCTATGGTGTCGAAGCAAACCTTCTTGCTGGGCTTCCAGGTCATAGACTTTCAAAACTGGCATTGTCTTTGGCCTGATAATCTGGTCAGAGGGAGGAGATAACTATGCCCCTTCTTCAATTGCAAGGAACCCCTATCTCTTGCTATTGAAACCCGATTTTGCAAGGGGAGAACTTCAAGAGTGAGTGTTTAGAATGTTTACCTAGGTACAAATTTAGCGATAAAAGCAATATTGAGTAGATGCGGTCGTAAAAGGAGAGATCTAATTTCCGCTTGACGGAGCTTGATTGGGTTATTTAGGTAGTTCAACTACTTTCTTTTTCCAGAAACCGCCAAGCACCTGCTGTTAATGATGGAGCAAACAAAACCTAGGCTGCCCAGCCACCACCACCAAGCACAACTGACTTCTATACATCCTCCGCCACAAAAGCCCACTGGTGCGAACGCGAAGTTCCTCTTGTTTCAATATCGTTCTCCCGCCAGACGCAATACTAAAGACGGCTCAAGGAACGATTAGACTATGCCAGCAGCGCAACAACAACGACACCAATGCCTCGAAAAGAACGACCAAAATAACACCATGGGCCCCTATATCCAAAATAGGGGCCGAGCAGACCCGGGATCGATCTACAGCATATTATTCTTGGAAGGCAACAGAAATCTTTACCTTCATCCTCTTCAGTGGACAGCTAAGCATTTACGCAACGTTGCCTACAACCCCGTGTCGTCTTCCTCCAGCCTCGAGTACAAAGTCATAAGGGACACAGTCATAAGGGACACAGTCATGAGGGAAATAGCTCTTCAAAATGGGGTTAAATAGGATCTAGTCCAGGAAACCTCTCGACACATCCGAATATGCGTAGAGAGAATGAGGGACAAGCTTATACGGCAACTTTTCATTCTACTCTCAGAAATGATAACTGGTGCAAGAGCTCCTAGGTATATTTTGTCCACTGTATATATACACAAAATTAACCTAATATTGTGAAGTAAATTTCCTCGACTTACGATACAATCGCCATGTGGTCGCAGATATTGCAATACCTCTAATCTTTTACGATAAAACGTCACGCCTACCGTACATATGAGCATATTGATGAGAGTTGGATTTCTGAAGAGCGTAACAAGCTGAAAGGCAGAAAGAGAGCTTTTCGGACGCCGCCTGGAAACTTCGGCTTCGACCCACTATACGCGGCTATCCTCATCGGTCTTGGACAGTTAGCAAATGAACAAAAAGCTGCTGGTTCTACACGATATCATGTAGGTGAAAAATCCTCGTTGAGGTTTCATTAATATTGACTGAGATTTAGGTAACCCTTTTTGTGGCCCAGCATCAACCCCAAACTACTCGCTATACACGTCCTTCTCCTTGAAAGAAAGCTGCTCCACGTCTTCCAACACAACAATTTTCTGCAGAACTTACACCTGAATATCTGCAGAAGTTCGACGATCCGTATCGTGTTCATACTGGGGATTTTCAGGTTCATCTGAAAATCATACCTACAAGGACACCTTCAATCCTATTTCAAGCGATTCAAAGAGCGTCATTTGGTGACTCTAAAGCTTCTCTCCTGACAACAGAGGATTCGACAGATGAGGATGAGTTGGAGAAGGATGAGAAAAGGAAGAAGAAAGAGCGCAACAAGGGGAATAAAAGACTCAAATTGGGTATATAAAAGTAAGGCGAGGGGAAACGATACTTACTGGGCGTCATTAAGCTGGCGAAGTTGCCAATGGTATTGTTTTCCAAATTTCCAAATTTTCCTTACTGGCCCAGGGTAGTGCTACACTTGTTTTTATCGAACTACATGTCGAATCCTAGTCCGAGTGTCATCGTTGCGAAGGTATAAGAAAATTTCTGGTGTGCTCGATCATTTTGTCGTATTTATCATCTCCCTTATCAATGTGAAACAGACCAAAAACCCTTCTACCACTTGTATAACAAGTCCAATCTATCATCTCGTCTATCGAGGCTTCGTTCAATAATAAAAATAAATTTCCTATCTATACTAAACCTCAATATTATTTGCTCTTCTTGCTGAGACACGGATACAGGTTTCCACTACAACATCCAAAGGAGCTGGAACATCCCAATCCACAACCGTAGTGATAAGAGTATTGCCGTAGATCATGCTCTTAATAACGTAACCCAGATAGTAGATGTCCGACTTCTCCGTCCAACCAGCCTCTAATATGGCCTGGTGGGAGACCTTAGGAGCTCGTCGATTCCCTCGCCGACCCTCCAGATCACAGCTCATGGTGAATTTGAGAGGGATATGTATCGGAGTTTTTAAAAAATGGTATGCTTACTCTTTACTAAATTTCGGAGTGGAGCGCAGGATATTCGGGTCACAGGTATAAGTTGACGAGCGGGCGTCAATATAAGGTGGCTACTTGAACTATGCAGCGGGCGGTGACACGCGTCAGAATACCAGTTTGGCAGCCGAGAGTTGAGGAAAATAGAGGAAGGAGCGACCTGGCTAAGATGTCGAACTCGTGGAGGCCCGTAAAGGAGCCCACCTCGAGTCCGACCTATCTCAGATGGACTTTAAATTATCGCGCAGAAAAAACTTTCTATTCAAAGGGCGAGAGGAATCGAAGTTAGGTAGGGAGGTTAAGCGAGGCCAACATTTTGTTTTCCAAAGTTCCACTTGTTCCTTCAAAGTATCTCGGTATCATTATGCTCAGTATCATAAAAGTGGATTTCGGTCCGAAGTTGCTTGTGCTCTCACATGTTAAATGTAATAGTGTTCTCGAGGAAATTTCCTGTATCGATTACGAACAGATTTCTTCCATGCTGAAGCGTCACTAATAACAACCAGAAACTTCCCCGATTGCACAGAGATGATGCGAATGAAACCTATTTCTAGGAAGAACTCAATCTGTACTTTCTATGGGTAGTTAAAACAGTCCTGAAAGAAGTCAAATACCTGTAACAATGCTGACTCGTGTCAAGAACTTTATGTTATGTGCATTGGTTGATATTATCAAAGAATTCACAAACACATCTTGCCTCCTGATACATACGCTCGATTAGTTAGAAATATGTACTCCTAGATATTTACTTCTGGCTGAGTTTATTAGGCAGCTAGAGAGATCGCGAACTTGTAACAAGACGTGCCATCGCTCAAGGTACACCTGAACAATTACCATTGAATGATACTATACTGTATCCTAAAACAAATAGAATCAATCATTCTAGATCTCCTCCTGAATTATATACTTCGAATATACGATGGACCATGAGGATAGAATTCTTGAAGTGTCCAGGAGGTTTCGCTTACCCCAAAAGCCGATTTATGTCCGAACGGCATTGTTAGAGCTTCCATACTCTATAGACACCTACCCACTCGACTGAGTATCGTACTAACTGGCTTGAAACATAAAAAATCAGCAACTAAGAATAACTAAAGATATCGAGGTTACGAGTCTACCCTGAGAAAAGGACCTATAATTTATTCAAGTAAAAAGGGACACAGTATGCGGAGCAATGACCGAGGAGAAAAGCCCACGTGAAATCCTTCAAATGATGATTCTGATGGTTGCTCGTCTTATTTACTCCAGCCCCAAAGTAATCCTCGACACTGAAAATGGAAAGCGAGGCAAGCTTATGAGTATGCCATGACCCCTAAATAATCACGAAGGCTAAGACTTATCTCTCTAGATTTGGCGGATATAATGCAGAGCGAGTCGGCAAGCAAACTAGTTCACTGAAAACAATTCTCCTCAAGTGGCGTTATTTTGGGGACTCAAAATGAAACCAAGATCATGTCGTAATCAGATGATACGATACTTGCAATTCAAACTCTTCCTAGCACTGGAAATATTCCCCATGAAATCAATCCCCATTGTAAAAGTAGCTACATTTCGAGATATCTATGCCCGCTAAATAGCCTCCTATGTTTTTTCTTGCAGCATGCCCTTTATATTCGACATTTGGAATCGCTCCATAAAGAATGCACTTCTCGTGATGAAATTCTGCCCCATGGTCATGTCGCATCAATGATAACCCCTTCGATTACATGTAGATGGAGGGCGCGTCAACAAACCAGTAATTCTCCTTGAGCGCCGCAAAGAAACCATTGACCCAAAAAGCCGTAACTGATCTCTTGACCCCAGCCTTTTGCTTGCCCCAAAAGGCAGACAAGTCTAGTACCACGTCGCCCCTTCTCCAGATGGACCTTCTCTTTACAAGGCGGGAATGAAGATAGCTATCATCGGACTGAAGCCTTGGTTCCTTATCAAACCGAATGTTCACCCAAATACCGGCAACAACATGTACCACTCGAGCCTCCGGGCAAAAATGCGCCATCATGTTCCAAAAGGATACATTGCTATCAACAACCAGCCGCCTGGGTTTAGTTCTTTGAGCAGCTTTGGCTTTTCTTTCCTGCGCCAACAATTTGCCAACAGCCGACAATTTGGTAAACTTTGCGCAAGTGATCGGAATAGAGACGTACTTGGCAGAGCTTAGAAGCTTGCTGTAAGGTAAAAGCTCCTGGTAAAGTTCCGTGTCGCGGTAAGAGCTGGAGCTCGTGGAAGCAAATGTGCCAACATGATCGCGGAGGCTTGGTATATTAAGATAAATGGTATCGAAACGAAGATTGATCCAGATGGCCGGTCCTCGTTCATTGTCTGGATCTTTGAAGGCGTGGTAACCCCTGTATACAAAAGCGCGGCTCTCCGAACAGACATGGGCTGTGACGGGGTACATTTGGAACGATTGTGGAATAATGACGAGCCGTGGTTGCATTGAGGCAACGAAACCCCAGATTTTTTCGCGCATTTCAGCTGGAAGCTTTTGAAAAAGAGTGAAGTTCGGAGGTGCAGTAGATTTTAGAGTTTTGGGAACCTTCTGATGAGACAATCTCGGTGGTTTCGTACGTTTTGAGACCTTTCGTGGTTTTTTCTCTTGTGATTGAATTGTCGTTGGGGTTGTGCTTTCGTTTGAAGTTGGCTCTGTAGATGTGTTTATAGATGGGTTTGGAGTTTGCTTCCACACGCGATCAATCAGATGACCCAATGCTTGCAAATAGAATCTACTTACCAGAAGAACTGGCTCCTGGGATGCCGCGAACGAGGTCGACGGGATTAACTTCTCTCCGGATTGAGATGGTGTCATACAACAGGCATTCTCCTACGCATCATTAGTTCAGAAGTCGAAAAGTTGCGCGTCGATGGGATGTTACTTACAGAATCTTCGCGTTCACGCCCATTCTTGCGTCGTTCTAGCCGGCGTTTTTTGTATTCGAAGGAACGTTTACGTGCCATCTTTCGATGCTGAGCTTGTTCTGTGCTTTCATTGTTGTTGTGTTGAAGTAAAGAGGTGATGAGAGGGACAGGAAATAAGGTTCTATCGTTCCGTAAATGGAAGCTGCAGCCTCCAGCACCCCGTCGCGCTTTCCTCTCTACCAAATGACCAGACCACCCAACCTCAAACCTGCTCTTGCTTTTACTGCACTATACCGTTGATACTGGTGAGCTAGGTGTCACTTTATTTTTCCAATCGCTTGACAGTTGAACACGTGTGAGAACCATAAATTCATAAAGTCACGGCATTTCGACTCCAAGAATGTGACCAGCAGCCTTTGTGGAACAAGAGAAGTACGCAGTCCAGAATAGTTGCTCGGAATAGGTAGTCCAATTATGTGAATGACGTAACCTAGAAAGTAGCCAGACAATTTGGAGATTTCATACCCGCACCATAAAAATTCTCCCAGACTGGTTGGCAGAAAATCCTTCTGTGAAATTCTGCTTCCTACAGTTGTGCGATGGAACACAATAGAACTTGACAAAAACCCGAAGGCAGAAATGAACTTCCCAACTTCCAGATAGCTGAGTTTTTCTAGACCCAACTCTTCCAAGTGCGGGAGACAGTTTTCATTCATCATACAAGTAATGAAACTTTACGAGAAGATTCGTTGCTTGAGTTCTTTCAATTGCCCAAAGCTCCCTAATGAACCAATCCTACTCTTTTAGACTTTACATTGTATATATCTCAAGAAGTGTTCAAGTGACATTCTTCTGAAACCTAACAAGTAACTGGAAGTCACTAATTATATTACTACTTTATAGTAAGTCTAGTATATCTAACTATTAAATCATATTATCCTCGAGTATTGCAACTAATTAAGTTAAGCAACTAAAGCTGAAAACGTTTCAAAAGTATAAAGTATAGCAACTCATCCGAGTAATCTTTATTTCCTTCAATTATTCTAGAAAGTTTAGAACAATTAAGTTAGCTAAACAGAATAACGTGGTTTATCATCGAGTCGCCCACTAAAAATACATACAAAAAACGTCTGTGCAACCCTAGTAAAAATCTGTAATTCTTAATAAAAATTAATAAAATTAAAAAATCTACTTTATTACTATATAAATAAGTAATATTGAAAATTTTAAACGCTTACTAGCTATAACTAACGATTCGCTTAAAATTACCCCTGTATTCAT
>LLEY01000030.1:0-493007 GCA_001414485.1 Calycina herbarum | reverse complement strand
CCCTAACCCTAACCCTAACCCTAACCCTAACCCTAACCCTAACCCTAACCCTAACCCTAACCCTAACCCTAACCCTAGCCCTAACCCTAACCCTATACTAGCTTAAGCGCCTCTGCCTAGCCTTAAGATCGCGGTTGAGTATCTAGTCCTAAGACCTTCTATAGTCCTTAGATTGCTTTACTTAGCTCGAGCTTCTCTTACTTAACTAGTCGTGGTAGCGGACTCCTAGAACGCTTAACTGCTACTGCTACTGCTACTTCCGCTCCCTTTAACTTAAGATAGAGAAATTTATACTATACTCGTAATACCTGGCTATACACGCTAACCAGATCTGGCCCGAGTCGATTTAGAAACGCTCTGTCGATAGCGTAGTACCCTGCTGCTATCTGTCGGCTATATACTAACCGATATCCCGGCCTCGTATACGGTCCTAGTAAAAGCCTACTGAAAAACCCCTCTTTTTACCTCGACTATTACTACTTTAACTATAGCTAGAATAGACAAATCTCATCAGATCAACTTAGCAGTAGCAGTAATTAAAAGAGGAGAGTATAGCAATTTTACTAAGGCAGCTAAGAAGTATAGGTATAACCGTACTACTATCTCACAGAGGATTAGAGGCTTAACTATAATACGTAAAGACGCTACTGCCCTTTACTACTAAGCACTTACTAAGGAGCAAGAAGAAGTCCTAATTCAATAGATTAATAACCTTACCGATTAAGTAATACCTCGTACGTCTTCAATTATTAAGAACCTTACAAAAGAGATACGTAGGAGCGCGGTAGAGAAGAACTAGACTAGGCAATTTATCCGAAGACATAAGGACAGGTTACATAGTAGCTATCTTAAGAACATTAAGAACTTAAGAGTAATAGCTAAGTATACTTCTATATTTATACTCTTCTTTACCTTAGTATTATATAC
Source organism: Calycina herbarum (assembly GCA_001414485.1). NCBI lineage: Eukaryota > Fungi > Ascomycota > Leotiomycetes > Helotiales > Pezizellaceae > Calycina > Calycina herbarum. Next base: position 492,080 of record LLEY01000030.1, on the reverse strand, counting down.
TTTTTCCCTTTCTTATCTTAATTTAAGTATAAAAGTTAATATTATCTTATTTTCTCTAGCTTATATAAGTTATTAAGAAATATAATATAACTGCTAATAACCTATATAACTTTAACAAGAAGGGATTCCTTATAGGATTTAGCCGATCTATAAAGCATATTATAAGTCTAGAAGCGTATATATTAGGCCGGGTTATAAAGAATAAATAGGACGGTTCTCGAGAGTTTATTTCTCTACTAGTATATATCTCAGCTATTAGAAGAGCTATCCCGCCGCTTCTTATTTATAAGAGCGTGTTAGAAGACTTACAGAGCTCCTAGACAGAGGATGTTAAAGAAGACGGGGTATATTTCGGTTTATTAGAAAACGGCTAGTCGTTAAACCAGTTTAGCCTAAAGTGGCTAGAAGACGTCTTTAAGAGATATATAAAACCGAAGAGCGTAAGAGTATACTAGCTGCTTCTTATAGACGGCTACTCCTCGTATGTTAATATAAAATTTATCGACTTTATATTCCGCTATTATATTATTATTATTATCCTTCCTTCTTATACTACACATCGGCTTCAGCCTCTTAACATAGGCCTCTTCTAACCCCTTACTATATTCTATAACAACGAGCTAGAAAAGCTCCTTACTACTTCTAATAGATTAGTCTCTATGTCTAAGAGATTTTTCTATAAAATGTTTAAGATAGCCTAGGATCTTATATTCATAGAATACAATATTATACGTGCTTTTAAGAAGGCTAGAATCTAGCTAATTTAAAGTATAAAGATAGTTACCTAGGTAACAAAGCCTGCCTCACTAGTTAAGGAACCTATCAAAGGTATAAAAACACCTCTTATATTAAAAGCTATATAACACGCGTTCTTAGACTTTGAAAAGTCTCTATCTAAGCTTAAGACATATAAGGTCTTTACTTCTATATATACTCTTTCCTCTTAAGTCTCTATTCTTAAACACGAGAACTAGGGGCTACGAATAGCTATTATTCTTAAGAATCAGAAGAGAAAGAAGGGTAAGAGACCTAATCTTTGTAGGGAAATTAGCTAAGGAGTAGAGGTATACTCCCCTAGGAAGGTTATACGAGCTCGAGAGTATCAGGCTAAGGAAGAAGAGGCAAGAGAGGCTGAAGAACAGGCAAAGGAAGAGAGGAGAGAGACAAGAAAGGCGAATACTCTTAAGAGACAACGTAAGAAGGAAGAATTAGCTAATAAGAGAGCAGAAACCTAGCTCTATAAGAAGCTGGCTACTATAACTCTAAAAGCCTTAAAACAGACAAAATATATACGTGTCCTACGAAAAAGGACTACTCTACATATGCCTTAAGTTAAGAAAGAAGCTAAAAAGGGATAAAAAGAGCTAGAAAAGCTAACTTTAATACTTAAACTTAAGGTTAGAGTTCTAGCTAAAGTAGTAGCCCTATAATTAAAGGAAACTAGGTTAGAACAGCAGATTAGGCTGCTACTCCGTACTCGCGTATAGTTTTTTATACTTATTCTCTAATTAACTATCTTTTATCTATATCCCTACTTAATTATATATAAATTTAATAAGTAGTTGTTATAATATATAACTTTTAATATAGTAGGTGACATTCTGAGGGGGCGGGCTTTTGCTAGGACCGTATACGAGGCCGGGATATCGGTTAACTACTAAACTAGAATATGCTTAAATAAGCTCTACTTAACCTTACTATTGCTCTCCTCTACTACTGCCTTATTATCCTTGTCCTTATCCTCGAGCCTCTGTCTCTAGATCCGACTTATCTTACGTAGATGCTTATCGCTAATAGTAATAGTAATATACTACTAGCTTAAGACGGTTAGCCGGACCCTAAGATACTTGGCCGTTGCTACTGCTACTATTGCTAACAGCTGGTCTTAGAGCTATGGTTTCTCCTTCTTAACTATAAATAAGAAGTCGCCCTTAGTCTTTAAGACTACTCGTGTAAATAGCAGTATATAGATAAGATATTAAATAATAATCTAGCTAAGCTAGTTAGAGAAGCAGCGGAAGACATACTCTGTCTTACCTCGACGCTTATAGCTCTTGTTATATATAGTAACTACTACTACTCGCCTATTAATAATAAAGATATTCCGACTTAAGATAACGCTATTACAGACCTTAATTAAGCCGATCTCGGGACTCCTCGTTAGTTGTCCTCCTTAAATATATATAGCTACTATAAGCTTAAGTAGAAACTGCTTCTCCTAGGCTAAGTACGCTTTATATAGTTGTTCTGCCTATTTCTCCTAGCCACTGCTACTGCCACTGCTTCTACTCTTAACTAGCTTCTCATTTGCCTTTAGCATCTGCTCTTATAGAAACTCCTAACTAACCTTCTAGTATACATTGTCTAGGTGATTAAGAAAGCTATAGCCCTGTTACTAGAACCGCTATACTATCCCTATACTATTAACTAGCTATAGTAGTAGTACTAGCTTCACGCTCTAGCTAAAAAGCAGCTTATAGAGTAGCCCTTCTAGCTCGACTGTGAGCTCCTAACATATCCCCTGTACCTTAGCTATTACTACTCTCTTACTATTATAGAAGACAGTCTAGCAGTTATCTAACTAGTAGATATTAGCCTCTAATAACTAGTTCTAGTTCTATGCTTGCTTAAATATAAGCTATAATAAGATACTTAATACTAGCGAGAATAACCCTTTATATAAGTAGTTCCGCTAGTACTCTTGAATACGCTCTACTACTACTCCTACTACTACCCCGACCTCTTTCCGACTTAGTAAGCCTAGCTCTGGCTAGCCCTGCTTAGATACTATTACCTTAAGTATAACTAGTTAAATAATCTATATTATATATACTAGATATGTTATATATTAAAATAATAGGTAGAATCGCTTAGTTTAGGGATTAATACTACAGATAGCTAAGTAGTATATAACCGGCGACTTATATAGAAACAGCTAGCTAGTGTCTTATACCAGAAGACTAATAATCAATACTATAAGTGTGTTATTAAGATAGTTCTCTACTACTGCTATTATAAACCCTTCTCTAGTATTATTATCTATGTCTTTGTCTATGCTTCTAGCTTTGTCTACTATGGCCACAGCCCTGTCTATGCTCCTTATATCGTCTACTACTGCTACTGTCTCGACCGTAGCTACTGCCTCTTTTACCTTCTTAATATATTATAACTGTAATTTCAAAAACGTCGCTCTTATCTCGCTCTCTTCGCCTAGTTCAGGGGTAGCTTATATAACGTAGTAGAGCAATTAAGCAAACGTCTAGCTATATCGAGGAACGGTTTTCCTATAGTTCTAGAGTAGTTTAAACAGCTACTAGCTTACTACCTTGTTCTTAGACAACGCCTACCACTTAAGAATGTCCTTATACTAGCTAATAGTAGTAAGCGTGCCTAGACTCTGCTATAGAATCCGCTCTTAGCTCTAGTAGACGCGTTCTAGTTCTAGCTTAGTAGTAGTAGCAGTAGCTATAAATCTAGTAGTCGTGACTAAGTCGTATGTTAAACCAGCTAACACCTCCTCCTAGCCGGTGTATTATAGCTATAGATCGATTTCGGTTACTATAGTACTCGCTTTATACTCTTTCTCTTCCTTCTTTATCTACTCCTTAATTTCAGTCTTAATCACAGCCTCTATATCCCTACTATCCTTATTATTACTACTACTATTACTGCTCTAGCTACTGTTAATATTATATAACTCTTCTAACACGTCTACTACCTAGTACTACGCTCTCCTCTCTTTAAACCACGTCTATAGCTAGACCTTCCTATATATATCCTTATCCTTAGCGCCCTTCTAGTTATGTTCTTTACTAGTATGCTTTTATATATTTAACCGATTCTATGTTTTAAAGTAGTAGTTAAGATACTAAAATCTATTAAGAACTAGGAGAATTAGTAGTAGCAGCTCTTCTCTTAGTAGTAGTAGCACTGTCTAGAAGTTGTAATTAGTATGTCTCTGAAGAAACTGCTTAATATAACTATTAACCTCTTATTATAGCTAGATATTAGCTTTATGTTTTCGTTATAAATGCTGACTAAGCACGCTAGGCGAGACTACGCGTTGACACTCTAGGCGTATATATAATAATACCTTAAAAGCGTTATTAAATACGATCTATAGCTTAAGTATAAGTAGTACTAGCAGTAGTACCTAGCGGTCTAGTTCAGGCATCGTAGTAGGCCTAGGGACGTGTTCTTTCCTAAGTTTGAGAAATCTAGGTTAGATGTAGAAAATGGTTCTATAGCTGGCCTGTGTTACTTATTTTAATCACGTGCTCTATACAAAAACAGCCCGGTTAGCTGTAGACTCTGAGGAAATAACGTTAGAGCTGGATAGATAGGGTGTAGAAGGTAAGAGAGTTAGAAAGGATAGGAGACGGTTGAGAATCGCTTATATTTCTATAGTAGGATAAGCCTAGGCTATATATACTTTTAGGGACAAATAAGCTATAAATAAGGGTTTGGTATACTAAGAAGCTACGGACAAAGGTTTATTTAAATATAAGAGTATTATTCCTAATATATATATAAGGCTCTTAAAACGCTAGTTAAGGAAGTTAACTATAGTTAACTTCGTATATATAAATCGTCTTTTAATTCCTACTATTCTAAGTCTTAGAACCTATTTAATATAGATATTTATATAATATATTATAATATAAAGATAAGGTCTCCTTTAAATAAGAGTTAGAGTAGGAAGAATAGATCTAACTAATTAAAATAAGAATAAAACGTATTAGACCTACCTTTTTCTATAGTTAGTTAAAAGCTAATAATCTTTAACTTCTTAATTTTCTAGTATAATATAGTCTAATACTATGAAATATAACTAAAGGTTAATAAAGATTCTTTTTATAGTAAATAATATAAAGGATACTACTCTAGTACTACGAATTTGTAAAGCCTATCTTTATAATCTAAAAAGTAGTTTTAGTTAGAAGTATAGCTTATTACTATAGAGGAAGGTTAACTATAAGAAGTTGAATATAGTCAACTTTGTATATATAAATAGTCTTTTAATTCCTACTATCCTAAGTCTTAGAACCTATTTAATATAGATATTTATATAATATATTATAATATAAAGATAAGGTCTCTCTTAAATAAGAGTTAGAGTAGGAAGAACAGATCTAGCTAATTAAAATAAGAATAAAACATAATAGACCTACCTTTCTATAGTTAGTTAAAAGCTAATAATCTTTAACTTCTTAATTTTCTAGTATAATATATTCTAATACTATAGAATATAACTAAAGTTTGATAAAGGTTCTTTTTATAGTAAATAATATTTAAGATACTACTCTAGTATTACGAATCTATAAAGCCTATCTTTATAATCTAAAAAGTAGTCTTAGTTAGAAGTGTAGCTTATTACTATAGGGTAAAGTTAACTATAAGAAGTTGATTATAGTTAACTTCGTATATATAAATAGTCTTTTAATTACTACTATCCTAAGGCTTAGAACCTATTCTATATAGCTATTTGTATAATATGTTGCGATGTAAAGATAAGGTCTCCCTCTAATGAGGGGGCTAATTAGTATACGAGTGTGCCCCGTGGTCTGTGCGTTGGCGGGAGGGAGGGAGGGAGGGACTAGCGGCGTACTAAGAAGAGAGAATAGTAAAATATAGAGGGAGAGATATTCTAAGAGAAGAATAAACAGTAAACAGCGGATTCTACATCGATTTAGTTCTTTTTTTTTTCTTTTTTTTTTTCTAAGTCCTGCGCCTGCTGCTGTGCTAACCCTAACCCGTAGCTACTTATAACTATTACTACTGCTACTGCTATGTCTATGGTTTATATTACGTAATCGTTCTAACGTGTCTACTACCTAGTATTGCGCCCTCTTCTCCCTAAACCACGTCTACAGCTGGACTGTCTTAAATAGCTTCTCGTCTTTGAGACGCTTTTTATTATGCCTTATGTTACAATACTGCTATATAACACGCCGGTTGGTGGTCTTAAACCTGTAGTCCTAGTATTGAAAGCTGTTGAGAATCGGGAGAACTAGCTATAGTAGCGACCTATCTACTAGTAGTAGTATACTCTAGAAATCGTACTACCACTGCCATTGCTTAAGATACTTGATAAGTAGTTCTTAGGGGAGATGTCTAACTCGGTGTTTTTTATATAAATGAGTACTGATTCCGCCGGGACTTTGAGCTTGTCGGCAGCTAGTATCGTAGTAGATGATCACGTAGAACTCGGTATTTAATGTTAGCCATGGCTGTAACGCTTTAGGTAGTAGCAGTGGTAGTTGTAATAACTCTGTTGACATCTTGTAATTGATCTATAAGTGAGAATTAAGCAGAGAATCCTGTAACCCTAGAATGCATAATCTAGTAAATGCGTTTGTCTACACGGACTCTTAGCTGGCCAGTGCACTAAGCGAGCCTCACCAAAATTTTCGCATTTTCTAGTAAATGCACTTGGAAATACCGTTAGAGTCAAATCAAAAACCTTCCTACTCACATGTGGCCCTTATTGCAACAATCTTTGGGATAGTAGCATACATCATACCAAATCGGTCTTCCAGTTTTGATCTCGAGGATCCAGAAGCGACGACGGCATGTGCCATCTCTTGGATATCACTTGCAAAAGAGGCACTCGTAGCTGCCAACTATCGCTCAGTTCCTACGATAGAGACTAGCCAGAGTCTTTTGCTGATTTGCCAGCATCTTTTAGTCAACCTTGGCGATTTGACGATTTTCAAAGCACTTCTGGGCATGGTTTTACATATGGCACGATCATTGTGTCTTCATCAAGTTGATTCGCCTCGCAACAAGAGGCTGAGGCATGGCAGAGAGGTTGATTGGGTTGAATTGGAAGTCAAACGAAGGATATGGTGGCATCTTGCTTCTACGGACTGGTAGGAACTGAAATCTTCTTCTATTTGTCCGAGACAAAAGATTGCTGACAACTTGAAAGGCTTATGCAATTTGCGAGCGGCCCGCACTGCGGAACATACACCATCCATCCAAAACAAATGAACGTCGACCTCCCGACTAATGTCGATGATGAAATGATCGGGTCCAATGGTTCTTATGCTCAACCTCCAGACGTTCCCACCGGCATGAGTTTCTTTCTGGCGCGGATCACGCTAGCGAAGACCTTTTGCGGGATGATTGACACCACCTGGAACTCGGAATGCGACACGGACAATATGCCATACGAGCTCATCCTCAAATTCGACCAGAAGATGAACAGCTCGCTCTCGGATTTCAGCAAGAGATTTGGTGCATATTTGGCTCACAACTTCAATGGCGATGAAAGTCGCAAAATCCAGCTTCTAACTCAGCGAAATATGGGGGCCATCGGAATCTATGCTCGTATCTCTCGCCTCCATCGTCCCTATCTAGTTCGTGGTGCTCGAGATCCACGATACGCATACAGCAGGATGGTTTGTCTTCGATCTGCACGGACTGTCATTGAACTAGGGGTTACAATGATGAAAACCTAGGAACCAATAGCTCCTTGGTGCATCACTCACCACATATTTGTCTCCACCATCCTCTTAATCATGGATTATTGCTTCAATCGCGACGAGCCGCGTGCAAATGAGAGGAAAGATGAGATATTGGAGTGCTTGAATCTTTTGGAAAGCAGACGGGAGGAGAACCATGTTGCAAATCGTGGCTTGCAGAGCCTAAGAAATCTACTTCGAGATGCATCGAGTCGCCCAAAAGCGCAATCTGAGATGGCTTATCCTCGAGCACTCGAGTTGATCAAGGTTGCAGGAGAGTCTCAGGGCCGTTCCACCGACAGCGAGGATATCCCACCATTTACTGTTAAAGAACCGATAAATGGAACACAGAACGGTTTATCTTGGCCGGAATTGGAGTTTCCTTCTTTTCAAAATGTCGACTTTGATGTCGAGCTTGATGTTAGCGAGTTCGAGTCCTTGTTCAACAGTTGGGATCCAAACAACGATGTTTTCTAGATTTCTCCGAGGTTGTTTGTTAATATTTCATACGCAAGCATAAATTCGTCGCCAAATTGGCCAAGATTGTTCTTGGATTTCGCTATGCGCCAGAGGTTGGACACACAAGACGATCCAGATAAGTCTAAGGGTTCTGAAGCTGATCCATTCATTACTTTGGATTAAAAGCCAGTGCCAATTCCGGAGATAAGTTGTGGTGGTGTGGGAGTAAAGGCTAACAACTTCAGCCAAGTGATCCTGCTACCTGTCGCACGATTAGTAACCTGGGCCAGAACGTCTCGAAATAATCCCCCCAGCACCAAAGTCAACCGAAAGAAAAGAAACAAAGACGTATTGGGAAATGTTCTGGTATACAACAAATGTTCCTCAATCATGCAAAGTCCCACAGGAGGTTGATGTAATAGCCGGTTCCACTCCCCCTGATCGTGATGGGGGTGAGTCGGCTATTGATGACCCAATGACAAAACGCAAGCAGGTCAGGGATAACGTCTCAACAATCCTTCGCGGGGAATATTCAGCAGGTCGAAGGATCATTTGGAAACATCCCGAATAATTTTCAAGCAGCCTCCTCGTGTTTATACCCCGTATACACGTTGTAGGTCGGTTAATGTTTTCGTGGCTGAAGCAACGTCCAAGAAAAATCCTCCCCATCGAGACGTCGAGAATAGCCGGCTAGGATATTCATTCTGATCTGAGTTCACAAGTTCAGTATATATATCGTCTTGTATGCTCCTCACTGTCAATCTTCGATCATCTCTTTCGTTCGCTTCTTCATCTTTCCATTCTGAAACCCCTCACCAGTACCACTTCTTTCTTTCAACATCCAACATCTATCTTCCTCAAAATATCCCATTCAAACCCTCACTTTTCAATTCTTTCACAATCATGAAATTCACAATGACCGCTGTGCTGGCCGCCGCGCTTCTTTCCACTTCAGCCTCAGCCGTCGTTCTCCCTCGTGGTGGAGGAGAGGGAGGCGACCCACCAAAGAATTTCACCCCAATCACGCCAGCTACCACAGCTCGCGTTGCAACTGAGCTATACAAGCCTCCATTCGCAGCAAAAGCAAGCGAGCGAGCCGAGAAGGAAATCATCTGCGACGAGGGTGGTTGCCATACACGAGGTGTACCTCAAAATTTCCCTCCGATCGCAAAGCCCACGAAGACCGCTTCTGTAGCTACTGAGCCCTACGTACCACCATTTGCGACCAAGGTCCCACGTGCAAAGGGGGATATCATCTGTGATGAAGGTGGCTGCCAAACCGTGGGCGTACCTCGTTCTTTCCCACCAATCCCACAAGCTTCGGAGACTGCTAGAGTCGGTGGGCCATTTGTACCACCACGCGCGACCAAGGTCGCGCGCGCAAAAGGAGACATCATTTGTGATGAGGGGGGTTGCCATACAGAAGGTGTACCCCAGGTTTTCCCCACGCTCCCACATTTTTCCACTGCAATTCTTGTTCCCAAGCCGACGAAAAACAAGCGATCCGATGAAGCGAGTGTGACCAATTCGGCTCAACCACCCATTCCAACGGAATTCATCGAAGAGAAGCGCGAGGAGGGAGGTGATCCACCAAAGCATTTCACTCCTATCAATCCAGTTACTACTACTAGGCAAGGTGGTCCCTATGTACCACCGAACAAGGTGGGGAATTAAGTGAGGCGCTGGGGTCGATATTTGGTTGCTGCCAAAAGGCAAGGGAATGGTCAAGCGAACTGAGCGAGCCACCACAGTCAAGATTGCGCAGGTTCGGCACTTTGGGCTCGCTATGTAAAGATTGAAGTTAGATTTGGTTTTTATTGGGGGGATCTTGGATTGCAAGCCTTTAGCTAGTCCGTGTCTAGCTGCCAAATTCATACATGCTCTCTAACTATACATCTTAACCAGCCACAGTGAAGCCCTTATGCTCTTAATTTGTTTTATGTGAGGTCCACAAATTCTAGCCAATCTCTCTCCTAACCTATATATCGAAACAATAACGAAGCTCGTCACTTCAACCAAGCTACCAACGGAGCTAGCGTCTAACTTCATCGCCCAGTTCTCTACCGCCATGCTACACCCATGCAAAGAGATTCATTCCATTCAAGACATCCTTGACATTTGCCAGTACCAACATACCCACTGTCTTCCCATCGGCTAACAATTCGATATCTTTCCCAGGACAAGGCACCGTCGGACAATATTGCTAGGCGATGGGGAGTGGAAGTTCGCATGCCAATTAATGTATGGTACAAAACCATCTTTGACTTCATTTGAGAAGACTCGACGAAATCACCTCATGCCAGATCAAATTTTCGCATACTTTGTTTCTTTTACAAGGACTCTGTCAACCAAATTCCCGCGTCCTCCTAAGAGATCTCCGGGCCAATTGTAGTTTTGATATTCGGTTGATGGCAAAACCATTTCCCCAAGTCACCATGTGGCTTTTAACGCCAACACATTATAGAACAACATTCTCTTCAAGCCCCTCCTCGGTTCTCATTTTCAATTCCCCCTTGTCTGCATTTTCAATATAAAACAGCAAAACAGCAATAAATCCAGCCCCAACCCCCATCATCACCCCAGCAAAGGTCTTTAAATAGGTATACTCCCCACCATTAACTTCCACCAGCTTCCCGGCAATTGGGCTCCCGGCCAGAACACCAGCCGAAATGAAGAAATACAAAATCCCAGTTCTGTGCCCAATCTCCTCCGGTGGCGAAATCGCAACTACAAGTGTAGGTGTCAGAGACACATAACTCCCTGAGAAAAAACCGAAGATTGCTGCATATGCAATTGTTGTAGAGTTGGAATTGCCCGGGATCCAAAGGGCAAGTGTGATCAGGGCTGAGAAGAAGGTGCAGAGTGTCATTGAATTGAACCGACCAAATCTATCAGCCAGCAAGCCAGGAATTATGCGGCCGAAGATGGAGAGGGCGTTGAGGATTGCGATGGTGTAAACTGAGAGTTCGAATGTCATCCCAAGTGATTGAGCAGCTGAGGGAATGAAGTTGAACGGAAGGAATAACCCGAATCCGAAAATCGTCATCGCGAAACACAATAACGTGAATCGCTTGTCCTTCAAGGGAGAAGTATAGGTCTGGAGACTGAAAGAAGTAGGAGTATGTTCTCGGTTCGAACGGATTGTAGAAGCGGCGACCACAGCTCCAAATAATACAATGAAAGCCACTGCTCTCATCGTCCAGCCAAATCCAATTCGAGGAAGAAGTCGATTAACCATGACCGGAAACACAATCCCCCCAATCGAACTCCCACTCGTCACAATCCCATAAGCAAACCCCTTCCTTACTTTCCACCACGTAGCCAGTGCTCCCAAAGTCCCATATAATACAGCACTGGCTCCCAAAGCAGTGCACACCCCTTGTGCTAGAAAAACTTGGTAGTAGGTTGTTGAAATGGAGGTCATCATTAATCCAAAAACTTGAAGGAAGCCTCCGATAGTTAAGAGCCAATTGGGTCCATAATTATCGAAGAGTTTGCCGAGAAAAATTCCACCGCTGTAGATGAGACATTGTTGGACGGAAGCAATCCAGGATATGGTTGAGGGGGTGTAGGTGGAGAGGAGTGATCGCTCGTAGTAGGATTGAAACACGCCGAGGGAGTTTACCCAACCAAAGGTTATGAATAAGGACCAAAATGCGCCGAATGTTGTGAGCCATGCGTGGCGACCGGTGTCGATTGGGTGGAGGTGTAATTTGTCCGTCATTTTTTTGTTTCGTAGGGAAAGGAAGTCAAATCCTTTCCTGCTCCCAAATTGGAAAAGAAATGAATGCAAGACAGCGAAGGAAAAGATACAAGCAAATCGACTTGAAGAATACAAACCAGGCTGGGAAACCTCCATTCTTATTGTAAACAGATCCACCACTCCCCCCATCCAACATGAGGATAAATGCTTCATCGTCGAACAAAATTACAAAGCTTTGTAAGAAGCATTCTTAACGCCTACAAACAGCCCCACTCCCAACAATCCAGACACAAGGTTCTCGTCACATACTTTACCAATATTATCAACAGCCATGGAACCTACGTCCATGGGATAAGCGAGTTGAAATCCGCGGAATTCAGAGCAACTCCGACCCTGGAGAGAACTTGCTCAATGACAAGCTAAGAAAGATGGTCATTGAGGTCGAAATTAACACCTCAAATGACAACTCCCCATTCTGTGGTATTCGCTATGGTATTTTGTGCGAAGTTGGTAACCTTTTAGTTGCGAGGGTGGTGCTAGACATCCCTCCCAATCCCGAAATCCGCGGCCCCGCGGGTTTCCCCTGCCCTGGCTTACTATATCAGCGAATACCCACAACAATGACCAACACGTCGACTAGAGGATAAAGAAATCAACTGGTCCAGGTAATCCAGTCTCTAATACGAAAAACCGGTATGGGAAGCTAGTTTTTCTGTTTCCCCTCCCCTAGGCTATTGGTAGGTCACCTATAAATAGAGGCGTTTTCTACCATTTCCTGTGCTACCAGTAGGTTACCTACATATAGCTTCAAATTCTATTTGCAAATCACCCAACAATAATTGTAATTTCGACTATTCCCAGGCTACCTGGAAGTCGGATTGTCATCTTTTTCTAGGCTATTCCTGGGTTGCCTATGAATAGCTATCGTGCTATTCACAGGTTACCCGCTATTAATGGCCCTTGTTTATAGTGAAAGAAGTCGGCTGGCATGCTCCTTTCAGGCATATTGCACATAATATGGCCCTGGGCCTTCTACTCCTTTACTGCAAAAGCCATCACTTCTTCCATCCTACGCTCGTCGCATGCGAATTCGTCTCTTTTGTTCCACCAGCGTACCCCTCACAATTCGTTCGCCAGGAGGAGAGATTGGAATTTTAACCCCTTCAATAGGTGCGTGGCTGAGAGTGACTGAGTCTTTCCTACCCTAAATACCCACCACTGTACGCCCAAAGGGGGGCCAGTAGTCGAAAGTGGGTATATGAGAGGGTATGGAAAGTCCTAGCTCTTGAAGCTAGTTGGCAAAATACAAGAAATTCTCAAAATAGCCTCAATTGCATGTGAGACGAAGAGAGCGATAAAACAATCATCAGTCGATTCCACACCTGTTCATTCCCACCTCAAATCCCAACCTCTCGTTCCTTCTGCAGTACCTCTCCCCAGTCTCACCCACACTAAAGAAACGAATCCACATCCAGCGCCCTTCCCCGACAACTACACCCCATATGTCATTTTTCAAAGTAGCCTAAAAAGAAGAAACAAAACACAAAACTTCTCAACAAAAAAAGGAAAAATGATCCCAATATTCAGTCCCCCGCCATACTCAACAAGACATAATCCCTCAAACCCCATCGACACAAGATTTCGCCAACACCCTTGTCTAGCGAGGCACCTACATAGCCTAACCTCCGAACAAAATATGAACAGAGAGATATTTAAGAAGACAAAGAAATGGAAACCAAAAGAAGCGTCACTTGCTCTTCCATCCAATACCCCCTCATCCCGCGCCCCGCGCCCCTTCCTGTCTCATCTCTCATCTCAAACCCTCTCACTTACTCACCAGTGGTGAGTCACCACTCATCCAAATCGTCAACCCCCAAAAGAGTCCTAGCCCAAAAAATAATCAAACACTACTCAATATAAGTTAGAGATCTATCTATCTCCTAGCCTAACTATACTATATAACAAATGCCACATGCCGCAAAAAGAGCAACGCCAACTCAATGCAAAAGATAACCAAAAAGCTGTTTTTCTCAAAGCACTTCCTTCCCTCCTATGCCAAAAAGAGATACAAATGCACTGTTCGCATTTTCCTCCCTGCCTCCTAATGAACCTCAAAATTGCCCAAACACATCGTCGTGTCCCATAATCCAAAAAAAAACTCCCAAATAATGATTCCCATATTCCAATATACAAAAAAAGACATTTTCCCCTCCCTCCCTCTCCTCTCTCCCACACCCCTTAAGCCGCAGGTTTCGGCCTCCTAAAAGGATGCGCCTCAGTATTCAGCACATAATCGTCCAAACTAACAGTATCAGGCGTCGAGTACAGTAAATAAAAGTATTTAAGTGTTTCCGACAGCCAAAAACTCTCCATCTCATCTGTTTGGTAAGGAGGTACTGCAGTGACGTCGAGAATAGCAGAGTTTCCGTATTCAGTGCTGGTGGCGTTGATGACAGACTTGAACATCTTCCAGCCCTTGTCTTGCCATGACGTGTCGCCCGTGATGCGGTACATGTACCAGACTGATTCGATGGCTTCTGGTCTGTTTTGTCATATCATATTAGTTCACATTCCAAGGATAATGAGAGAACGGGGATGGAAACATACCTCAAAATATACTGCCTCGACCGAATCCCCAAATATCCAGGCGGAAGAGCCTCTTGTCGGATCCTCGAAGCAACATATTCCTCATGAGTCGGTGGCAACGAGGGGTCATATTCCGGCGTCGCCTCCAGTTTCGGCGCAAGAAGGGGCTTTTCAGCCTGTCGTCCAGAACTGGCTACACTTTGTAACTCCGCCTCCGTCTGTTTCGCCTTCTTCTCATAAGATATATCCTCGATAGTGGTTTTAGGGAAGGAGCTTGGTTTCCCCTTATCAAGACTAGTCTCCAAAGCATCGCTGAACGCCTGCCCAGACTGTCGTTTCTGCAAAAATGCTTCTGCATCTTCGTGTAATGAAGCTGTTGAATTCGTTCGGCGGAGGGTGGTATGCACAGGATCCCCAGCTTTCAAAGCTTCAGCTTCCTGCTCAGCCTTGATTTTAGCCACAAGCTGGTCATCGGATGCCTTCGCTCTCTCGAGTTCCACCCTCTCCCTTTCCTCCTCTTCCTCCCTTATCGCTTTATTCTTTTTGTATGCAAGTACACCCAGGTCTCTTTCTACCCCCTGTGGATCCAGTTTAAGATGATATTCCGTCTGATTCCAGGTACATTGTTCGAGGTCATCGCAAGGCATCAACATTCCTCCCTCGGGCATGATTCCCGAGGCTGTAGCTTCGTATGCCCATACACAACCATCCGTAAGTCGTTTCGCCATCTCCAGATCGCCTTCTCGCTCAAAAATCTTGGCTCCCATCCCGACCATACCGCCGATGAAGCAGGTGAGATGCTCAACCTCGTGATTTAACATGGGCATGTCCAATTGGAGGCTACCGTATACAAGGAGAGAACCGGTGAAAAGGATGTCCTGGTCACCGGGCACCATTGGTCGGTAGAGCATGTGCTTTTTGATGGCACCCATGGTTTGGTTGTACATTTTGCTATATACACTTTCAAGACCGCCTAGCAATAGATGTTGCTGGGAGATATTAGCGGGATTCACGAGTTACGGGATCGGAATGCTTACTTTTGGGAAATACTCATATGTGGAGTCTTGACCACCCCCCATCGAGTATTTATCTTGGCCAGTTGATACCAAACCCTGCGGTTTACATATCTCATCAGGCTCGATTCGTGTGGGATCACTTGACATTCCAGATAAAGGTGCCATTGGTGGTGGTGGCGGTGTTCGTTTTACGGGTGTCGCATCGGTTTGGTTCAATAGCTCTCTTTTTGTCTTTTTTATATCTTGCTTTGGGTGTGTTTCCTCCCAGCCCTTGATTTTGGATTTGCTTGGTTGACCAGGAACAATTTGAGTTTCCAGCTTTCCAGAGTCAGATGCAGCATCCTCAGAAGGTGCTGCAGTTTGCTTTGGCTTCTCGTGCTCAATAACTTCTTTTGGCAGGGCGGTAGGGTTAAAAGGAACAATCGCAGGGGAAAGTGCAGGTTCTTGCGTGATAGTTCGATTGCAACCTGAAGCATCAACTACTTCCGGAAATACACCATTCAAAGTAGTACCACGATCTTGCCATTCTGAAAGTGCAATAGTCACGCGTGCGACAGCATCGTAATAACGAGTATCGTGGGTCAATTGAGCAAGCCTCGTGAATTCCATGCAGAGGGAACCTAATTCAGCCAAATTGGAGTGTGGACTGGCGCGATGGGGTTGCGAAGCAAAATCCGGAGCCCATTTGTAGTACAGAATTGGCATCCGGTTTGGAGTATCAAAGGCTCCCATGAGGACTTCTGCCAATTCCACGGCTTTGACTAGCAAACTCTTGTATTTCTCTCCGCTCACATCGAATGCCGCAATCAAACCCCCGAGATAGCGGATCGTTGTTTCGAACATTGGAATATCCATTCGTGGCGACGTGGTGAAATCTATCAGATCCACTGTCTTAACAGCCTCTTCAAATTCATCTTCCAGGCCCATAATCCATAAAGTGTCCAGTGTATCCACGAGAGTTGCCGCCCACCCGCAGAATGGGTCACGGAATTTCCCTGACACGGGGGATAATTCATCATGCAACCAAGCGTGCTTCTTATATCCTTTCCATGCCTTTTGGAATTCCTGCTTCACGAATGTCTGCCTCTTCTCGCGAGATATCTTCGCATCCGTCGTTTCGTCATCGAATGCGTGTTGGATCCTCGGGATCTTGACAGATTTGCCAGTCGGAAGATGTATCAACGATTCGGTAGGAACAGGGTAACGCTCGGATTGTCTCTGCCAATGTACCGTGGTGGAAGCAACTTCTGCAGGTAGCGACTCTTCATCCAGTACACCTGGAGGGGTTACTGGAAGAATGCCCGCCGGCCGATTCGACCCATCTCTATCTGGAAGGACCACATGAGGCACAACCGCAGCTGGAGAAGCACCACTCGGCACCGCTTTGGGTTTCTCTGTAGCGGCGGGTTTCGACTCGAGTTTGGTGCCAGAAAGTAGCACAGGTGGAGGGGTCTGTATGGGTTTCGATTCAACCAACGACTCCTTTGGAATCTGCGGCTTCGGAGTCCATTGTGCTTGCAGATTCGGTGCTTTCGGTGGCAGTGGTGTAAATGGTATAGACTTTTCCCTCACAGGCTCCTTATGCGGCGCAAACTGCTGGATTTCGGCGCGAGCCCAATCGCTCTTCCGCGAGCTTCGAACAACCAGGAAAACAAAAACGGCCGCAAAGAAAAGAAAGACGCGGTAACGCCTCAGACGCAGCATGTTGTGCTGTTTGGTCGGGATCCCTTTCCCTTGATAGGGAAGCTGGAGGTAGGGAAGGTGTAGTGTTCGTATTTCGTACCGGCCGAGGCGATGAGGGGAGGAAGGGGAGGCTAGCAATCAAATGGCACAGCAGAGACAGAGATCAAATTTCCAACAGCATTTTCCTCGGGAGCTGAAGTTCGCAATCGCCATCGGTCGCCAGGACAGAAAAGAAAAGGCAAAGAAGTTGGAATTAGGAAAGCATGAGAGAAGAAAGGAAGGAAGGCGTGGAGTGCACGAACCTGGTTTGGAAAAGACACTCGACCTTTCTTTGCCAAGCTCAAGGAAAGGGAATTGGCGCTGGCGGCACAAACTTTCCGCAGTTTCGAGTTCGTACTTTAGCACTTGATATTTAGGGCTAGCATCTAAATCCCAAGCGAGCCCGTCAACCAGGAGAGCATCGCAAGAACTGTCACTCTGTTACACTGGTTTAGGCTGTCTAGCATATTGTGGGGTGCTGAAGCTAATGTCCATTGGGGTTTTGCCACGTGCTGGGTATTGACTTTACTTTCTGATGGGTTACAAGAATCTTTTTACTGTGCAAAAATTAATGGTTAACTGGAAAATTCCCTTCAGGAAGATCAAATCGTTTGCTGGTATATTAACTGATCATCAAATCATCAATACGAAGAAGTACTCCCGGAGGTCGTTTCCACCTTCCACCTCAGCTAATCCGCATGCATACAACCAAGCTACTTTGAGAGAATATTCCAGATTAGGTATATCATTAAAGTATTTATCCTAAACAAGCAGTTGAGAGTACCAAGACGGAAAATATCCTTCGTGTCCATCGGCGAAATAGATTAGCAACCATTGCAACCCACGCCCATCATCAATCAATTATAGTAGCCGTCGATCACAGAAATGCGGGGAACATATATTACTCACATTACTGACAGCCCAAAACAATATAGGTACACATAGCAAGTCTTTCATCCTCTCATATGATCAAGTTCTTTTCTTTCCCTGGCCTATGCTAGCTATGCAACAGACCACTCAAGTAAATTTCCATACAAGACGAGTGTTGTACAAATTATGCTCAGTACCGAGAAATCCATGCCATCAAAAATAACAGAATCTAATCATCCATTCCCGGACCTGGTCCACCTTGACGACCCATCTGTCTCGCCTTCAACATTTCATCGCAGAGAAGAAGATTCGATGCGATGCCCGAACTGGACGCAATGGCATTTCGGAGAACACGGAAGGAATCGTAAACACCCTCTAGAACTGGGTCCATGGGTTGGCCGGTTTTGAGGTCGAGACCCACGACATTCCCTTCTGCTTGCTCATCTTGAAGACTTGCGACTATGACAAAGTTAGTAAGAATATTATCAAAGGAGTGGAAATACTTACGAGCATCCTGGATATCGTGTCCGGCATTAGCAGCCAAGGTTTTTGGGATAACAAGAAGAGCATCAGCAAATGCCTGAACTCCCCACTTCGCCTTACCCTTGACTGTTCTGCGGAAAGCCTCGCTATTTAGGTGTGCTGCACAGGCAACCTGGAAAGCTCCAGCTCCAGGAACAACACTCTTATCGACAATCATGTTGTAAACACTTCGGAGACCGTCTCGGACTGCATCGGAGATTTGTGTGATGGTGTGTGAGTTTGGACCCTTGATGAGAATGGTGACGGATTTTGGCTCCTTGACATCCTCGATGAAAGTGTACTTTTCCTCGCCTAACTGATTCTCGTAGACTAAACCAGCCCATCCAAGAATCTCGGGTGACAGATCATCAACACTGTTTTGTGCAGTACCCCCGCAAATCAACTGTAATCTTTCCATATTACGTCGCTTTGCTCTTCTCAGGGCAAAAATTCCGTTCTTGACCAAAACATCCAGAGACAGAGGATCAATACCTTTCTGATTGATGATAACAAAGCCCTTCTTTGGATCCCCACCACAAACCTCATTCTTCAACTCCACAATCTTTCGTAGCTTTGCATCCACAAATTTTCTTTCACTCTCAACGAGCTTATCTCTCTGCTCAGCACTCGAGTAATAGAACCCAGAGTTGATTTCTGATTTCTCGTACTCTAAACTGACGTTGAGACTCAGAATGAAGGCATTCTCTACTCTCTTTGGCATATCTGGGTGTCTTGCTCCGTGGTCCAAAGCAAGTCCTCGAATGAGCTGGGTCTCAGAGGCTGTTCGGTGTTGCATCTTCATGATTTCAATCATATGTAAATCGGGCTTCGCGGGAGCTTGGTAAATGGAGAGGACGGCATCGACGATATCTGGGGTCAGCTTTTCGGCGAGGGAGTGGTTGAGTTTCGTAGAGAGGGATGTTCGTGCCACGCATAACAGCAATTCTCGGTCCACCTCCTTCTCGAGCTTGAAAGAATCTAGGAACTGGAGTTGGAGATATTAGTAAAGCCTTTTGCCAGTATATAGGTCATCCTTACCTTCAAAGACTCGGTCTTTGCGATTTCGTAACCATCAGTGATTATTCTTGGATGTAAACCCTCTGATATGTATCGATTCGCCTGCTTCAAGAGCTCGCCCACAAGCAGCACAACAGATGTGGTCCCATCGCCGCAGATGTCATCTTGAGCAGTCGCAGCTCTCGCAATCATGACGGCCGTGGGGTTTTGGATTTGCATTTCTCGTAAAAGAACATTTCCATCTTTCGTAAGTTTGATCTACAAAAGACCAAGTTAGAATTTGTTCGGAAAGGAAGTTCGAAATCATGGTGGGTTGCATACAGCGCCTGCTCCGTCAACCAACCTATTGCAACCAGTTAGCTATAGTCATAGAAAGTAGAGATAGTGGCACAAACATCTTGATAGTCCCCAAAGGACCCAAGTTTGACTTCAACACATCCTGCAGACCTTCTCCAGCGCTGATGTTGACGCTCAGAGCTTCTCCCCTCCGCTAGGCAAGGTCAGTAAATAAATCTTCTCCCCACGGCATTTCGACGCACCCTCGACTCGGCTTTTGGGTTGAGAAGCTGCGCGGCAGACATATTGACAAGAAGGGGTTTCTTGAATGGGCGATTTTGACAATGTGTGTATGTAGAGGGGATTCACAAAAATTATCAATCTGCTCGACACTTTTTTTCCAGACGCGAATGGAAGCGCGAGGCAACGGGATTGAAACACGGTGGCCGAGATGTGCCACAAGCGCAAGGCTGCCCATAACTCTCACACCACCACATCTCCTCGTCAGCCTGATCATTTCATCAACAAAACATCATCCATAAGCAATCTCCATTAAGATGTGGGCAGGCTGGAACCTCATCATTGTCTCGATTCTCTGTGGCCAGAGTTTGGGCTTTGTCTGGCCCTTCACAACCTTTGCAGCTACATTTGCAACTCAAAATACCCCTGAGTCTAACACCAAGAGTGTTGCCATCATAGGTTCGTCATTTTTATCTGTTTCGGTTGAAAGTTTTGGTATATACCTTGGTCTTTTTAAAGTATAGCGTCGAATTTGAGGAATGTTTCTTCTATGGTCATCCGAAACCAGTGATACCGGAACAACGGAAGATGCAGGAATATCTCAAATATCTTCAATTTTCTATAATCTCTCTCCATCCATTTACATTTCAGATTATGTGCTTGCAAGTGCAAATACTACTTTAGTAAACAGCAAATTTGGCGTCAAAGTCCTCAAATTTGACAAACAGCCAGCTAATAAGTAATAGGTGCCGGTGCTGGTGGATCTTCAACCGCCTATTATCTACAACAATTTGCTGTTGAATCAGGAGTTGACATTGATATCACCGTATTTGAAAAAGAGTCCTACATCGGAGGACGAACAACAACCGTAAACGCTTATAGCAACCCCCTGGAACCAGTTGAGCTCGGAGGAAGTATATTCGTCGAAAGCAACGAGATTCTCAAAAATGCAACCGCAAAATTTGGTCTCGGTGCTGATCGTGCAGAAACCGAATTCCATGATATTCTTGGAATTTGGAATGGAGAAACTTTTGTGCATACGATGAAAGATAGCGGTCATGAATGGTGGGACACTGCAAAACTATTGTGGAAATATGGGTTGGCCCCTGTTAAAACTCATCGTTTGATGCAGACTGTTGTTGGTAAATTCAAGCAGCTGTATACCCCCCCTTTCTTCCCTTTTAGGTCGTTGTCGGACAGAGCCCAGGATTTGGACTTGATTTCCGTCACTTCAATGACCGGGGAGCAATACCTTGCAAAGAATGGAGTGAGTGTTCAAGTCTTGATATCATAGGAAAGTATTTGCTGACTCAAAATAGGTCTCTGGCCCATTTACCACCGACATCATCCAGGCAAGCACACGAGTCAACTACGGTCAAAACCTCGGTCTCATCCACGGCCTCGAAACCAGTAGGTAATGGGGACACAGTTTTCCCACTTCCTTTCTCTTGAATCACTCCTGAATCATTCCTGAACTACCCCAGCATTTATCCTGTGCCGTGTCCCGAGACATCTTTTGACTGACTCCCCCATCTTCTAGTGGTTTGCATGGCCATCGAAGGCGCCATGTCCGTTCAAGGCGGTAACTGGCAAATCTTCGACGGCATGGTGAAATCCTCCAACGCAACCGTCCACCTAAACAACACCGTAACTTCCATCACAAAAAGCAAAGGCAAATACAGCGTCCAAACAACCTCAGTCGACGCCAACTCCGAGACCACCCACCAAAATAAAGTCTTCGATACAGTGGTCCTCGCAGCACCTTATCAATACTCCAAAATCAACATCGAAGAAGGCATCTTGAAGAAAACACCAAATACTATTCCATATGTTTCACTTCATGTTACTCTCTTTACTACACCTTATCTTACTTTTAACCGGGATTTCTTTAACTTGGGACTGGATGCTGACATTCCGACTACTATTCTTACGACCCTTCCATCTGATGAAGTTCCCACAAACCCAGAAGAGGGTGTTGGAAAAGCGGGATTCTTCAGCATCAGTACTCTTCGTACCGTCATCAATCCAAAGACATTGGAGAAAGAGAACCTCTATAAAATATTCTCTCCCAAACCAGTTACCTCGAAATTCCTCTCTGGTCTATTTAACGTCTCAAGTAAGCTTCCAAACATCCCAATACCCCTTCGTATATAAACTAACTTTCAACAGTGCCCGAAGATCTCAGTAAAATCAGCATGGAAAGTGGAGATGCTATTACCTGGTACCATCCCCACGTGTGGCACTCCTATCCTTACGAGTACCCCCGCGTAACATTCGAGGAAACGGAACTTGCAAAAGGGTTCTACTATACTAGTGGAATGGACTCTTTCATCTCGACTATGGAGACGAATGCTCTTATGGGAATGAATGTTGCCAAGTTGATTGCTGATGATTATCTTCTGGTGGCGAAGGCTGAGGTGGAAACTTCGGAGCAGAAACCTTTGTATGTTGGGAGAGAGGCTGAGTTGTGATTTCTTTTGAGGTGTATATTTGGTATATAAAAATATTTTCTTAGATAGCAGAGAAGGATGTGTATTTTGGATTTAATAGTATTTATCCCTCTATAAACCTGTTGAAGTTTTCAAATAATACTAGTTGTATATTATCTTAATATAAGTTTAGAAATAACAAACTTGTGAAAGACTTACTACTTAGACTCCGACCTTTAAATATCTCTTCACTCTAGAAGAGGTCGAGTATAGTATAATAATAATAGAATTACTATATCTGATTTCCTTCTAGTAAGAGACTTAAACTTAGTACGTAGATATTATAGAAGTACTTAGAAGAAGAAGAAAGAGCTTGAATTCTCTTATTACTTTCGACTCTTCTTAATCTAAATATATATTAATCTCAAAAGTCGATATATATAAAGATTTAGATTTAGTAAATATAGACCTAGAAATAACTTATCTCGGTAATAACTTACTTCGAATTAGCTGAATACTAAGTCTATATTATAGTTAAATAGTCTCTCTACTTTAAGAACTCTTCTCTCTTTATAAATAATCTAATTATATATCTCTTATATATTATCTATCTTTATATATTTATACGATTAATAAAGTTATTATATTCTTCTTATAATACTCGCTTACTATAATATCTATCTTATTTAGCCTCGACGATTTATAAGTAGTATATTATACTAGCTCTAATTTACTATATAAGTTTATTAAATAATATAAAGAGCACTTCTTTACTAGCTTAGCTAGCCTTTTCTAAATCTATAATAAATCGGTAAAGTAAGAATAGAATTATAAAGTAGAAGCTTTATAAGAGGAAGTATACTTAAATACTAAAATCGAATAACTCTAAGCCTAGAATCAAGCCTAGAACGAATAACTTACTTAAGCTTACGTTTAAGCTACTTAAGCTCTACTATATTTATAAGTTATATAAATACTCTAGTATACTAATTCTTAACACTTTAGAGAGAATACTTATAAGAAGTCTAATAACTATAACAGCCTTCTATAAGTGTACTAAAAAGAAGTACTTATAGAATAGTATTTATATTCGAGGAAAACTAAACTAAAGAGAGAAGAGGAGAGTTAGTATACTCTGTCTCTATTTATATATACTAAGCGAGACTTCGGCAGAAACTCGGCACGTGATCTAGCTAAGCGAGATTCGGTTACGTAATCCAGTCGTATATAACTAGAACTATATATTACTAAGACTGTTATAATAACCTCTATATATATCTTATTAACTTTAATATTAAACTTTGAATAAATACTAACTAGTTCTTAACTAAAGAAAGTAAGATAAGTTATATACTTAGTACTCTTAAAAGCGAAGTAAGAAACTATATTAATTCTTATATATAAGAAGATAGATTCTTTAAACTAAGCTTAATATTAGTTAAGAATATACTAAACCTTTTAAAGAATACTTTTAAAAATAAGTTTAGTTAAGAAGAAGCTTTTACTAAGATCTAGAATAAGAAATAAGATAATAAATTAATAGCTAAGTAGAAGAGTTTTTGATTTAGTAAATAGGCTCACTTTTAACTAGCTTACTAAGCGAGATTATAGATATATCTTTCTATAGATAACGTAGTTTATTACCGAGTAGTATATATTACCGAGTAGTATACTTTCCTCTACTTTACTACCTACTAACTTTAATACGCGTTTTCTTAATAACTAACTATAGAAATCCAAACCTAAGAAGTACGAATTATCCTAGCTATCGAAGCTATTCGAATATCTAAAAAACTTAGTCGTCGCTCTACTATAAAAATCTACAAAGTCTCTGAAATATTACTTCACTATAGAATAGCTAGCTAGATCTATTACTCTAAAACTAAACCTAATTATTATAAATTAAACGACTTAGAGAAGGAGATACTTATTTAATATTATAATAGAACTATTAGAAATTAATTAGAATAATCGGAATTAGAATTACCGAGTCTATATACTAAATAGAATACGATATAGATATTATTTTAGGATTTAGAATAGCTAGATAGCTCTAGACTTACTATTATCTAAACCTCTTATAAATAGCTATCTTCTCTCTATTAGAAAAGACTAATTTAGTCTTTTCTTTTATATTAGAGCCTAGTATTTAGATATATTATTCTATTAAACGTACTTCTATATACCTCTTTTATAGTAGTATCTATTTCGTACTATTATATTAAAAGACTAAATTCGACTCTGCTAAGAATAGTCTATTATAATATCTTACTCGAGAGCGCTAGCGTACCTACTTCGAATTCGATTTAGCCTAGATTCGGATTAGTATATTAATAACCTTAAATAGCTAGATAATTAGAGACTACCTAGATAGCTAGTAATACCAGGGTTTAGTATCTAAATAGTTAGCTAGTAAAATCATAGACAGCCTTATATTAATAGAAGTAGACTATACTAAGTACTTCTAAGACTTTTAATAACTCTCTCTATATAGAGATTACTATATAAGATATAGATAGTCGACGATATATAGTTACCTAGAAGGCTTCTAAATCTACCTCTTAACCTTCTTCTCTTTTTTTAAATCGATATATAATATAACGTATATTATAAGCGAACTCGACAGATAAGCGAATCTAATACTTTAACGTATACCTCTAATAAAAACTACGATAATTCAACTACAACGCCTATAATCAATTGAAACTACTAGGATTCTTCTTTCTTAGATACCTCTTCTATTATTCTATAAGTACGTATATTATACCTAGTCTGTCTACAGTTGCTACAGCGCCGTATACGTGTTTCTTCCTCTAGCTTCCGACTAACAATTGCCCTTGTTTCTTATTTTACTTAATATCTAATATCTCTCTCGTCCTATAGGTCCTCTGCTTCTCGTTAGCTAAGTAATCCTTCTTATCGTAGACGTGTTTTCTTAGCTCTCTAGCGCTTGCTAAGTGCTTTGTTTATCTATCGAAGACTCTAGTTCTCGGCTTTTAATATTACTAGCTAATATATAATTTTTAATATACTCTTTATAAACTAGTTAATAGCCGTATAAATATTAGTTAGAGAGCTATTCTAGTAGTAGGCAATTTGATTTTTGATTAATATAGTCTATAATATAGCTTTAGTTAGGTTATTTAGTATCTAGGAAACCTAAGGTTAAGCGGTACCTAGGCAGGAGTTTATAGACGTAGGCGTCTTTAACTTAAGATTAAGCGTAGATATTATACTCTTAGAGTTGAATAGAAGAAGTCCAGCTCTCTAGAACCCTTCTTAAATATTACTTTTAGTTATTATAATATTAAATATAACGTAGAAGACGGGAAAGAAGTCGTTCTTAGTAATATAGGAAATATTAGCCTATATTATATCTTTAATTTACTGATTATATACCTGTTTTAAAGAGCTAAAACACCTAACGTTAAGTAGCTAGAGTATATAAGAAGAATAAGCGGGTATATAAAGAGTAATAATATTATATTTCTTATAGTACTTCTTAAACTCGTCCGAGTAGTAGCTCTTATAACCGTCGAGGACTAATAGACGAAAAATACTAAATCTAATCTATACTCTTCTCGTTTATAGTCTAACCGTTATTAGTAGTAGCGATTACCTAGTTAGATAGAAATCTACTATTTTAATACTAAGAGTCTAGGTGATTTTTCTCTATAATAACTATAAATAGTCGGACGTTCTAGTCTTAAGAATTAATACTCTGAATTACTATAACCTATTTCTAATTACTAGGCTGTATTCTTTTCGCTTTTATATACTCTTCTAAGCTTATTATAACTATTATAGTTAAGATAACGTCTATTATAAACCCGGTCTTGTCAAAGTTATAAATATCTACTTTATTAATTCTATACTTTATAATTATATTCTATATAAGCTTAAACCAGCTACGAATAACTTCTAGATCTTCGTACTTAGCTCTCTAGTAGTCGTATTTACGCTAGAAGCGTGTCTAGAGCTCTAGACAGCGCTTGACAAAGTTAGAAGCCTAATGTTTACTAACGTATAACGCGTCGCGTGTCGTAAGTAGTCGATTTACTATATCTTTAATAATAGACAGCTAGAGAGGAAATCCTTTAGTAGCTAAGTCGAGTATATATTAAATAAGTACTGATTTCTCTAAGTCGGTTAATTTCCGTAAGTTAGCTAAAATATCACGTTATAGAGGAATACTAAGTTTATAAGAACTAAGCTTATAATAACTATAAGAATATATCTTTACTACTACTCGAGCGCTTAACTTTAGGTCGTTTTACATAGCTTAGAGAGCTAGAATAATTTTCCTTTCGTCGTCTTTCTATAGTATATTTTATTATAGAGATATTAAGTATTTAGTAAAGTAGTAATATAAACGCGTTAAAGTGTCGGGTTCGCTTATCTGTCGGATTCGCTTATAATATACGTTATCGAATTCTAAAGCTCTACTTAAGAGCGTTAAGTAACCTACTAGAGAAGCTAGTAGACCTCTCTCTAAAAGGTCTACGAACTATACTCGTACGTCTAAAAACAAAAGGTTCTAGAAAGAAAAGTAACCTATTTAAAATTCTAAAGATAACCGAGACTTTTCTAATATAGACGAGATATAAGATATAGTATAAAGCTTAGAAGAAAAACTTTAAGATAATAAGAATCGGTTTATATAGTTAGAAAGGATAATAAGTAAACTCTAACTTACTTCTACGAATCTACTCTAAATCGATCCTAAGCCTCTTTTACCTCTAAGTACTATATAAGACTCTTTTTACTTAAGAGATCCTACTTCTAATACCTTCTCTCGATAGTAGACTACTCTACCTACTTCTAAAGATACCTCGAATCCTTTCTAACTTACTAAAAGTAAGATTATAGAAAAGATTAAACTCTTAGATAATAATATATTATCTATATACTAATAATAGAAGATATTAGTATACGACAGACTATTAGTAAAAGCCGATTATTATAATATAAGCTCGACTCGAAAGGCTCTTATATAGAGAACAACTACTAGACTCGCTAGGAACTACCTTAAGCCTAGATACGAGTCTAAGTCGATTTATATTACTTTCTACGATTATTAAGATATAATTAAACTTTTGAATTTATATTTCTTAACTAGATACGAGATAGAGGATATACGGAACGTCTTCTAGGCCTTATAGATAAGTAGAAAGAATTATACTAGAGAAACGTTTATTAACTTCAGAGGTCGCTTTTTAAGTATAGCTATACTTAGAGAGATACTAAAGTTAGAACAGTTCTTCTATATATAGAAAAAGATTATACTACAGCTATAAAACTTAGCTACTATACTTAAGAGAAGTTAGAACTATAACTTCGTTGAAATAGTAGTAGATCTTCTAGTCTTAGATAAGGAAAAACGCTAAAACGTTAAGTTATATATAGCTAATACAACTAAGCTAGTTAGTATAACTACTTTAGTTAAAAAGACTACTTTTTAATCCTTATCTAGTATAATACCAGACCTCCTACTACCTAAACACGAATCCTTATCTATTATTTAAAGAGAAGATAAAACTAAGTCTTTATAAAGTACTCTGAATTAGTAGGAAAATAAGATATTAGATAATATAGTTTATATAACTATATTTAAACCTAGATCGACGTTATATCTATAACTACCTCTTTATTATTCTAGATCTAGAATAGTAAGACTTAATTATTAGTAATAAATAGTTAAAACATTTTAAAATACTTCTTAACTCTATTAGAAATCAACTTATTTAACTAGCTGAAACTCTACTAACTCGCTACTTTAGTAAGAAGTCTTTACTTTCTTTTACTTTCTAGCCGGATTCTAGAAGTCTAATTTAAATCAGATATAAATCAGTTACGAATTAAAGAAGTACGCTATCTACTAGAACGAAAGATAATAATAAGTAACCTCTTAACTAAGTTATTACTATCTTCTATAATATCGACTTCTGAATTCTAACTTTTCTATCTCTAACTTCTATCTAAATCCTCTCTAATATATAGAGTAATTAAGAGATTAAACTATATACTCTTTTAGTAAATACTTTACTTTAGTAGGAAATACTCGATATAGATAATATCTACGAATAAAGCTAGCTACGACTTATATTCTACTTTCACTAAATATCTTACTTAATAAACCGTATTCTATATAATAATCCTTCTACTACTAATATTACCGCCTATAGACACTGCTACTAATACTGCTCTATAATACGAAGACTCGAGAACGAGTCTTTTTTAAGAAGAGAGGATATAATAGAACTATTAGAAATTAATTAGAATAATTAGAATTAGAATTACCGAGTCTACGTACTAAATAGAATACGATATAGATGTTGTTTTAGGATTTAGAATAGCTAGATAGCTTTAGACTTACTATTATCTAAACCTCTTATAAATAGCTATCTTCTCTCTATTAGAAAAGACTAATTTAGTCTTTTCCTTCGTATTAGAGCCTAGTACTTAGATATATTATTCTATCGAACGTACTTCTATATACCTCTTTTATAGTAGTATCTGTTTCGTACTATTATAGATATATACTTAATCTAGATATAAGAGGATTTATACCTTGACTAGCTAGTATAGAAGATATAGCGAATTATATTCTTAAATCGTAGAGAGGAAAACACGTCGGTAAGCTCTAGGTATATCGATTCGTATAACGTTAACTAGAATTAAAAACGTGTTTTAATCGCGTTTACGACTTTTAAAGAGTCTTATACGAAGATCTAGAGCTTATTAGCACGTGGTTTCGACTTATAGAGAATATAAGAGTAAAATATAGTATTTTAGACTACGACTTTTATAACTTTAACGAGACAGGGTTTATAATAGAAATTATCTATCTAGTAATAGTTATAACTCACGCTAATCGACGTAGTAGATATAAGACAGTTTAGCCTAGTAATCGAGAATAGACTATAGTAATTACTTATATTAATAGCGAGAGTTAGAACGTGTCTCCGTTTTTAGTAGTTTAAGAGAAGAATTATCTCGCGAATTAGTATACTAAGAGCGGCCTCTTATATAACTAAGTTATTAAACCTATAAGTAATAGATAAACTAATAATAAAACAGGCCTAGAATAGCTATAATACTTCGATAAATATACTCGTAGTTATACGAAAGAGCTATATTAAATACTAGTATTAGATAGATATAAGAGTTATAAATCAGCTATATTTCAAAAGTATTATAAAGCTAATAATATTATTACTCTTTATCTACCTTCTTATTCCTCTTACTTAACCTAGCTACTTAATATTAGATATTTTAGTATTCTTAAACGTATATACGAGCGTTAAATTAAGACTTTTATTAAAGCTTATATTAACTATATTACTAAGGTCGAGTTCTTTTTAGTCTTTTATATAGCTTAACGTATATATATAGCGAACCGGCTAAATAAGCGAACTAGCTAACTAAAAATATATCTAAAATCGCGATTTTAATATTTTAATATCTTTATAAACTATTAATTAAAAGTTTTAAAATTAAAACTTTGATTTTATTACTATATATATATTTAGAATTCTAAGTTTTAAACGTTATATAATTTTACTTAGCGATTCGCTTAAAAATACCTTTATAATCTTATCTTTTTTCTTCTTCTTTTAATAACTTTTTAATATAAATTAGTCTTAGTCTTATATTTTATAACTTTTATATTTATATAGTAATAAAATCAAAGTTTTAATTTTGAAATTTTTAATTAATAATTTATAAAGATATTAAAATATTAAAATCGTGATTTTAAGTATATTTTCAGTTAGCCGGTTCGCTTATTTAGCCGGTTCGCTATATATACACGTTATAAGTAATTAATAACAACTTAAAACGCCTAGGCTAGATTTCGTAGAGCTGGCTTAGTACCTTTTAATCCCTAGGCTATAATATCAAAGCTTAATATCCGATTATAAACTCTTATATCTACTAGACCTCTCTCTGCGGCTACTAACTCTTAGGTCTTATAAACCTCTTATAACCTAACTAACGCTCTTTCGTAAATAACTTTAGTTAAGAATCGTATTTTATACTATTAAGAAAGCTCGCTAACCTCTATTTTCGAGACTATAGCTATATTAGTAAAGAGTATAGAGCTATTAGCTTATAAGATAACTTTATTATTAGCCGAAGTCTATACTCTTCGTAAGGTAAATAAAGTACTTAGTAAGCGTCGTAGAGCTAAAAAGACTCGGGTCTATTAAGAAGGTATACTTACTATAGAGAATACGTAGAATATATTAGCTTAAAAGAAAGCAGAGGAATAGACTCGATATAATAAGCGTTCTAAGAGAGATAGATAAAATAAGAGGTAAACCTCTAGGCGACGGTGTAGCACTTATAGAAAGACTAGTTATAATATACGAACTTATTAAGAGGTTATAGATATATCTAGTTTATTAGATTCCGAGTAGTTTTAATTAATATTATTTATTATAGTTAATTAATCTAATATTAAAGTAGTAGAGTAGAGAGAAAGTACGCTACTTAGTAATATATACTACTTAGTAATAAACTATATTATATAAATAGCTAGAGAAGAGTTTCTCTCTTCTCTTCTTTCTTACGAATAATCTATTCTTTAATCCTTATTATAATATATTATTCGTCTTCTTTCTACTTATATAGCGTATATATCGTCGTTATACTTACTGCTTTTAAAATACCTTTACCTCTGTTATTACTTATTACTCTTACTCTTACTCTTACCCCGAGTTTATTATACTCGAATTTACTATCTAAGAAATTTAAGCTACTATTAATAATAGTACTCTTAGAACTTTTATTACTAAAAACGACGATATCTTCTAATAAGGCTTAAGAGACCTACTCTCGCTCTATAACTAGACTGCTATCGACAAAGATACTATAGAGTAAGTATAGTATATCGCTAAAGTAAATACTCTATAAGACGCTAACGAGTATAACCGATAAGCCGCTGAATTTAATAACTATATTATAACTCTTTATAATAAGATCTAACGCCTCTAGTACCTCTAAGCTACTCCTACGAATAAGTCTTAAATCGAGGAATTATAAAACTAAATTAAGTAACTTCTGATTTACTAAAACCTCTTTACTCTACTTATCTAATCCGCTTCTTACGCCGACCTAGCTAAGTTTAGTAGTAGCCGCCGATCCGCTACTAAGCTACGATTATGTATTATTAATCTTAAAGTTAAGCTTTATACTAAGTCTAACTAGTTTTCTACTAAATTAGAATAAATAACTTACGTCTTATTAACTCTAGAGAGAGAGATACGTAAGTATATTAACCTCTACCTTAACGACGTTAGCGAATTTACTATAATAGACTTAGTAGAAAGTATACTAGATATTCTTTATAATATATTTAGTAATAAGTTTAGCTATAAGAAAGCTTTTACTAAACTCTAAAAGAAGAAGTAAGACTACCGACTAGTCTCTGAATTCCTCTTCTTCTACTTATTATTAGCTACTACTACTAACTCTATATAACGAAACTTAAATAAACTAAACAAAGGTAACTAAGTCTCGAAGGTTAGTATATAAGTAAGAAGTATAGATATAATAGATTATTTACTTAGAAGTAAACTCGTTACTTATATTAAAGATATTAAATAAGATAATAAGATTAATAACTAAGTTAAGTACGAAGCTTCTATCTAATAGCAGACGTACTAGTCCTATATAGAACCTTCGTTCTTCCTAGCCTCTATACTCGACCTGCTCGACTATAGTCGACATAATCGACTCGTCGGCTATGTCGCTTACTCGCTTATTACGTGATTATAACTAACTTCTAATAGTGAGATCCTAGAATCTCTAAATACCTCTTTATTATAGATTCTCTTCTATGTTACCTTCTATTTCCTAGACGTTATATCTTATTCTATTAGAACGCTGTCTAAACTACTTACTATATAAAACGTGATTTATAATACTATCTTCTAATTTTAAGTTAATACTTAAACAAAGTCGTCTACGTCGAAGTCTACTACTCTTTAAGTCTAGTTTATAGACCTTATATAGCAGTCTTATACTTTACTAACTAATTCCTTTACTATAGTCTAAGTATTATATATTCTTCGTATAAGTGCTTCTATATCGATCTAGTTAAGTCGTTCGCGGACAGTTATAGATTTATCTAGATAATTCTAATCGAAGAACGTAGTAGCTACGTATCTATTAATTACTTTAAAAGGTAAAAGCCTATCTAGACTCTTATATAGAAGCGTAAGCTAAGTATAGTCTAGAATAGAGACAAGTTCACTCTAGTTCTAATAGTAGCTAATAAAAGACTATAGACGTTAATTAATCTATTAATTTATAATTTTAATTTATTCGTTAGTTTACGAGTAGAAAGCAGTAGATAGCTTAAGCTTTATACTAAGGATTCTATAGAATTCGAACTAGAAAGAAGAGATAAACTATAGTCTATAGTCTAAAACAATGCTTTATAGATAGCCGTAGGTTCGATAGATCTACGTAATATATATTCAAGCTATGTCTCGTACTATAACTAACTTCTAGTAAGAGATAGAGATAGATTATTTAGTTAGACGATTTATAACTATCTATAAGATATTATAAGATTAGAGTTAGTAGAGAAAGACTTATAATCTATAGTAATATATTACTAGAGACGTTCTAGAACTAGTAATAGATATAAGAATCTACGTTTTTAGTCTCGAAAGACTATAGTACGTCGATAGTCTCCGTAGTTACTAATATAGGTTTCTATAGACGTTTATAAGCCTTTCTACTAGTATCTACGAGCGAGAATAACTACTATCTTTGTCTATCTAAGGTAAGCTATAGATACTTATACGTAAGTCTTATAGATTAGATCCGTCTATAAGATTTCTTAATTAGGAACTACGAGTCTCTTTTACTAAAGAAGTAAGCTGTTCTCTATTATCTAGTTCTAGTTCTTATAAGCAGCTTTCGTCCGGTCGTCTTCTAAGTCTAGAGAGTTATAGTTAGTAGTAAGTAACTAGTTAATAAGGTTAAGCAAGGGTTCTAAGGTAACTAGAGCTAATATTATAAAAGGTTCTAGTCGAGTAGTAATACGTAGATTTAACTAATTATATATAAGTAATATTTATTATCTTATAGACGCTTTTAAGTCGTTCTACGGGTTTACGTCTTAGTCTTAGTATATAAGCGTATCTATCTTCTCGTTTTACTTACTAGCTTAAAATATAATTATAAAATAGAACTCTAATAGAAACTCTACCTATCTCGCTTATCGCTAGTTTAAGGTTTTAGAGGTTATAAAGTACTTTAAAGTCTTATAATCGATAAAGACTTTAATCTAGGAGCTAGGTTAAATACTCTTAATATAAAGGCGACTAGGTATAATACGCTATCGTAGTACTAGGAGAGAATAGCAGCGGATACGTAGTCTAAAGAGTCGTATTCTAAGATAATCTCTTTTATAGAATTAAAATAGCGTAGTATAGATACTAAAGTAAATACTAATTTCAAAGTCTTAAAAGCGTTAGTATACTCTATAGTCTATTCCTAGAGTATATTTAACTTAGATAGACGATTTAGTAGCTTAACTATCTTAGAGAAGTTTCTAATAAAACAACGATAAAAGCTTATAAAGCCTAGGAAGGCTTAGAGGTCTTTAAAGTTTAAAAGCGCTTTCTACTAAATAATCGTAGAGACTTTTTTAAGGTTTATTTATACTCTATCTATAGAGATAATTATACTAAGGTATTAAACTTCTATAACAGCTCTTTATAAATATACTAAAAGAGATACTTATAGAATAGTATTAATATTCGAAGAAAACTAAACTAAAGAGAGAAGAGAAGAGTTAGTACGCTCTATCTCTATTTATATATACTAAGCGAGACTTCGGTAGAACCTCGGCACGTGATCTAGTCGTATATAACTAGGACTGTTATAACTTCTTAGGTTTTAAATTTATACTTCTTAATATCTAAGTAGAGGCTAACCTTTTAAAGAGTATCGAGAACTTAGTATATATATTAGTAGTAAGAGAGTAGGTCGTCTAAAAAGATAAGAATATTATTAAGATATACTATATAGAAGATATCTAGGAAGAGGTATAAAACTTTATTAATCCTAGCTTAGAATATTATAGATACGTTAGTTAAGCTAAATAGTATAACTAACGACTTAAAAAGACTATACCGAGTATTAAATACTATAAGCTACTTATCTTCTTCTTATACTCTAATATAGTTAAATACTATAATAACGTCTAACTTAGTATAATACTTAGCTATACTTAATCTCTAGAGAGTCTCTTAGATACGAGGAATCGAGTATCGATTCTTAATTATAATATTATTAAGCTGTTTATAGTCTACGTAAAAGCGTAGGCCTTCTCCTAGCTTCTTAGTAAATAGTATAGACGATGCTACTAGTAACGTACTAGCTCTTATAAAGCTCTTATTAAGTTACTCTTTTAGGTATTTATATAAGACTTCTAATTCTCCGACGGATATATTATATAGTAGGTTATAAGATGCTTTTATTCCCGGTTTTAGTTTAATATAGAGATTATAGTCCTAGTAAGAGAGTAACTCGTCTACTATTTATAGCTAGAAAAGCAGAAGATGTCGATAGTACTACTAAGATAGTAAAGAGGCTAGATTAATAGTCTTTAGGTTATTATATTTATCGAGGCTTTTCTAAATATTACTAAGTAAGACCTCTTAAAGATATAGCTTAGCTACTTCTTAGTAACGTTAGAACTACTAGTATACTACTTCTTTAAGATAGAGTTCTTTTTCTATACACTTATAACTAGTAAGACTATTATCTATTTAGTACTTAGCTAGTACTAGTAGGTTAAGATATACTAGTAGATTAGAGTATTACTAACTAGTAAGCTCTTTTAGTCTCTAGTTGATTTCGTATAGTAATAGAGAGAATACTTTTATATCTTATTATCTAGTATAAGTATAGAATACTATAGTATTAATTATCTTTAGAGTGTCTTTAGTAGCTTTAGTATAACTATAGACTAATACTTTATCTCTTTTTATATAATACTTATAGTCTTAGTTGAACTATAAGATATTCTTTCTTTAGTTAATTAGAGAGTTATGTTTTATAAGCTAAGGCTTCCTAAGTATAATCTTATAAGAGCTAAGCTTAGTAATATAAAAGCGTTGTTAGTAGTTAATATACTAGCTTATATATAGGTCTAGGGTAACGAAGTAGGTAAGGTTTCTTACTAACGAAGGCGATCTATCAGCTATACGAAGGCGGCGAGGTTTTATTAAAAGTTTAAAAATAAAGTTATTTTACTATATATAATTAGAATTAATAAAAGCTTTAGCTAAAGTACTAGAGTTAAGTATAAAGCAGGTAGTAGAAGGCTTTATATTATTAGTACTAACTAATTTATAAGAAATCTCTATTATACTCTTCTTTTACCTTTTCTCTAACAACGATAATATTAAAGCCTTCTTTCGATTTCTACGTCTCTAGTAGTAACTATCGATAGAGACTAGGCTTTTCTCTTAACCTCGTCTATATTCTTTACTTTCTCTTTCTCTTCGTTCTAGTAGCG
The DNA here is from genome assembly GCA_001414485.1 of Calycina herbarum. Lineage (NCBI taxonomy): Eukaryota > Fungi > Ascomycota > Leotiomycetes > Helotiales > Pezizellaceae > Calycina > Calycina herbarum. The sequence goes on along the minus strand of LLEY01000030.1, from coordinate 456,231 downwards.
AGCTTTCTTTAGGTTAGTATAACCTAGAAGACTATATATCTTATTCTCTACCTAGAACTTCCTATAAGTAGCTCTTAACTTAGCAGTTATAGCCTAGGTCTTATTCTCGACGTCCTTCTAAGTTTAGACGTACTTTTCTCTAACTTTTAAGATATTAACTTTTAAGATATTAACTTTTAAGATATTAAGGTCTATAGTACTAGACCACTTATAACCGACACTTCTTTTTTTTACTCTATATCTTATCAAAATCTCAGGTACTCTTTTATATACTATAACATCAGTTTATATAGGAATTAGATAGTAATTAGATGTATAGATACATAGGAACTAGGGCTTTATTTTATACTACTAGGAACTTAGAATAAAAGTAGCTTAAAAGCTAGTACTTTATATACTATCTACTAGCCTTAATATAAGCCTCTATTCTAGAGAGTATACTCTTATATAAAACATTAAAGTTCTCCTTATCTAGAGTATCCTAGGCTGCTTATAGAGCACTTTCAAGCCTTTGCCTTGAATACTCACTTATAGAAGTGTCTATAGCTATATTAGAGAACATTTCAAAGACCCTCCTTTTAAGCTCCTACCAGATATGCTTAATAGAGTTCAGGTCAGGGGAGTAAGAAGGCTAATTCATTACTATATCGATTCCACGCTTCCTAAACTACTCTTTAACCTTTCTAGCAGTATATATAGAAGCATTGTCTTATATAAACTTATACCCGGGGTCTAAAGACTCGTACGTAGGAGCCACTTTAGCGTCAAGGACCTTAAGATAGCTCTCAGCACTATACCTATGCTTTACAGCCTTAAAATCTCGGTCTATGATATATAGGTTAGTACGACCGTTATCCTAAAAGCACCCCTAGACCATAACCTTTATGTTCTTCTTATAATCGTAGGTCTGTACCATGTCTCTTGCCCACTTATTGTCCTGCGAACTGCGGAACACCCACTCGTCTCTTTTGCCCTTCCCCCGCTCTACAGAGCACTCATCGCTCTACATGTGTATGCCTCATTCTTCTACGTTTCTGTTCCTATTCCTTAGGCACCAAGCAAGCCTTTTAGCTGTATTCTTTGTTGTAAGAAAGGGGCGACGTCGTACGCGCCAGTTCGTAATGTCGTTCTCTTTGAGGATCCGCTTTAAGGTAGTAGTTGAGCAATCTAGGGCATAGTCCCTTTTTACTTCGTCGTAGGTGCTCTTTAGGTGTAGGCGCACGTAGCGTAGGATATGTCGTTCATCGGTCTCAGTATATGACTTCTTCCGGGGGGTACGCTTTAAATTAGTTCCGTCGTCGCGTAATGTGTCTGTTACGATAGTGTCTACTACAGTAGTGCGGGGCAGGTTAAGGTGCTCGGAGATGGCAGTGTCTAACATACCCCCTATAGACATGCCAACAATCTTCCCTCTGTTGTAAGGCTTTAGCTGCTTCTTAGGAACGTGATTCCCGGTGATGGCTCCCATAGGAGTACGTTGCGGTGGCATTTTGTGGTGTTGTTGTAAGAAGGTAGGAACTGGGGAACGCGACTTTTCGCGCTTTTCGTCAAAGTGTCGGTTATAAGTGGACCGTGACTGTATTACCTTAGAGTTAGAGAGTGGAGTAGTTGAAGCTAGAGTAATTAGAGCGGTAGTAGAGCTAGAGTTATTCTTAAGATACTAAGTACTATAAACAGCTTAGTTAATATTATCTTTTTCTTATACTAGGTTAGCTAAGATATTAGGTTCGATAGTCGGGGTATAGTAAGAATATAAGAGAATAAGAGCTCGAATAAAAGAGTAGGTAGTATAGAAGAGTCTCTAGATATAATCGAATCTAGTAGAGTTAGTAGCTATAGCTAATAATAAGTAGAAGAAGAGGAATTTAGAGGTTAATTAGTAGCTCTACTTTTCCTTTTAATACTTTTACTAGGCTTTCTTATAGCTAAACTTGTTATTAAACGTATTATATAGAACGTCTAATATACCTTCTACTAAGTTTATCGTAGTGAATTCGCCGGCGTTATTAAGATAGAGGTCGATATACTTACGTACCTCTCTCTCTAGAGTTAATAAGACGTAAGCTATTTACTCTAATTCGGTGGGAAACTAGTTAGAGTTAGTATAAAGCTTAAATTTAAGATTAATAATATATAATCGTAGCTTAGTAGCGGATCGGCGGCTACTGTTAAACTTAGCTAGATTAGTATAAGAGATAGATCGAATAAGTAGAGTAGAGAGGTTTTAGTAAATCTAGAGTAATTCCTCGATTTAAGAGTTACTCGTAGAAGCAGCTATAGAAGCAGCCTACTAAAGGCGTTGGTTCTTATTATTAAGAGTTGTAATATAGTTGTTAAATTCGACGGCTTATCGATTATACTCGTTAGCTTCTTATAAAGCGTCTACTTCAGCGACGTATAGTATTTACTCTATAGTATCTTTATCGATAGTAGTCTTATTATAAAGCGTAAGTAGGTCTTATAAGCCTTATTAGAAGGTGTCTTCGTTCTTATTAATAAAAGCTCTAAGCGTACTATTATTAATAGCAGCTTAGAGTTCTTAGGCAGTGAATTCAGGTATAATAAATTCAGAGCGAAGGTAATAGACAGTAGCGGAGGCAAAGGTGTTTTAAGAGCGGTAGGTATAGCGACGATATATATACTATATAAGTAAAAGAAGGCGAATAATATTTTATAGTAGAGATTAAAGAATAGATTATTCGCGAAGAAGGAAGGAAGAGAGAAGCTCTTCCTTAGCTATTTATATATCTATAGAAAGATATATCTACGATATTCGTAATCTCGCTTAGCGAGCTACTTAGAAGCGAGCTTAAAAGTAAGTTTATTTACTAAATTAAAAACTCTTATAAAGCAGAGAGACTATTTAACTATTCTATAGTAAGGGCTTTAGCTAAAGACGAGCCGGAATAAGTTATATAGCGAGCGAGATAAGTTATTTCCAGTTCTATATTTACTAAATCCAAATCTTTATAGTAACCTGTTCTTATATCGCTAGATAAAATCCTCTGTCTAGTTCTTACTAACCTCTCTTCTACGTTGCTCTTTAGTAAGGTTTTAGATAATCGACGAAGTAGAAGATATTCTACGGATTATAAGCCTATTTATCTACTGAATCAGGACCTTCTCTTACTCCTTAGTTAATACTTAAAGGTAAAAAGCGGTAACGTCTCGGCGTGTCTTAGTTAAGCCTCTAACTCTTCGTAAGACAGTAGAACGGTTATATCTATACTTCTTCGTAGCTTTAGTATAATTACTAAATTCCTCTCTTTCGATAGCTACTACCGCCTAGTTAATATAATACGTATTACCTACTCTAGCTATAATTAAAGTAAGTAAGTAGAGGAAAAGTAAAGCTATTTTAAGTAGTATATAGTCCAGAGGCGTACACAGTCCAGGGATATCGGTTAACCACTGGCATAGCCTAAAATATAGTTAGAACCGAGTATAAATAAAACAAACAAACAAACAAATAAACTGTCTGTTATATATAACAGTAGTTTAGCTGTGAAAATGTCTATGCGTCTATAGACAGTTAAGAGGAGGGGAGAGTAGAAATGCAAGCGTTTTACACTCTACTTTTTATCACATGTTAAGGCGATAATCGCTTCAGCGCTTATTCGGCCCGACAATCGGAATTACCTGTACTTAGATACTCGTGCTAGTTTCCCTCTCTTTCATTACATATATAATACACCTCTTCTATCGCGGGCACTCCTATACAACGTGACAGGTCTGTTACAAAGTTGTTAAGCTAGACAGGCGAGAGTAAATATTAGTAAGGCTTGAGATCGCATGCAAATTACATAAGGCTAACTTGGCGCATAGAACAGACATACTTTGTTCAACTATGTCTCAAACACAACAGATAGGCCCTACGGATGTCGAATTGCTACAAGGCTATTGCGACGCCGATCTGGTGCAACGCATTCAAAAGTCTCCCCGTCTACCCCACCACAGCCGCATATCCATTCTTTCGGCCAATCTCATAGCCAAAATTTATCCATTCGAAATTCTTCAAGACACAATCGAGGCCATGGAAGCAGCGAGGCAGCTTGGTGTTCGCGTTCCAGCTATAAAGCGGATTGTCACGTCTAATAGAAAGACCTACCTGATTATGGAGCGCATTGACGGTGTAACCTTGGAGGAGGCATGGCCAAAATTAGGCTGGTTCACTACAATCAAGTTTGCTCTACAACTTCGCTGGTTTGTTCGCCTTCTGAGGTCTTTGACTTCGTCAACAGCAGGATCCCTGCTCTCTGGTGAGTGCAGATCGTTCTACCTCGAAGATCGCTTTATGCTACCGCCCAAGTCAAGCCCAGCAGTCATCACATCTTTTATTCAGTTCTGGACCTGTTTTACGTCGATTGGACAGGCAATGAAATCTGCGGCCCAAGACCCAGTGCCATCCACAACCTTTACACCCGTTACACCAAATACTCTCGTCTTCACTCATCATGACCTTGCACCTCGAAACCTTCTGATTGACCGTATTGGCCAACTTTGGATCCTAGATTGGGATTACGCAGGCTGGTATCCTAGATACTTCGAATACGCCGCTATGCAAAACTTCCCCGTCCCTCAAGCCTGGACTCGATTTGCACGGGCAAGATGGTTTCTGTTTACCTGTATCACAGTTGGTCGATTTGAGCAGGAGAGAGAAGTCCTAGAACGTATTAGGACAAAATTTACCCGTTTTGCGTTTGGGCGACGACTCGAAATTTTGGCAAATAGAAGTCCATCCGGACGTCCTTGTTCTTGAGTTAAAAACTTACTCAAAAATGGAGACCTATTCAGCGTTGTGTCGTACAAACTTAATTCACTGACAAATTTTATCGCCGCCACCAACAAAACTTCGAGCAACAAAGTATACAGCTCTGGCTGAGCCGCACCCTTCCCTTCTCACAGTTCCGGCCGAGAGTATTCACGTTTAGTAGAAAGAGGGACCTTATGTAAAGATTTAAGTTCTGTTAATAAGTTCGGTTATTCTTCGGAAATTGGAATTCGCACTAACGTGTTTCACAAGCGAGTCGCCCACTTTTTCAACCTAGTGTTATTATAATACAAAATACTCAACACCATACAAAGTTATTATTACTATAGAAGCTATCTAGTATTCTTTAGAACTTTCGCTATCTTCTACATCTAATATTTCTGCCTAATAAGTATAAGAATTATACCTAGTTTTACTACAACGGCTATAGTACCTGTCTATACGAACTCTCTTCCTAGACTCTTTACCTTATTTCTAGCTACTATTTTCCTTAGATATAATTAAATCAGCTACGTCGCCTACTATTAATGTCTCTTAACTCTTAATATACTTCCTCTTACGACTTTTACGTTTAGTTATAGCCTTAGTTATTATATAAAGACTAGTAATTTCCTTATATATTAATACTATATTATACATTACCCTAGTTAAGCCTTTTTCGAGTTAATTAAGAGACTAAATAATAGAACTAGGTAATAAGTCTTAATGTCTTTAAATCCGATCTCGAATAAGCGTTGATTAAGCTATTATTTTATATACGTTACTTAGTATTTTAAGTGTCTATAGAGTATCTTCTAGTATTATTAGTATTAGTATATAAAGCCTTAAATTAAGCTTTGATAATACAGCTTCTAGGCTATATAGAACTAGCTTAGCCTCTTTAAAACTCGCGTAGATATTATCCTTTATAAATGCTTTATAAAAAGCTACTTTAAACGTAAGAAGAAAGGTTTCTTTAGTAATATAATTAATATGATTCTATACTAAGCCTAATATCTCAGCTCTATACGCTCGCTTTAACAGCGAGAAGTAGACTATATTAAGCGGCTATAGTAGGTGTAATAAGTATAGAAGTATATAGAGAGTAATAATGTTTAAGTCTTTATAGAGTTACTAGAATTTAAGTGAGTTATAGCTTTTATAACTATTAATAATTAATAAATAATATCCTCCTATACTTTATACCTTTATATACTTATTAAAATGCTTTAACTATATAACTCTAAGCTTATTATTTATCTAGCCGTTGTTACTAACCTTAATTACCTAATTATATAATATATATATATCTTAGTACTAGGTAGAAATAAGTACTTTGCCTACGAATATAATAAATAGTAGGATTGCCTATCCTATTATATTAACTCTTTAAATAACTATAACCTACTTACGATTACCTAGCTAAACTTGCTTTCGCTTTCTACGTGTTTCTAAGCTTATAATAACAAGTTAGAACGAAATAACTTCTATTATAAAGCTACTTTTGTTAAAGTTATAAATATCCTTATCTTAAATACTATATTTCTCTTTAATAGACTATATAAGCATAAACTATAGGCTAATAACTCGTAGATCCTTAGTTAAAGCTCGCTAACGATCGTATAAACGACTCTATCGAGTTTTAAGCTTAGGTATACGTTTTATAAAGTTATCTAGCTAGTTCCTGCCTATAGGCTTTCCGTCGCGCTCTCTTAACAGATTATTAGCTATATCTTATACTATATCCCTTATAGGCGAAAACCCTCGCGAATCCAACTCTAATATATATCTGACTATTGCCTCCTCCTCTAGCTTTGTAAGCTTTTTCGAATTAGGCTAGTAATCGCGTCGTAAAGGCTTTCTAGCGCGTCGATTAGAGAGAGTCTTTCGAGGAATATAGTAAATCTTTGTAGCGCTTTATTCGGTTAATAACGCGTTGTTTTCGAGTTCTTAGGTTGCTAAAATGATATTAGCTTCTTAAGAAGGTAATTAAACGTTGTAGTGTTAAGCTATTATGATTTAAAGGTGGTACATGGTGCGCGACGAGGAAAGTGGGCGACCCGCTTGTGTGGGCGACTCGCTTGTGAAACACGTTATTAGATTTTAGTTAAATAGTCTCTCTGCTTAGAGAACTCTTCTCTCCTTGTAGACAATCTAATTATACATACAAACTCCAATACCACTTCTCGAGACCACTTGCAATATCATCATCATGGACCGCGACTGGGACATTAACGCCTTCGAGCCTTCGGATTACACCGAGAGGCCTATTTCTATTCACTTATGTGCCTATCGGAATGCGTCCAACGTGGGAGATGAGGAAGGAAACCCTCCAACCAATCACTGGGCAGCTTTTCTTGAGCTTGAAGACGGTCGTTCTGTCCGTATTGACCCGAGCCCCGGATATGGCTCAGATGGACAGAGAGGAAAAATTATCCTTTCCTCGAGAGACTATCCCTACACTCAAAACGCCATCAAATCTCTGAGCTTCCCTATTATTGGATCGACCACGGTTCAGACCTTTATCAACCTAATCAACATAATGGGAGGGAAAGGTACAACTTTACACCTGCGTGGTAAGTCAAGTCTTTATAATTCTCCGAATATGTTTCACTCTGGTTTATACACAACTCATAAGGCATTGAAAGCCTTTTTGTTATCCCATTAGTGTAGTTCACTCACAAACCCTGGAACGTTCTCATGTATAATTCACTTACATCTCCTGAGACATTCTTACGAGTGTACATTACCCAATCACCGGATAGTTTCCTATCTAGCGAGTAACCTTAACACTTTTACAAAAGCTGACTTCGGAATTTTTACGAGTACAGGGACGGATGTGGATATTGGATCTACACTATTGCCAGTGACTTTGCCGCTGCTGGCTATATCGGATCCGGAAGTGGGCAAGCGACATGGGATGCGATCTCCTACTACTGGCGTCACCCAAGCGGCTCAGAGCCCAGAGAAGTTGCACGAGGCGTGTTTCTTTAGGTGGAATGTTGTCGAGACACTCCTCAGCAGTCAATTCCAAAAGGGAAATCTTCAGCAAAATACAAAGTCTTCAACACAATACTCCCCAGACGCCAACCCTTCAACCGCCTCGCCCCCCATAAGCCCATGGACATAAGCCTCCCCAACAACTTGAAACATATCACTACAGGGCTCATCACACGGACGAACAACCAGTGGGGTATTACACCCAAAGAGAACCACAATTAAATCCCCTGCTCTCATCTGTTCGGCATTGGTTCCATACACATTATCCGGCCCCCATCCCAAGTATCCTTTTTCGGTAGTCATTAACCTTCTGTTCTTACACATTCGATCGTAGCAAGAAAAAGCGTTCTTAAAATCCTTTTCTCGAGAATTCTCAGGGATCGTGTTTGTGTTTGTGAAGTAGTCGTGAATAGGTTGGTCGCCAATTATAAAGCTTTTATTTATGCGACGCCATATTTCCCAGCGGAAGTAGTGGCCATGGTGCGCATTGAACCATTCCCAACCTATGGTTTTGAAAGAGGGAAGAGTGAGCTCGAAAGAGGGGGGAAGTTGTAGAAGAGCTGCGTGGCGGTCCGTTGCGAGTTCCCTATCAGATCCTCTGTCTCCTATGAGAGTTCGCCAGATGGCTTCTGATACTTTCTCGTTACTGCCGTAGACACTTTTTCTGTTCTTTGGTTGGACTATTGAGTCGAGAGACCATGCGAAGTAGCCCGATCCTCGTGCAGAGAGACCATCGACTTTATCGATAATAAAGCCTTTGCATGTAAGACGAAGTCCATCTTCGGAGAAAGAAGTTTTCATGGTAGTACTTCCACTTGCTCGGTAAGGTCTGATGCCAGAATATTGGAGTCAGTTTACTTCTTTGAGAGAAATGCAAGAGTTGCTAAATATTCTTAAAAATGATCCGAGAATCGGATACTTACCTGAAGCTTGTGGTGGCTTGAGGTGGTCCAGACTGCGTCCAAGAAGCCCCTGATTCTAGTCGAGAGTGTCGAATTCGATCACCTCGCGACCAGTCTGCAGCCCAGGAGGGCGCAATTCCCCAAGGACTGCCTTCCCGTAGAGGATCAAGATTCCCGTGCTTTTCAATGTACAGCCTGGCAACATCCGCGTAGACCTTCCCTGCCGTTTGGCTATAGTCAGGATGCAATGAAGCCGCAATGAGAGGATCCATCATTCCCACCAGGCCATACACTTGATCTCGATGATCGGTTGAGTTAGCGGAACCGGCAACTTCCAATAATCCCGCGAAGCTTAATCGACCAGTCCCTTGTTCTTCGTAATAGCTCAAGGTCCATAAGTCTTGACGGATAAGATGAAGACGAGTTGTAAACCATGGTCCTGGAATCAACCCCTCTGACCTCATCTCCTCCTCACGCAAAACATCCTTCATAGTCCATAAATAGTCGAAAAGAAACCCAACAGCAAGACAGCAGTCTTCCCAGCTAATACTGTGATTCCCGCAATGCAGTATTGTTCGACCTAACACCACCTCTTGAATGATCCACAACCTGAACCAATACTCTCGCATAAAAAGGTCGTGAAGTGCCATCCATCCAGCCTTTCGAACCCTGGACTTATATCTACCCCCTAGTTCTCCCTTACTTGCATTCGCTAACTCATGGAGTAATTCGAGTGCCTTGCCGCTCTCATCCGCCTCCTCGCCTATCCATGCTATTACCGAGAACGCATCACCGTATATATTTCGCATCCTCGCGACTTGGCGATTTCGTTCTTCAGTATCAATCTGGTTGATACAGAGGGCGTCTACCCATAGTTTGTGACCGTCTTGACCTTGAAACTCCGGGGATGAACTTAAATTTCGTAAAGCTATCTCCAGGTTCTTCCCAACCTTGACAGCTTTGTTATTGAGAATTATCGTTCGCCGGAAAAGTGGATTTGCTTCACCCCATACATACGAAAGAGCTGAGTAGTCACCCCAAGTGAAACGAGACGATAACCTGGTCGGGTAATCATGTGAAAGTGTGGACCCAGAGCTTTCGTGAAGCCATCCCGCGAGTTGTTTCCGTTTCCCTACTGCTTTTGACTCTGAAATAAACTTCTGATACAATGGAGTGAACGATGCAAGTGATACAGTTTCCAATTTGCACTCGAGTGGCTGGGATTCCTGGTGCGGTGTTTTTAAAAATGTGATGAGACGAATTTCGTCTTTTTCCTCGTTCAATTGCGAATAGAGAGATGATGTGTTCCCGACTGGCAGAGCTGGTTTGACCTCAAGGGTCTTCTCATTCCCGTACGGGGTTGCTACCTTGTGATTAAGCTGTTGAATGTCGGAATAAGAACTGTGAAGTTCTCGTGTCTGGGAACCATCTCCAGGCTTTACGCCAGCGAGAAAGCCTCTCGTAGAAGAGCTATTTGGTAGCCCGACCCCCTTTTGAAGCTTATGCACAATCCTACTGTAAGCTCTCGAAGACTTAACGACGTCGTGTTGATGTCGCGAACACAGAAAGGTAGTTGAACGTGAAAACGACATTTGAGATGAGTGCATCAACGTACTGAATTCTGACAAAGACAATGAAAATATGGGATCATATCCGAATTTTATAAATTGGTTCTTATGTAGGAAAGAGTTCCCGAGCTCTGCCGCGCAAGTTTTTGACCACCAATTGTCACCTGGGCAAGGTTTTGCTCAACTTAGTCAGCTTATGAGGATCAACCCCCACTCGGGAACTTCTGGTAATACTGCTACTTGATCGTAAGCTAACTAGAAGAAATTGTGTCTCGAGAACGAAACATAGTATGAAGCGTTAAGAGTAAGAAAATACCAACTGAAAGTTGACTAAAACTACTGGAAATAGAGTGGTAACAAGAGCTATACTGTAAATTAAGTAATACATGCAAGTTTTTAAAACTAGAACAATAGAATTTTACATCAACTAATTTTAAGCGAAAGGTTTTATAAGGAGGTCTCTATATTGCCCTAAAGTATAAACAAAGGCGCTACTAAGAGCCGGTTCTCAAACCTCATTCTCAGACCTAATAATTTAAGAAATCTATCAAAAAGGTGCCTAATATAGTGTGCGGGAGTTGATTAGTTATCTGAAGCCGATTCTAACTTGGTTCTTTGATAAATCGAGTTATCGACCCCCTCCCGGCGCTCCTTCAACGGTCAGGACTATGGCAAATACTGCGCCGAAGTCTACCTACTTGTTTATCCGTGTGCATGTTGAAATTATTTTAGATGGTTGCCCGCGTTGATGACCCGAGAGGGAATAACCAACTTGTATTAAGTGGAGAGACTTGCGATTCCTCTTTCCCTTAACGAACTCACTCGAGTATCTATTTAAACTAGTTTCCCCAAATCAAACTGGAAGTGAAGTTTAATAAACCAAAAAAAAAAAAAAAAAAAAAAAAAACAATCGCGAACTGTCGAACTCGAAGTCTCAAAATATAGAAATTATGGATCCTAAATTTAAGCATGAACGGAGTCAAAAGATCGACGTTCCCTTAAACCCGTGAAGATCATGATTCATTTCCAATGTTTCACCCACGCAAAACAAGTCTAGTGCAAATCACAGTGACCAAAGTGGGCACACGATCAATGCACCCGAAGAGTTGCCCCACCATCGCCTGAAGTGAGACAAGGGAAACCAAACTATCGAAAAAAATCTCGAAAATCATCCCATGTAGTATCTTCAAAGCAAGGGAGTTAACGAAGCAAGTAAGAGATTCGCGCATTACTCCCCGTCACTTATTTTCCCTTAGATTGTGCGAATCAACCTCGGACAATGGAAACTATTATTCAAGGCAGTTCGGAAGAATGAGAGATCTGCTTTCCTGATTCTCCTAAAATTGTTGCGATTATCCGAGAATACTATGCATAGTGTGGTAGCAGAGTGCCGGAGAGTAATGCTCGAATCTCTTATTTCAGAGGGGCTTGTAGACGAACAAGTCAAATATCTAATAGATTCTTTGAGATATCTAATATCTTCGAATGGACATTCTAGGCTAATATCTTTTCCAAAAGACTGGATGTTCGAATCCATCTAATATATACCACAGCACGACCCCCATGACAAAAAATCACTCTTTCCCCGTCATCTAAAAGGGGATGACAGTCTAAAGAGCAATCCGTCGGCCCATCCCCAAAGAAAGCTCATAAGGCATAATAACACAAACAGAACAGAATGTAGCAAAAAACAAAAAAGAAGATCGCTCGCTCAAGATGACAGCGGCACATATGCACAAGAAACTCCCCAAATCCAACCAACCCATCCAAGCCTATTTCCCAACTCAATTGCAATCCCCATCTACCTCCTCAAACTCCTCGTCGCCTCCCCACCACCATCCCACCTTACCTCCCTAACACTAACCCTCGCATTCCCCCTCTCCTCCCCATCCTTCCCCTTCCTCCAATCCATCTTCTCCAATCCCATGCGACTTAACCGCCTATTCTTCTTCTCCTTGCTATCTTTACTCTCTTTGCTGGCACCACTCTCCCTACTATCCTTACTCGAAGCACTGCTCTGCTTACTCCCTCGTTCTATCTCGCTGCTATCGCTCCCCGCATGACATCGCGCAGAGTATGTGGAGGTGGGGGAGTATATGTATTCGCCATCGACGTAGAGCGCTTCGGAGACGAAGGTAGAGCGACGATTGCGCTTCTTCGTGTATCGCTGTTCGAGACGGAAGAGTTCGAGTTTTTGTTGTATGAGGTCTAGGAGGTTCATGGTTGTGGTTTTGGGGTGGATAGGAGGTGAGGGGTGAGTGTAATTTCGTTTGGGAGCTTGAGCTTGAGCTGAGCTTGAGCTTGAGCTGAGCTTGAGCTATGGCGATTGAGAGGTAGGATATATATGCTGAGGATTGTTGGAGTGAGGAATTGGAAGTTGATTTCGAATGAAAATGGTGGCACAAGACTCTAGAGAAATCTGCGACGATGGTCGAGAGGTTGGTCGGTTGGTCTTCGTTTGTCGAAGGAGAAATTGGTAGAGAACGTAGGGGGCAAAGTCGTGAAGCAATGTAAAACGCGAAAGCAAGGGTTATCTCTCCAAAACAAGTACGTCGGTATTCGTCGTGTATGGTATCAATGTAAGGTATCAATGTAAGGTATCAATGTAAGGTATCAATGTAAGGTATCAATGTAAGGTATCAATCGCAAAAATTAAGCAAGCTCGCTCTTCAACCAAAAAGCCGCTCAAGGTTGGGGAAGCAAAAGAAGGAAAAAGGAAGGGTTGGAATCATCAACGATAAGGAAAACCCGACCCCCCAGAATTCCACTTTCCCACTTCCCAGTCCCGTCTTAGTCAAGCCAAGACTCCCCAGGTCTCCAAGAGGCTGCATCTTTCCCAACAGTGGGTAGTCCAGGCGGGTTGTAGCCCACTTTCGGGCCCCCTGGCCAGGCTAAATGCACTGACAGACGGGCGGTGCATCGTGGAACGCGGGAGACGACGCCTATTCCAACCATTTCCCGCCGTCCGTGGCCGTTAGTGGCTGTTAGGCGGTGAATTGGCCTGTCCATTGGTGCGCGATAGGTCCGCTTAGGGGTGCTCCAAGGGGCGTTCCTGGGCGACACGTTTTCCACTCAGGCATTCGCTACTCTCCCCCCCACTTAATTGTCTGTCAGGTGCAAGGGTAGTTTGGCTGTGAAATGTCTTTGCGGTCTACAGACAATTAAGGGGGGGGGAGAGTACGCGAATGAATCGTTCAAATTAAACAAGATTCAAAGACTTCTTTTAAACCAGAAATATATATTCCACATGAGAGCAAAAGGAAGAAAACAACAACCGAAAGGTCAATGGCATGAAGACGGATTCTAAGCATCTCAGCGGCGAGAAATCCAAAAAGGTTGCACTGCAGGCCCGGAAAAATTCGCTCATCTGTACAACGAGCAGCTGCCACGAAAGATAAAAGATGGCCAAGATACGGTACAGTATCTCACACCAACTTCGAGTACAACATACGAGTAATTCGCAGATTGGGAAAGTACCGACAGAAATTCCACACTCCCCGGGAAACTTTCGTTCGTCAATTCGTCCATCTGAGAAGAGCTTGATTCAAAGCATCCCTAAGGGCCTGTTTAGCTCACACCAATTATCTAATTATCTCAATTATCCTTACTAAAAAAGTTAATTATTTATGACGAGATAATTACGATTATCGGATAATTAGAATTATCTAAATCGTTTAGCCTACACTTAGATAATGACGAGATAATAGGTCTAATTATCAGATATTTATACTTTTAAATATCCTTACTAAAAATTTAAATTATCTAGCTATCAAGAAAAACACGATAATATATATTACTTTTCAATATCTCTTTTTAGTACTCTACTAATATACCTAGGCTTACGCTACTCTACCGTCGCTGGATCCGAATCCGTAACCTCTAAATAGGTGCTATTATTATAGTAATTAGAGCCTATTCTTATATAAATTACTATAGAAGTAATTATATTAAAACTCCTTAGTATACTTTAAAGTTATAAGACGAAGAGTAGATAAAAGAACTACTTAATAGGTATCCGAGTCGTATAAGAGATAGTCTCTATATTACTTAGAATGCCTTTCAAATTATAAAGGAGTTACTTATACGTAAGACCTCTTTTGCTTCTATAAGATATATAAGTATAAGAGAGCAACTTAGTATCTTTTTATATACGGTTACTAGTAATCTATCTATATATAAGATAGCGGAACGATTCTAAAAGTATTTAATTAATTTCCTAACTAATTAGAAGAGAGTATTTAACTAACTAGCTATTTAGAAGTACTAAAACAATCTAAAGAACTTATTATAAAGTTATAATATTCTTTCTTATTAACAACTTTTATAATTTAACAATTATACACTTAGATCCTCTTATAATACTACCTACTATTAAGTATAATACTCGGTTCTTTCTATACTTTAAGGATTGCCTAGGAGCTATAGATAGTATATATATTCTAGTGATTCTACTATATAAAGAGAGGTTACTTTTTAGAGACAGGTATAAGAACCTTAGCTAAAACGTCCTTATATATTATACCTTTAATATAAAGTTTACTTACGTGCTCTCTAGATAAGAAGGAAGTGTATTAGATAGTACTTTATAGGTAAAGGCTATATAATCCGAAGTAATTCAAATACTCTAGAGTAAATATGTTTTAGAAGACTGCGGCTTTCCTAGCTCTTCGGAGTGTTTAGTACTATACTATAATATACGGTACTATTTAAAAAAGTAGAAACAAGCCTTAGAAAATAGAAGAGTATTAGAGAACAAGGAGGAGCTGTTTAACCTACGATATATAATATTACGTAACGTAATAGAGCGTATATTTAGAGTATTAAAGATAAAGTTCAAGATACTCCGGGTACTAAGAGCTTTTAAAATACAAGCTTAAGCTCGTATTATACCAGCTTTGTATATTCTCTATAATATATTAAGCTCTTATATAGGAGCTAATTATATAGAGAGTATTAAGCCGATTTTTAATAAGTATAGTAAAGAAGAAGATGCTTTTATTAATATATTAGAGTATTATATAAATAAGTGTATAAGACGCCTTAGTTTAGTTATAAGAGAGAGTATTACTATTAAAATATAAGATAATTACGTCTAAAAAAGAGATAGAGAGAATAGATAGACTTATTAGTATTAAAACTTACTACTACTTATTAAAATAGAAAGGGATAATAGTAAATAGAAATAGACTAGAAATGTAGTTACACTTCTTATTATAGAGAAATTTCTACTAATAAATAGGGAATTCTACGTAATAACTTAACTTTAAAAATTAATAACTTTATAAAAAGTACTTAGAATAACTAAGTTTTTTTATTTATAAAAAGCTACTAATTAGTCTAAAGTTTAGGTTAAGTACTCTTATTTTTAACTAGCGTTAGTTAAGTATAATTTTAGAGGCTACGTAGTTAGTTTTATAAAGCTCGCTTAGCTCTCTTAGTTACAGAGGTAAGCTTTACAGTTATTAGAAATAAAAGTGTATTTATATAAGTAAAGTATATTACAAATGAAATATCTAGACTAAACTAGTAGTTTTCCTCTATTAAACCTCTTCTAAATCCTTTAAAAAGGGTCCTAGAAGTTCTAGAAAGATAAAGTATTCTATAGGAAATATTCTCTTATTTTCCTCTACTATTTCCTAGATCTACGCTCTATATAATTAAGGATTATTCTTAATAGAGAGATACTCTACTAAGTGCTTATAATTCCTTATTAATCGTATAATTAGTATAGTACCTTAAGTAGTTAAAAAGTCCTTCTTTTACACCTTTTTAAGTGCTTGTCTATAGATGGATTTATAGACGTCTTCTTAAGAAGTCTGTTCTAGTATACTTAAGAGTTTATTAGTAGATACTATAGATTAAGCTATAAAAGCTATACTTCTACTTATATCTACTATCTCTTCTAGCCTAGAAAGCTTCTTTCTTTTAGCCGGAATTAGTTCCTTAGATGCCCTACGCTTACGTAAGGTCTCCTCTTTTTAAGCCTCCTTTTAAGCCTCCTTTTAAGCCTCTTTTTAAGCCTTCTTTCTAGCTCTTTTCATCTCTCTCTTATAACTCGTACGCTTCTTACCATTCTTACTACTATAGTATACTTAGTATATGTCGATTTAAGCGTTAATAGACTCGCTAGTATCTACTGTAATAGAGTGACTAATATTCTTAGTAAAAGTAAGAGTAGGATTAACTAGAATTCCAGCTTATTTAAGAATAGAGAGATCTTATACGTTAGGATCCGTAGTATCAGTACTCGTATAGAGAGACTCGTCGTCTAATTCGTCAGAAGAAGAAGAGGTCTCTGAATCGTTGTTTTAGCCCTTAGAATAGCTATATTTGCCTATAGCTAATCGATTGCTATATATCTTATATATAAGAGTATACTATAGAAAGCTCTTCTTCTTCTACTTCTTTAACTTAGGGTTTTTCTAGAAGTAAATTAGTACTAATTAATTAATTAATTAGGAATAGAGACTTACTATAAGATAAGAAAACTAAACTAACTCTTCTATAGTAACAACACACCTATCCGGATCCTATCTAAAGCCTAAGGTATTCATAACCTAGTATATACTCTTATATTCCTCTCTTAAATTACCGTATTTAACTTAAGCTGTTCGGCTATCTTTGAGGGGATCTCTATATATACTAGCTTATATCTTAAATATAGGTAGAGTAAGAGTAGTATCACTTACTTCTCCTCCGGCTCTTTAATCTCGGACAAACTCTAATAGAGAGAATACGTTATCTTTACTCTAAGTATAATTCTTCTTACGCTGTGATTAGGTAGGAGTAGGTTAGGCAGATAGTAGAGGGACCTAAGTGTTATCCGGTGAACTTGAGGATTCAGGAGTAGGAAGGTCCTTTTTAGACTTCTTAGCCCTCTTAGACTTCTTTTGGGAAGAATTTGATAGCATCTTAAGTAATAAAAGAGGTAAAAGTAATAGATAAAAGGGTAGAAATAATAGACAAAAATGTAGATAAAAGTATAGATAAAAGTATAGATAAAAGTAATAAAAGTAAGGATTATATAGGTGAGGTTAGTAGTGAGATTAGTTAGTAAGTTACTTAATTATTTGGTTAGAATACTAATTTTAGTTATCGGATAGTTGCATTTTTGAGCCAAACGATATTGACGAGATAATTAGATAATGAGAGAATAATTAATTTAATTATCTGGTACTAAAAAAGAGTACTGCCGATAATAATTATGATTATTCTATTATCCGATAATTGAGCCAAACAGCCCCTAAGTCGTACATATCCAGAGATTTTCCCTCCTCGCCGCAGCCTCAGTGCTACGCCCAATCATTGCACCGACCGAGGTCCCAAATATAGAGAACAGTTGTAAAAAATGGTACCTGTATTTGTGCCATGAAGTCATCTTCCGTGCAACCCTTATCAGCATACCATTTCAGACTTGGTTTTTTATCGGGGATTGCTAATCTGTGTTCAATATGGTCCTTTGAACAAATTGGGAGCTCCGGAAACTCTTGGTTAAGGTAAAACGGTCTGCCCCGATATTTCATAACACCGTCGTCGGGGAATTTCTGAAAAGCCCAGTCCTTTGCATCTTCGAGTTCTTCTGGACTGTCGAAGGTTTGGGTTAACTCGCGGTTCTTCAATACGGGGAGTTTGCGTGGGATAAGGCGGGTACTGAATTCAGGTATTGTTTTCATTGATAGGTGACGACACCATTTTGTCTTGTTGGCCAAAGATGTCCAGTTGTTGGTTTTTGGAAACTTCATACAAGAAGTGCCCACCACAAGATCGCTGGCTGATATGGATTTGCCGATGAATACAGCCTTTGGAAAACCAGTGGATGTAATGTTTCGAGTGTTGCTTACTTCCCGTAGTTCAAGTTGAGGGCCCAATAGGTATTCGAAGCGTCTCCTTGCCTCTTTGATTTCCTTTTGACACATAACGCAACAAATAATCTGCAT
Source organism: Calycina herbarum (assembly GCA_001414485.1). Taxonomy (NCBI): domain Eukaryota; kingdom Fungi; phylum Ascomycota; class Leotiomycetes; order Helotiales; family Pezizellaceae; genus Calycina; species Calycina herbarum. Next base: position 438,074 of record LLEY01000030.1, on the reverse strand, counting down.
TACTATGTGTATTAAAGACCGATGTTCCCTCTCGCATTGGACCTTTGACGGGGAATACAATGCAAGTTGTTGCTCACTCAAACCCACCATTGTACCGAATTGATCTTTGAACTTGACTACCTTGTCCCTGCATTTGACAAGTTCGTACCTCACAATTTCTGGAGAATGTCCCTTTTCTTGATCCGCTTCCAAGGTTAAATTGAAAACGTGCTCGCGATGAAGTAGCCAAAGAAGTAGCGGTTCGTAGTCCTTATGGTACCCAGGGTTAGTGTTTTGTTGGGGTATTTGTTTCGTGAAAAGATAATCAAGAAGCACTTTGACAATATCCAGATCTGCGTCTGTCCAAATGATGTACTCATTCAACTCAATTCGATCGATCTTTCGAGTGGAGAGTTGGAGAATTTCTGACAGAGTAGATTTTTCGTATTGAGGTGTCGCGTGTGAGAAAAAGACTTCCAGGTGGTTGTTGAGGTAAACGTATCTGTCCCGTTCTTTGAACCGCCGCCGCCATTGCTCAACTAGTGTTCCTTGATTGGCCATTTGCTGTAGTTGAGCTACTCCTTTTTTTCCACCTCCCCTCAGCTGTGTATATATATATCTCATGGTCCCTTTTGTTTGAACTGGTGTCTTTTCTTGACATGTGGCTCTTCCTGCATACATGTTTTACCTTTATGCATAGCTGCAGGTTAGTCTACGTACCACGGGAGCAGCCCAGCGATACAACCTGGTGTCGGGGGAGGTTAGAAAAAATTAGTCAAACGGGTGAACGAACAAACAACTAAACAGGTCCCTCTTCAAATTCTGATCTAGGGAGTTCTTTTGAAATCTTCTTTTTTTTTTCTACGTTCTTATATTAAGTTACTTTATTATTTATGAAGTGCTTTGCTCCTACTAGTATATTTGTCTACATAGGTTTATCTACTATATCAAACCCTTGCTATCATATGGAAAGCGGCGTTCAAGTTAGTTAGTCTTGGCTTGGATCCCAACGTTATAAGGGTTCCGTTTGCGCTATTTTCTTGCTTTTTCTCTCTCCCTTTCCCTCCTGAGTCTTCTGCCGCTAGCTCCGAAAAATTCCAGCTTCCAAACTCGCTTTTCTAACTTGTACATTAGAATAGTCTTGCATTTACTCTGGTGATTCTTTTACAGTTAGTTCAGTAGTATAAATGACAATGTGTAGATTATTAGATCTTCTTTTATGCAAAGATTTATTCACAAAATGAATAAAAATGGCATGTTTGTGTTACCCAAGTACTGACGTATCAAAGTGGAAGCTGCAGCCGATCGAAGACAAATGTCATATGTAAAATGTGACCGACTTTAACCGATTGTAACCCATTATTACGTGAAAAGATCTATTGCTTTATCCAACACCATGTCATAAAAACACCAACCCTATCAGCCTTTGCTACATACTCATCAAAATGGAGCAAGTGCTACGACTACAGCGAGAACAGGCTGAAGCCAAAGCTGCTAAAGCTGCTAAAGCTGAAGCTATTCGCAAGGAAGCGTACGATGACCTCTGCCAACACGGCCGGGATGAAATGAAGGAAATTAAGATACCTGAAGGTATTTTATGTTCTTCCTCTCTTCTACAGTTCATTTACTAAACCTAGTCTAGCATACTTTTGTAGCCGATGTTTCGAAACAACCTTACCGAAACTCCAGGGACCTTCAAAACAACCAGAAGATGTAGATGATTTTATTTCTTCTCTTCAACTACGCCCTCTTCGAAGCTCCCCTCAAAACCCCCCTCGAAGCTCCCCTCTACGCAACCCCCCAAGCTCTCCTCCTCAACAACGCTCTTCTCCGACCTCTCCTCCTCAAGATGGCCTTATCAACTCTCTCAGCCTACTTGCCGAAAAGAAACGCCCGAATTCAGCAGATATGTATGCGCTGTACAAGTATTTTGATGAGCACCCGGTTTGCCCGTTGCTTGGACTTGGAGAAAATGAAAATCTTAGGCTTCAAACACGCGTATCAGGTTACGATTCTCTTCACCGCTCCGATTTCGCGAACCCAGAAGAAGAAGGCATTACTCGGCTTTATTGTCTATGTCTCAACAATTACTCCAACTTTCCAGTCCTCGTCTTAGGTCGAATCGTCTACGGTCCTCTACGAAACCCTACGAAGTGGATTGTAGTTTCAGACTGTGGTAAACAAGTATTTGCGCTTGAAGCTAAGAGCATAGATGAGAAAGAGCTTCATTATTTGGGTGAAAAGCAGGTTGAGAGAGCTTTAAAGGAACTTGACAGAAAGGTTGAAGATGCAGAAAACGATTTGTTCGTAGCCGCACCTATTGACTCTGACTGGGATTTCCAATTGAAAAAGGTTTCCTGTGAAGTTTTGGATAGGGTTGGGGGTGGAAGTGGAGGTGGTGTTGTCATGGTGTACCTTGGAATGAGCCAGAAAGTTTTCGGCAGCTTTACAACGATGCCTTTCCGCTCCCCACATACGACACCCCTCAACGTGACCAAGAAACCCTCCAACACACACCGCCCCAAATTCTGGAAATCCACTCTCTTCAAATTCAACAAGAACCCAGACAAGACCCCCAACAAGAGAAAATCTAAACTCGGCCGAGGCTGGCACCGCAAACCAAAAAACGGAGTTGCTGACAACTTGAACACTACCACTCCCAGCTCCTCTGCCGCCCCCGATCATGAGCAATCATCAATCAATATGGATGCCTCTAGGGAATGACTATACAACTACAAACATGCTCAATCTCGAAGCAATGAAAGGAGTTGAAAACTGGACTGCGGAGTCGTTGAGCTGGCCAATCACACCTTTTCACCTCGCAAAAGAGGATTACATTCGTATTAATACACAAGACTGGGAAGGTTCTTAGATTAACTGGTTTAGTAAGTAGTTAGCTTCTAAATAATAAATACATCTGTGATTTGTAATAATAAAGTATCTTTTTACTTCTTTTTATATAGTTATAATTATATACGTTAGAAGTTATCCTCGCTGGTATAATATATCTCTTAGCCTTCTATATTATATAAGATTACCTTTTTATAGAATTTCATACGTAAAATTTATAAAAACAGATCTGTAATATATCTTCTATAAAATTTTACTTCTAACTTTCTCTTTATATTAAAGAACTTAGTTAATAAAATTTAAGTTAAAGATATATTATTTAAAGTATTATAAATAAAGTAATTAATAGTAGAAATACTAGCTAGCTCTGACCAGCAAAGTCGAAATCTCTGCCTGTCCGTGGCGCTGGCTACGAACCTGGAATTGAGCGAAAGTAATATGATCCCAGAGCCTAAGAGATACTCTCGTAATTCAGTTGGAGCTGGTAGAGGGCGTTGTGGTGATCTAACGAGGGTATTGCGACGTGGCCTCACCAGAACAGAGGAATGGCAGCCAACGCCACTGGTATTTAAAAACCACCTAACCGTCCGATTCCCTGCCTTGCGACCAGGCACATCTTCGACATTTACGCGGTCGGATTTCTGAGCAGCACTGACTGTATTGGGCGGATAGGGCACCTCTGGGGCGGTATTTATAGAGTTTTCACGATCGGCAAAAATAGGGGCATGCTGGTTAGTATAGGTTCCTGCCATAGAACTGATGAGTATAGCCTTCCTCCTGCGACGGTCGACCTATACGAAGAAGAAAACAGAGCGTCTGTTAAAGAAGGGAGTGCAAAGGAGGGTTATGCTCTATGCGGGCAGATGAGCCTGAAAGGGACGGTGAAGAGCTAGGATCTCGTACGAGTAGAGAGGGATAGATAGAGGGAAATGGTTTAGATGGAGGTCTCTCCTCTTCTCTCGACCCTTCTACTGACGTGGGAGGACGCTCTTGAGAAGGGCGAAAGGGTTGAGGTCTTGGCGAAAATCTGCACTTCCAGCACAAAAATTCACGTTGTGGCTGATTTACGCCACAGTGTGGAGCCCCTCATTTCGCGGTATCGAAGTTCTAGACACTCTATCCAAGGCCTACGTCCTCTACCTACGACCCCTACAATGGCTTCGCGATTCGTATCGGGGACATACCAGAGCTACAAGGCTGGCACGGAGAATGTTCTCCACTGGCTCTACAAAAATGCACAGAAGTGTGGATATGGAATCGAGGAAAACGAGCAAACGGACGACGAAGACGGCGAGGGAGGCAAGAAATCACAACCAGAGACCAAAAAAAAGGCGAAACCCAAACCAAAGCCCAAGAAGGGAAAGGGAGGCAGAGCCAAAGGAAGCGGGAAGGCAAGGGCAAAGAAAACGAGTGCATCTGCGAATCCTGGGGCACCCAAGCTTTTGTCAGTTAATGAATACTCAGCACTAGCGGAAGCAAGTAAGTTATTGACCCCGGATTCGCTTTCCACACCTAACAATAACTATAGTTGCGGCTTTCCATCCCAAGGTTAAGGTCCCATTATGGGTTACTGCCATGATTGAAGAGGTCATCTCAGGCCGTAAGAAATGTGCCAGGTTTTTCGCTCAACAAGCTACGGTCGCAACTCGTGGGAATTTCCAAGGAAGCAATGCAGGACACCAGCATTTTATTGGGGTCTTGGAGAAAGCCCTAGCAATCCTGAAAACCATTCAGGAACCAGCCGAAAAGCTGGATGCAATGGATTTGGATAAGAGCGATCCCCTTGATCGGGTCACCAACATATTCAATGCTTTGGAGGTTGAGCCAGATACGGAACACACCATGACTGACCCTGCGGCATCTGGTACGGGAGACCGCAAGGCCAATGTTGCATTCGAGGAGGAGCACAGCACGGAGGAAACACTCTGGTTGATACATTGCTTCTTCGAAGACTTCAATATTGCACGCGAACACCTCAAAGACACTTGGACTGGATATAAACACGGCGCTATCGACCTTACAACCGTCGCATTATCAACAAACACTGCATTCGAGCTCTTCAAGCGTGCCGAAGAAGAATTGCTATCGAACTTACGCTCCACTCTCCCTCCGGATCTCATGAGTCAAATCAAGGGTTATCGGGAGATTCAGGGTCTGCTCTATGTGACCGCAGCTACTACCAGAGGCATGAATCCGGATATCAGAAGATCCCCCCGTGATCCATACAACTACAATTTGTTCGACATTGCAGATTGGACCGGTCTTCCAGTCTACATAATCCTCGACTCATTTCTCGATGTAATACAACCTGGCAGTGTTCCAATCTGCAAAACCGGATGGTTCGGAACGTTGAACCTGAACGAGGACATCCTCGATCCCGAACAGAAGTTTACGCAGGACAATATCTTTTTGTTGGAACGTTTCATACCGGAGTTCATATTTTTGTAAGTGCAATACTCGTAGCCCCGTTCTAAGTGTCGTTGTCTCTCAATTCCAAAGTAAACCCGATGCAATCACTGCCTGTCGTGGCCTCTCTGAATTTTCCTACATAACCTGCTAAAAGATTTCTCGCTAAATTTGGAAATTTACTAGGCAAAACGTCAAGGACCCTCGTACTAAAGCGAGTATCAAGTTTCCTGCAGAGGACGAACTCACCACAGGTATACTTGAGATGGTTCGCACCAAACAAATACCAATTTGGATTGTTTTTGCTCTTCAGGTCCAGTAAGTAATTCTCAAGCTTTGTTTTTTTACGAGAACTGGAAGAGCCCGCTATTTTGTTTGGAAATAGACGTCACAGAATCCACCTTTCTTTGATGATTCAACCCCCTCTGCACATAACATTAAAGAGCTAACTTTGCATGATACAGGCTTGACATACACTACATGCTCCTCAAAGATATTGACCGACCCCATTCAGAACTTACAGCTGCTGCCAAAGAAGCCACTTCAACAATCAAGTCATATCAAAGATTTTCCGAAAACATGAGTATTGTCAACTGGCCAGAATCTAACGACAAGTTGTTGGAGTTCTATCTGATCGAGTGGAAACAATGGATGGTTACTGACTTACTGGATCCACTGAGAACTAAGACTTTCGGCCAGCTTGGTGAATCGAAGAGAGGCAATTTCGTTCTTTTGAAAAATCATCCGGTTCTCTGTGGAATAATGTTATTCCGTCTCAACCTTAACATGCAGCATTCTGGGATTCTACTTTCCAATGCTTGGGGAGCACTGCCTACTATTCTCCACCTGTACAATGCCTGCCTGTCTGAACGACTCCTAGAAAAATCATGGTGAGTCGCCATTCTTTTACAGCAAAATATTTTCTGTGACAACAAGACTCAACATGCCTCAATCAATGAACACTGCTGATTGTGCTTCAGGATGGATCTAGAAGCCATAATTATTGCCAACACCGCCAAACGAATTTTCGTTGGCGATCGCCCTGATACACCCCAGGAAGTAAGTTAATTTCCCCTCCAAACGTAAATCATATAGGTACTTGTATTACTGACATACCAATTTGGCATAGTACTTGAAGCGATTCATGCTCGTGATGGGTTATTTGGCGACGATGTTTTCTTCCGACAGGAGAGCCAGCACAATCACCCCATCCAAAACAGGACCTCGCCAAATGTTGAGAGAGTCCGTCATTGCCGAGATATACGGTAATCGTTATCTACGTCACTTTGAAAGTCGAGATGCAGCCTCCCAAGACTCGGGATTTACCTTGGCAGCAATAGAAAAGCTGCTAGAAGAAGCGGCAGTGGTTCCAGAGACGGCTTCAACGAGCAACGATGTGGGATTTTCCGGTGGGGCTTTCAAGACGATACTGGCGCGAAATCGAGGAGAGGAATCTCTTCTTTCCAAATTTGCAAAGTCTCGGAAACTCACAACGATTCAGCTCCTCACCACGCTCGAATCCAGTATGGGAAATGAATCATTCGCTTTCAACGTTGACTACTTCTCGCTCCATATGCGTTGTTACGGGTTGCTGCGCACTATACAAGCAGAGATGAGCGATGTGTTCACCAAGTATTTCGGTCCCCATTACCTGGAGGCGGAATCCCAACTACCTTTCCTTGTGGGATACATCTTCCAGGTGGTTGCCGGGAGCGCCAAAGCAGGCGAGGTGATATTTCCTGACCAAGAGCGTGGTAGTAAGATCCTGACTCAAGTAAGCAAGCTCCTTGCTGAACTCATCGAGAAAGAAGGAGAAGTGGAGATCGAAAAAGTGAAAAAGGCTTCCCGAGTTTTCGGCGGTCTGGAATTTGAGAGACATTACGACGCCCCAACCTTGAAAGCGGACGAATTGAACGCAATGGTACAAGCCTTTAACAAGCTCCCACGAAACGAGACGGTACCAAATTTGACACCTACCACCCAAGGACCCAACCATTGGCACTTTTCACTTCGGACCGTTAATCATAGATTTGATCCTCCTGATCTCGTCTGGTTGATTAGTCCGGACAACGCTCTGATACATTGCGCAGTACCCAAGAGAGGCTCGCCCATTATCTCTTTAACTCCTACTGATCAGGTCGATATGGTGGTTTTCATGCTTCTTGGTGCATTTGTGGGGGGCGTTCTGAAAGGGGAGAGAGCGGGTCTTCCAAAGTTTGTGCCATGGACCTGGAGCTGTGACGATGCAACACTCGCGAAGAATGTGGAAAGCAAACTTAGTTCTCTCGGCGTGAGAAAGGAGTTATGCACTGTGAAAATTGCGCCCGAGAAAGACAAGAAGTTGTCTGACGAGATTTGGAGTGGTATGCAGGAAGGCTTCATCAGAAGATACACTCGGGATTAGATTCACGTTATATGAGTATGATATGGAGTCAACAGAGTTGAGAGGTGTGATGTTAGTGTGAGGGAATGTTTAGAATGCAGCTTTAATGTCTGATTGCTGGTTTTTCATTCTGAAAAGTTGGTTCTAGTTCTTCAAAGTTCGATTTTCACAGAAAAGCCAGTACAGATTTCGTGTTCTGGTAACTTAACAGGGACCATCGATTACAGTAAGTGATGCGAACCAACCCTCCAGTGGACAGAAATTTAACGACCCTTCTATAACCATACCATATAACTCGACAACAACAGATCGTAAAAATGCAACAGAAATATGAGTAGATGCGCAAGGTGCAAATTCGTATTCTTCGGCGTGTTGGACTTTATACTCTGTCTACGCGGAGATACAGACGTAGGTACACTGACAGGCTGAAGGAGCGGGACACTTATCTTTTCCACCGAGAGCTACGGTGATGAGCTCTCCAACTTCTGAGCATAAAGTTCTACAACGAGTACTAGAACTATTTAAAAATCATGAGAACTGTTGATTTACTTTTTCAGTCTCTACTTATATTTTTGGTATATTTTTGCGAGCCCGTTGTGCTGATGTGTACCCACGGTGCAGTGTGCTTGGATGGTAAGTCTCGTTCAACTCTGGTCCTCGTGAACTGTTCCTGTTTAGCCTGCAACCAGTAGATCGCACTCCAAACTAAGCCTGGGAAATCAGGGACTACTCTGCCCAAGGAGACCACCAGAAATGCACTTTTAACTCGAACATGTACATGTATGGGTTCATGAATCTGGTTTTTTTTTTGTTCAGAGAACGCGGCCAAAAACGTCAGAGAACACGGAGTGCCCTGTAAACTGCCCTGAAGCTTCTGGTTCACCACCTCCCTGCAGAAAGGTATTGGCGCTGGCCACAGGGGCAAGCGAGCCGCATGAGAGAAAGAAGAACGTAAATATAGGGACGACCACCAAAGCACAGCGCACGTCAGATTGCGGCTCCAGTGCACTTTACATGGCGCTATAGCGTAGCACACTGTAATTCTCCTTACCATTGACCTCGTCCAAGAAATGTAGAGCGTTGTTGAGTCGATAACCATAGGAAAAAGCGAGCGAGGGCCAAAATTGCGGGGTAATGCGAGGGCCTCTGTTCGGGCGAAACCACTACAATCTTAACTTGACCATGATGTTATTCTGTTAGTCAGCTCTTAATTTTAGTTCTGTATTTTCTGCTTATTTTTGTGTATCTTTGTGTGGATCTACTACCGTTGTTTTGTTGGAGTGAAGTAAAGGACTAATGAGGAAGGTTTGAGTCACACAGCAGAGAGCATTCGGCAGTGGATAATAGTGGAACTACTGAAATCAATTGCTCTGAAGCTTTGAATTTTTAATTTTTAAGAATGTGGCCGAAATCCACCAGGAGAAAAGCGCTGTTTACTCCATTCCAGCTGCGAGGCACCATCGAACTGCATCTCTAAACTCTGGAAGCCTTCACTTGATCAGACATCAAACACCACACATGACACATGACAAATCGCACAAAAACATCAACCTAAAGGGTGTTGGAAGAGAAGCAAGAATGACAAGGACCCGCCGTGAATGTTGAGAGGAAAGATATTTATCATAGTGAAAATATGCTGCCCCTAACCGATAGGATAAATTTTGTTTAGTGGAGTGTGGCAGGGCGTGCTGACTAGACAACTCACTGAGGTGGACGATCTCTTGCCTACAATTCGAGAGGCTGTTAAGGTTACGTATTCGCAGGAAGCAATTTGTGGTTTGTATGATAGGACTCGAATTTGCTTAGCAATCTGTTGATAGGTACGGTGATATCTGTTATATCAAGCCACTTAAGGAGATATCGGTATGCCCGTCGGGCATACCGAGGAAGAGTTTTTCGGTAAATAGATACGGCAATTGCTATTGCAAAGTTGTATATAAATGTGCCTTCTGCTCTTGTAGAGCAAGGCATGGAATTCAAGTCTTTTACTCTTGCCCTCTAAAGTGTAGTATTGCAACAGGTTATGAGCCCGGAAGCTCTATCGCTTCGACCAATCACAACAAGCCTCAAGCCTGCATATCCTATTAGTCAACATGTCGTACGACGACAAATCACCAAAAATCCCAAAGCTTACTAGCCCCCTCAACTATCGAATATGGGCTGAAGAAGTACGCTATTTCCTAGAAGCTAGAGGCCTTCTTGACCTTGTCCTTGGTGACGAACCAAAACCGGCCAGCACTACAACCCCTGCGCCACGAATCTCAACGAGAGCAGGAGGTCCCTCCCAGCAAGACAGTACTAAGACTGATACTAGAGTATTGTCACCTCAAGAGGCATGGAGACGCAAGAACGCCAAGGCGAGGACCTGCATCATGGGCTATTGCTCGCTTACGATGAAAAACAAGATTATCGACTTTCAGACCGCACAGGAGCAATGGAAGGCCTTGCGTAAGGACTGCCGCCCATCCAACGATATATTACTTGCCATGTACACAAGCCAGTTCTATGGATACGAGCCGAAGGCTAGAGCCACAATCGACTCAATATCCACCGACCTACGTGACCTGCAGGCCTTTATCTTTGCTACAGATGTAGACGAAGCACCTACAGAAAAGTCCAAGATTAGTACACTTCTCCGAGCTGTCCGGAAGCTAGGAAGTGACTATGACACGCGTATTGGAATCCTTGAAGACAAGCTGTCTACTCTAGACTTTGACTCTACAGTTATAAGTCTAAAAGAGACAGAACAACGCTTAAAATCCAGAAACCAGGGCCTAGATAAGACAGCCCTTGCGGCCAGTAACCGACCTCGGCAGAATCAGAGAAAGGCGCAAGGGGCAAAGAAGCCTAGCCATGGTAGACAGAAGGGCAAGAATGGGCAGAAGGGCAAGAAGCGCAAAGGCACTTGCTATTGCTGTGGAGAAGAAGGGCATTTCAAGACTGAGTGTCATGTCTGGATTCAGACAATTGAAGGGAAAGCTTTTGCTAAGCGAGCAAAGAGTGCCTCTACAGGATCTTTGCCAACGCCAGAATAGCAACCACAGTACTAGCTAGTATGGGACGATGAAGTCATGCTTGCCACAGATCCGATGAAAGACGTCCTAACAGACGCCTGCTAGGGAGCTCTTATAGGAAGCTTCGACAAGAGCCAAGTAGCCTAGGTAATCGACTCAGGGGCTACACGCTATATAACTTACGCCAGAGACGTATTTACTGAGTTTTTAGAGCTTAAGGTCTCTCGAGTAGTCAAGACTATAAGTGGCGGCTTAATAGCAATTAGGAATGTTACTATCTAGGTCTTTGTAGACAAGCTGTAGACTTAAATACTTACTCTTATAGACGTGCTATACGTGCCTACGCTTACTAGCAGCCTGATATCAGTCCCTTAGCTATAGGACAAGGGCATTCTTATATAGACAACCGGCAGTATAAGTAAGTAGGCTATGACTCTTATAAAGGATAGTTTTGTTATTACGAACGTAAGCTGAATTAGCTTGTAATATATACTAGACTCTGTTACTACGGAAGCTACTATAGCTATAACTGAAAGAGATCTTAACCTTAACCTTTAGTATAGGAATTTTAGCTATATTAGTATATAGGGACTTAGGAGGCTATATAGCGTAGTCTCTAACTTAGAAGTACTAATATTAATTCTAAGAGGTTATAACTTAGACTTCTATAAGCTATGTATTATAGCAAAGCAGCTACGAGTTATAAACCGCTAAGTACTAGAGAAAGTAGATAAACCTCTTAAACGAGTGTTTTCTAACTTCTAGGGTCTATATAGCATTTCTACTATAGCTGGGGAACGCTATATTTATACTCTTATAGACTAGGTAATAAGAAAGTTATAGGTCTTTCTAACTAAGCAAAGAATAGACTTAGAGAAGTTGTACTTAAATAGAAGAAGGAAGTAGAGTTATAGACAGGGTATAAGCTAAAGGTTCTTAAGCTTAATAATACTAAGGAGTTTAAGGTAATTAAGAATAAGCTATTAAGCTAGTATAGAGTTAAGATTAAGTAGACTATGTTATATATACTAGAGTAGAATAGTATCTTTAAAAGGCTGAACTATATACTTATTTCACTTGTAAGAGTAATGTTTATTAACGCTTAATTACTATATAAGTTTTAGAGCAAAGCTATAAAAGCTATATATTATATTAGGAACTGTATATCTATAGAGCTAGGCGGAATTATATCTAAAGAAGCATTTATAAGAAAGAGGCTAGGGATATAGCACTTAAAGCTATAAGGCTGTGTTACTTTCTACCGGCTTTCTAACTAGTATAGGTATAAGCTTAAGCTAGTCTTACGAAGAATATACCTTATAAGCTATATAGAGACCTTATAGTAGTATAGATTATACGACCTAATAAGCTAACGTATTATTATGTCGATAAGACCTCGATTCCTTGTTAATCGACGTCTAAAATAGAATTAGAGTAGCGAAACTCCTACCTACGGGTTTATTAGCGAGTTAGAGGACTTTAGTAAGGAAGAACCCGAGGAAGAGAGACTAGTAAAAGCGTCTAAGTTGCTTAGAGTACTCGAACTATTAAACAGGCTAGTTAAAGTACCTAGGTTACCTAAGAGTGCTCGAACTACTACTAGTTATAGAAGAAAGACTCGTATGTTATATAAACGTATAGATAGAATAGTAAGTTATAGAAGAGAGACTCGTACGTCTTCTAAACGTATAAACAGAATCGCTAGTTATAGGAGAAAGACCCGCACGTCTAATCAGCGTATAGATAGTAAACCTAGCTATAAGGCTTCGATAGGCTGTAGGCTTTATAAACGTAGGCCTCGGAGGTTCTTTAACGAAGATATAGCCTTAAGTGCTGATATCTATAGAATACTTCTTCTAAAGTCGTATAATAAAGTAGTTAGCAACTCTTAGTATACTTAATAATAGAAAGATACTATTACTAATGAATTAGTTAAGCTCTAAGTCCTTAGGACCTAGGAGTATACTAAGCTCCTCTCTACGAAGGCTATAGTTAGTATAAAGTAGGTCTTCCTTATAAAGTATACTCTAACAGAGTTAATAGACTGCTTTAAGGCTAGACTAGTAGCTTAGGGATATAGTTAGAGACTAGGTAATAACTTTCTTAAGACGTTCTCGTCTACTATCCGCTATAAGTCTATTAGAGCTTAGTTAGCTGTAGAGTATATAGAAGACCTTGAAATTCACTAAGTTAACGTTGATATAGCGTATCTATAGGCAGAGTTATATATAGAGGTTTATATATAGGAGGTTCAAGGACTCTTATTACCCCCTAGTATTATACTTAAGGTACGGAAGGCCTTATATAGTCTAAAGCAGTCTAGAAGAGAGTAGTATATTAAAGCTTATAATAGACTAGCTAAGTTTAGATTAAAGCCCTCTTTTAGCGATCTAAGCGTATTTATTAATAGAGATAAGAGCTTGATTATTAGCTTCTATATTAATAATATAATTATACTAGAGCGCTCTTTAGATAAGGTTAACTCGTTTAAAAAGGGATTTAGAAAACTATATAAGCTTAAAGATATAAGAGAGATTAGTACGTTTCTTAGTCTTAAGGTTATATAGGATCGAGTGTTATAGACGCTAACTATTAGCTAGAAAAGCTACTCGCTTAAGCTGGTTAATAAGTATTTAGAGAGCAGCGATTAAGTAGATCCTGTCTCTACAGGTGGAATATAGACTCTTAGGAAAGCTAAGTAAAATAAACCCCGAGCTGATATTACTCTATACTAAAGAGCTATTAGAAGTCTAATATATTTATAGAGAGGCACGCGGCTAGATATTACCTTTGCTATTTGCCGACTTATATAGTATTGCTTAGACTCTACTATATAGCATTGGAATTACGTATTATAGATCTTATACTACTTGAAAGGTACACCCGGCTATGCTATTCGCTATAGTAACTCGGAACGACTACAGGCTCTTAAAGGGTATTCTGACTCGGACTATACTAGCGACCTAGCTAACCGACTGTCGACTTATAGGTATATATTCAAGCTCTATAGAGGATCTATTGCTTAGACGTCGAAGAAGCAGCGGTTAATCTCTACATCGACTACCGAGGTAGAGTATATAGCACTTTACTAGATAAGTAAGCAGGCTGTCTAGTATAGTAGGCTACTAAGAGATATTAGCTATTCGTAGTACTTAAAGAACGACTTTACAGTCCTACTTCTCTACGATAATCAGTCAGCGATTACGCTTACTAAGAACCTAGAGAACTATGCCCGAAGCAAGTATATTAATATTCAATTCTACTATATACAGCAGCTTATTACGTATAATAAGATCATAGTCGATTACTACTCTACGGCATATATGCTTGCTAACGTACTTACGAAACCTCTACGACTATTAGTATTCAAGATATATATAAAGGGAATGCTATAGAAGGGATAAAGGACAAGAGGCTTACGCCTAGGTTTTTATATCAGCTGGGCTTTTCCTAGGAGCTATACCAAATATATGGTTTTTATAGAGTAGCTGTTACTAGATATAACCGTAAGAGAGCTGTTGACAGATACGGTGATATCTGTTATATTAAGCCACTTAAGAAGATATCGGTATACCCGTCGGGTATACCGAGGAAGAGTTTTTCAGTAAATAGATACGGCAATTGCTATTACAAAGTTGTATATAAATGTGCCTTCTACTATTATAGAGTAAGGTATAGAATTCAAGTCTTTTACTCTTGCTCTCTAAAGTGTAGTATTATAATATAATCCAACACTAGTTTACCTAAGAGCTCGAGGTAAATACTGGCCACATCTTAGCATAGTTAGGCTTAAAATGCCTTTAGTCGTAAGCCGTAGTTAAGTGATAATAAAAGAAAACATTAGTAGAGGAACATATATTTTAAAAGTAGTTTATTTTTAAATCGAGCTTAAAGTAATATATTGAAAGCGTTTATTTATAGAAATCTTTCTTTATTTATAAGTTTAAGTTTAGGATTCAGCAACGAAGATAAGGTTCTATTATACTAGATCTATATATCCCCGCATCTGATCTACAACTTTCCCTACTATCTTTCTCTATATTGATCTACTGTATAATCTACTATCTTAACCTAATCGGTTCTCTAAATTTCCTCACCGCCTTTATACCACTAACCCTTTCACTGCCCCCTAAACATTTCCTTACCGCCTTATATAATCTACTCCATTCCCGACTCCAGATAGGAGGACTCAGTCCTTTCGCTCCTATATGCCGTAAGACATCTTCAACCTTGTAGTTGTCATTTTTGCAGACACTTTGATGCTTCTTAGTCAACAGTATAGGAAGAGATTCCAGCATATTATCTAGCGATGTAGATGAAAGCGCTATTAATAATTTAGAGAGGGTTAACAAGTCTCGAAAAGGGAAAATAGGGAAAATGGGAAAGTCTATTGTCTCTACTATTGAAGATTTTATAGCTCGTAATACGAAGAAAGTATATATGCGTAGGCACTTCAATCCTCAGATCCAATCTCTTCTAGAGATTAACTGGGAGTAAGTTTCTAAGAATACAACCCAGCCGTGAAAAGATCAGTTAAGAGCTTTTGCCTTTTCAGACTGCCGTAGGGTGTCGCCGAAGCACATACAGCAAAACCAAGCCATCAGAAGCTCGTCTTTCTAAAATTTTAGGAGGTTCCAAAGAAGAAAATCTTTAAACACTTAAAAGCGTTCTCACCAAAAATTCACATTTACGTCGTCGCCCTCGCACCTGATTTGTAGAAGGGGACTTACCTATTAGTCCTTAACAAGTACAGAGTAGATACATTTCTAACACATCCGCCTAAGGTAATTACATAAAGCGTTCAGAAGCAGTATCTATGATCAGCTTCACTAGATCCTCAGGTAGGTTAAGCTTTATGTTTTTCTAAAAGCTAAAATCTAGTTGAGAAAGGGTGGCGTTAATTTACGTCGCCAGCGTACAAGACCTTGCGTTTGAATCTTTCAACCAGTATTATGAGGCGATGGAGTCTTAGTATAAGATCGTGGTCTGGTTTCACATATTATTGTCGGAAAGAGTCGAGTAAGAGGTCGAGCGCACTACGTAGATCTGGTACCGCTTTGTTGCTAATTGCGCCACAGATCATCCAATGCGCTAAAGGATGTCAATCTTTCAAGCACTATGGCTAGAATTAGTACATCTTTTCTCTGCAGGTTGTAAGTAAGAAATACTTGTCTTACTTGTTTCCATTTGTCCTCCGACTGATCAGGCTTTTCGTAACGCCAAGGGAGATCATTACAGGAGTTAGACATCCCCTCAAAAATCCTTGAAACAACAGCGCCTTCATTCAATGATCCCGTTTAATAATGCCCTACAGGTCCCGTCTTCCCAAAATGGTATTGTACAACTCCACCATGCTGGTAAAGGAAAGCAAAATCGATTAGACCACTTACAAATCCTCATTTACGATCAATGAAACTGCTCCGGCTCCGCTATTAACTATTCTTCCTAACAGCAAGCATAAGACGTGGGACTGGCTAGTTGATTTTCTTACACTAAATGGTTCAGAAAATATAGACGCATGTTATAATGTCTAGTGAGTTATCAGTAACAATTCAAGAGCTTATATAGTACTTATATAAATAGTTTTATCGATATCTTAGATTAAGTCGATTTTCCGTTTCGTTACCCTATTTAGAATTTATACCAAAAAAGGAACTCTATAGCACGATAGAGAAAGTCTGTCAGCGAGAAGGGCATTTTCAAGAGAGGAACCAACAGGTTATACCTATAGAGACTATTGCTACAACCTACTTCTAGGCCCTTCATAAGGGGATCCTTATTATTATCATCACCTCTACCCAAGTTCCTTCTCAAAGAATCTCATTATTAAATTCTCCCTAAATTTCATCCCAATCCCAGTTAAGAAATCTTCGACCTAAATTAGAAAAGATTTAAAGAGAGAGGAACTAGTACGACTAAAGAGAGACGAGGGTATATTAGAAAGAGATTTGAGAAATCTTTCCACTATAGGAAACTATATAAAGAGATACTAGTATAAGAGGCTAGACCTCGAATAACTCAAAGGTGTGGTTTTAAATATTTAATTAAGAAGTATATAAGGACTATATATATATAAGCTCTTCCTCTATATATATAGAGAGAGGAAGAGCTTCTGGAATATTCTAAGAGATATATAATATCAAAAGAATAGAATAGAAAAGTATAGAACAGGAGAGACTTGCTTAGCAGTAGAGTAATAGCTAGTGCTAAGCGGGGACTTTAGTTAGTGCTTAGCGAGGGCATAGCCCGAGCCTCTATTATAGGTTCCAACTCTTATAACTAGCGAGATCTTTATAAGAACCTTCGTCTCCACCGTCAAATCTATATACGAAAGAGGGTCTTAAGAAGTTAAGAGCTATCTATGTTTTCTACTATTACTAAGATATCTAAATTTAATATAGTTTATATACTGTAATAATACTCTACTAATAAGTTTATACACCTTTTTATAATCTAACCTTTTCAAGCCTCTCTAGAAAGGAGTCTATATACTTATTAAAATCCTCTATAGTAATCTTATTCTCTTAGATATTAAGAACTGCCTTCTAGAGGTCCTTTAAAGACTAACTACTATACGGATTCCTATTCTAGAGCTTTTATTTTAAGATCCTCTATATATTCTTAATTAGATTAAGATTAGAAGACAAGAGAGGCTAATTAATCGAATATATAAAGTATTCTACTTATACTTTATTATAAAGACTTTAATTCCTCTTTATATCTGTCTTTCTATAGACCCTACTCCTATCTTCGACTATAAAATAGTTCCCTTCGATATAAAAGTCCCCTAGACTCTGTTTTAAACCGTGTTTATCTATATATATATCCTCTAAAAGCCCTCGTAAGATCTGGTCCTTGTACTTCTTTTATATAAAGCTCTTTTCTTCTCCTTTAAGTGATAAAAAGACAAGCGTACTCTTAAAATTATACCTAATAGCAGCGGCATAGTATAAAGACGTTCGGCTGCTTTAAAACGTAAATTGAATATAATCGAGTCGTTGTCGTTTCTCTCTTTTATAAAGGATTTTAAGTCTTCGGCGTATATTTAATTAGATTATTATCTCGTTATAATAAAGGCTCTTTCGCTAGTACTCTTTTAGCCGGTTCTAGTTTATAATTAAAAAGGTATATCGTTTTAATCGTATCGATTAAGAGAGGAAGAGCTTATAATCGGAGACGTAGTAGTAATATCCGTGATATACTAAGGTAGCTAGAATTGTATTATTAGAGGCTTTAATACTATACTCTTATATAATCTTCTAAAGAGGTGTTACTCGCCGGTTAAAGTAGCCTGTTATCTACTTAATTATCTCCTCTATCTTCTTATCTAAGATAACCGGAGGTCTGCTAGTCCTTTCTTTACCTATATACTAATCCGGAACCTATTTTAATACTATGTCTTATATAAGATTAAGTCGCTATATAGTATCTTTTTAAGATTAGCCTTACTTAAGAAGATAGCGAAATCGTATTCGTTTAGGAGTATCGTACTCTTTGTAGAGTGTTTTATAAACGTAGCCTATTATAATTAACCTATAGAGAGCTCTAAAAGCTATAAGTATAGAATATATATAGTGTTAAGAAAAGAGAAGGTGCTAGAACAGCGTAGTACTAAGCTTACCGCCTTATAAGAGAGTAGCTCTTAACTTCTTAAGACTCTCTTTTATACTAAAGAAAGAAGATTACCTTAATATAAAGCGGGATAAGAAGACTTAGGAAGAAATTATAACTAGTATAATATCTTCCGTTATATTCGAGCTATATTATAGATTTGTTAAGCAGTTTTCTAGAATATTTTAGAAACTCTTCTATTTCTTATATAAAGACTAAGAGCCTATATAAGTCTAGTCTTTGTATATCTCTTAATTAAATATTAAAACTATATCTTTAGACTATTCGAGGTATAGCCTCTTATACCTACGTTCTTAATAGTTAGTCTAGTAGTTAAATAGTATCTACTACGTATCTATTAAACTTATAATAGAACTATAATATATATACTTTAGAAGACTTAAAACTAAATAATACTCTATTATTAATATAATAGATATAGAGAAGAAGAGAGCTCTAGAGAGCTCTAATATATATAAAGATTATTTAAGTTTATAGTTAAAAGTCTATTTAGAACGTAGTAATAGTATTAACTATTATAGTAGTCTCTATAGCTCTCTTTATAAGTAAAAGTTCTACTATTATATTAAGAGATTATATTAGGTTATTTATATACTTTTATAAAGCTATTTACAACTGTGAATAGACTAATATAAACTAGTTTCAACTAATATAAAAGATAGATCTTCTTAAAAATCTCTTCTCTCTTTATAATTAATTAATTCGATTAGATTAAGAGAGTATTAAGTACTAAAGGTTATAGAGAATTTAGTAATTTATATATATAGTTAAGCTAGTACTATATATAAGAAGTAAAAAGTTAATAAATAAGTAGTCTTATTATAAATAAATAGTATAATAAGAAAAATAAGAAAAGTAGTATTAGAGTAGAAAACGACAAAAGCTAGAGATATTATATATCTAGTAGAATAAATTTAATTATTATATCTAAATTATCTACGTACGTAATATCGGCTCTCTTTATAAGTAAGAGTTCTACTAATATTCGAGTTCCTTCTTTTAAAGCTGTCTAGAGTATATTACTACAGTATCTATCTTAAGCGTTAACATCGGCTCTCTTTATAAGTAAGAGTTCTACTACTGTCTAATATCTTCTAGATAGAGCCGCCTAGAGTATATTACTATAGTATTTATCTTAAGCGTTAATATCGGCTTTCTCTATAAGTAAGAGTTCTACTACTATCTAGTATTCTTCTTTTAAAGCCGGGTATAAAGTATTATTAAACTATCTATCTTAAGCGTTAACATCGGCCTCTTTTATAAGTAAGAGTTCTACTACTATCTAGTGTCCTCTCTTTAGTATTAACATCGGCTCTCTTTATAAGTAATAGCTCTACTATTTATAAGTATCTTCTATATAAAGTAATCTAGAGTACGTTACTATACTCTCTATCTTAAGCGTTGATATTAGTCTTATTTATAATTAACAGCTTTATTATTCTCTAATTTCCTCTATATAAAGCTGCCTAGAGTACGCTATTATAGTATCTACCTTAAGTGTTAATATCAGCCTCTTTTATAAGTAACAGTTCTACTAATGTCTAGTATCTTTTATATAAAGCCGTCTAAAGTACGTTACTATAGTATCTACTTTAAGTATTAATATCAGCTATATAGCTAATTAATATCCGTATAAGTAGTAGCTGTCCGTGCTTAGAAGACGAGTATAAAGCACTACTAGAGCTACTATTTAAGATATAGATATCTACTTCTTTTTATATT
This sequence comes from Calycina herbarum, assembly GCA_001414485.1. NCBI lineage: Eukaryota > Fungi > Ascomycota > Leotiomycetes > Helotiales > Pezizellaceae > Calycina > Calycina herbarum. The sequence goes on along the minus strand of LLEY01000030.1, from coordinate 418,088 downwards.
AATAGTTTTATAATTTTCAACTCTCTATAACTTGTAGTAATAGTAATAGAACTTCTAATATCACTTATAGAGCTTATTTTTACGTTTATATTAAAAAGAATTCTAACTCACTTAATATACTCTCTAGTAGTAGTATAATATAATACTATTATTTACCTAGAGTTATTTTCCTCTATAGAAATACTATAAGTTAAAAGATTTAAATATAATAACAAGTATAAGAGCGAGAGAATATAGAGTTTATCTTAGTATCTATTCTTTCTATTATAAACTCGGTTCTAGTTCTAAAATATATTTAGAGAATATTTAAATTACTAAGCTAGATTATATTCTAAGATTCTATACTTTTTAATATTTTATATAACGTGGTTTATTAAGACCTAGCGTATATTAGAACCTGGCGTACTTTTCCTATCTTCTCTACTTTATTATTTTAATATACGTTATCTTAATAACTACTAATAGAAATTCAAACTTAAGAAGCTCGAATCATCTTAGCTATTAAGGCTATCCGATTATCTAAAAAGCTTAGTCGTTAGGCTACTATAAAAATCTACAAAGTCTCTGAAACTAGCCTTCGCCGTAGAATAAACAGCTAACTTCCTCTTCTAAAACGACGGCTAGCAAATATTAAATTAACTTAACTTAAGAAGGAAGTAATTCTTTAGAACATACTTAACTTAGATTCTAGAGAGTTTACACCCTGGCTAGCTAGTATAGAAGATATAGCAAATTATATCCTCGAATCGTAGAGAGAGAAACGCGTTAGTAAGCTTTAGACACATCGATTTATATAATAATAACCAGGGTTAAAGACGCGTTTTAATCGCGTTTATAACTTCTAAAGAGCCTTATACGAAGATCCTAACCTAATTAGCACGTAGTTCTAACTTATATAAAATATAAGAGCGAAATACAGCGTTTTAGATTACGATTTCTATAACTTCGACGAAACAGGCTTTATAATAGGTGTGATTTGCCTTATAATAGTTATTACATATGTAGATTAACGTAGCAGAGGTAAGGCAGTTTAGCTAGATAATCGGGAATAGGCTATAGCAATTGCTTATATTAATAGTAAGAGTTAGAATATCCTTCTATTTTTAGTTATCTAAGAGAAGAATTATCTTACGAATTAGTATATAAACAGCGGCCTCCTATACGACTAGGTTATTAAACCGACAAGTAACAGATAGACAAATAATAAGACAGGTCTAGAATAGCTAAAACACTTCGATAAATATACTACTAGTCGTATAAAGAGTCTATATCGAATACTAGTGTTAGATAGGTATAAGAGTTATAAATCAGCTGAATTTCAAGAGTATTACAAAGTATATAATATTATAACTCTTAGACTATCTCCCTACTTATCCTATATAACCTAACCACTTAATATTAGATACTTTAGTATATTAAAGCAGGTATATAGTCGGCAGATTAAGACGTTTATCAAAGCCTATATTAACTATATTATAAAGGTAGAGTTCTTTTTAGCTTTTATAGTAGTATATAAAGAATTAATAACAGTCTAGAACACTTAAGCTAGATTCCGTAGAGCTGGCCTAGTGTCTTTTAACTCGTAAGTAGTACTTTTAAAGCTTAACGTAAGGTTATAGACTCTAACTCCTCTAAGATCCTCTACTGCTAATTCTAATACTTAGATCTCCTAGACTCTCTTAAACCCTACTAAAGCGCTCTTATAATCGACTCTTATTTAGAAACGGATTACCTATTACTAGAGGAGCTCGCCGACTCTACTATTTAAGACAGTTGCTATATTAGCAAAAGGTATAAAGCGAATAGCCTATAAGATAACCTTATTATCTACTAAAGTACGTACTCTTCAAGCAGCGAATAAAGCCTTAAGCAAACGCCGTAGAGCTAAAAAGACTTATGTATATTAAGAGAGAGTACTTACAGTAGAGGATGTCTAAGATCTTTTAACTCAAAAGGACGTTAACAAGCAAGTACGACGCGACTTACGTATAAAGAAGGGTAATAAGAAGGAGAGGCAATCGTCTAGACAGCGTTGTAGTACTTACGGAAAAGCTAGTTATAATATACGAACTTGTTAAATAGATATAGATATGTCTAATTCTTTGGATTCTAAGTAGTTATAGTTAATTTAATATATTATAGTTAATTTATTAATATTCAAAGTTAAATGCTAAGAAGAAGTACGCTAGGTTCTAATATACGCCAGGTTCTAATAAACTACGTTATAAAAGAGAATTAAGTCTACAGCGTAGTAAAGTAATAGATATATCTTCTTAACTTTATCTAAACTTTTTATAAACTATCTACTATAACGTATATATATAGCGAACCGGCTAAACAAGCGAACTAGCTAACTAAAAACATATCTAAAATCGCGATTTTAATATTTTAATATCTTTACGAATTGTTAATTAAAAATTTCAAAATTAAAACTTTGATTTTATTACTATATAAATATAAAAGTTATAAAATATAAGACTAAGGCTAATTTATATTAAAAAGTTATTAAAAGAAGAAGAAAAAAGATAAGATTATAGAGGTATTTTTAAGCGAATCGCTAAGTAAAATTATATAGCGTCTAAAACTTAGAATTCTAAATATATATATAGTAATAAAATTAAAGTTTTAATTTTAAAACTTTTAATTAATAGTTCGTAGAGATATTAAAATATTAAAATCGCGATTTTAGATATATTTTTAATTAGCTAGTTCGCTTATTTAGCCGGTTCGCTATATATACACGTTAAGAGAGAACTATAGCGTTTTATAATTCCTCTGTTTTAAAATATTTAATATAAGTTCTAAGAAGATATTCGTAACCTTAGCTAAAGATATTATTATCTAGACTATTACCGACTATCTAAGTAAGATATTATAAGTCTTTTTCTATTAAAAAGTCTTTTATAGATTAATAGATAAATTAAACTATTATTAAGATTTTCTATTATCTAACTCGTTTTCACTTGATTTATCTCTATCTAGGCTCTAAGACTTTACTTTAATAAGGCTGTCTAAAATACTTCGAATATAATCTTCTATTATATCTTTATTCTCGGCGAAGAACGTTAGGTCGAAGAGGTATTCTCCGAAGCTATTAAAAGAAGTATTATCTAATACTATAGTATATCGTAGCTCTAGAACAGATAGAGGTCTTATAGCGAAGTAGACCTATTATAGTAAAAGTAATATTTTTAGCTTATACTAGTAGTTAATAACTTTTTTAATAATATATTAGTAAACCTCTTCTAGTTTTATAAGAACTTTGTCTAATATTTCGTAGATTACTAGATATTATAAATCACGGAATATAGTAAGTAGTCTAAATAGCGCTCTAATAGAATAAGATATAATATCTAGAGAATAGAAGGTAATATAAGAGAGAATTAGTAATATAAAAGGTATTTAAAGGTTTTAAGATCTTACTATTATAAGACTGTTAGAAGTCACGTGTAGTTATATAATATAATCGTAAGCGATATAAGCGATATACTTAGAGAACGAAGATTCTATATAAGACTAGTACGTCTACTATTAGATAGGAACTTTATACTTAACTTTAGTTATTAATCTTATTACTTTGCTTTAATATCTTTGATATAAGTAACGAGTTTACCTCTAGGTAAATACTAAATAATAGTTGTCTTCTTTACTTATATACTAACTATTGAACTTAATACCTTTATAAGTTAGATACTAGTTTTATTATACTTTAAGTACCTACTTCTAAAGCTAATACTATTATAATAACTTTACGTTAGACACCTACCTCTGCTACTAGCTCGGCAGTGCTAGCTTAAGTAGTTACTACTATATCTATATATTATAATCGAATCAAGGCTAAGGTTCTAGACTCTTACCTTAGTAAGAGAACTAAGCTTCGAAGCTTCTTACTCTAGTACGAGATATATTACTTTTAATCTTATAGAGTTTACTAATAACCTAGAGAAGACAATATAAGCTACTACCTTCTTATATAGACTGGCTCTTAACTAGATTAAGACGTTCTTATAGAACTATCTTAAATTACTAGAAACAGATTAGACTAAAGATTACTAGAACGAAACGAATAAGATTTTTAGAACCTAGATTAGATTTAAGAGAAAGATAGAGAGAGTGTTTAGAGATATTAATACTAAAAGGACTACTAAATAATAATTATCAGAATTATAATAAGAAAAGTCAGCTACTAATTATATAGTACGCTTCTAGTAATTCGCTAGTAGAGTAGAATAGAAAGACTTAGCTCTTAAAACCTACTTCTACTAAGAACTTAAGAGCTATATAAAGGATAAGATATCTTAGAAGGAACGACTAGAAGACCTTAGTAAAATAATTAACTTTACTATTAAAATCGATAATAGAGCTTATAAGCAAAGCTTTAAAAGAAAAGACTAATATAGTTATTATTCTATTAAACGTAGAAAGTTAGAACGTAACTAATAGCTATAACTAATAGAACTAGATATAACTAAGAAAAAACCCTTTAAGAAAGAAGGCCTTTCCTAGAAAGAACGTACTAAACAACGCGAGTAGAACTTATATTACTTATATAGCCTTTCTAGCTATAGAGCTAATAGGTATAGTAAGAATATAACGAAGAAACTATAGAAAGGAAAGAAGTATCTTAGTACTACTTAATAGTAGATAGTAGTAGTACTTGAAAGATAAGAATTCATAGAAGAAGAACTTAAGATATAAGTATATAAAACCTAAGTCAAAGATAAGAAGATAGCTAGTACGTTATAAAACACTAATAACGATAGTAACCTACTTCTTAAGGAATATTATAACACGTAATCTAAGGAAGAATATATATAGCCTTTTTAAGTAGAATATAAATTACTATCTTCTACTAGTTTCTCTAAGTATTTAGACTTATTATCTAGTTTAGAAGAGGAAGCTTATAATATAAGACCTAAGATAGAAGAAACCTAGGCTTTTATAGGAATTTTTAAGTAGGGAAATCGCTAGATATATATAGATAACTAGAAGCTAGACTTTTAGAGTTCTTATACTATAAAAGGTATTAGACTAACTCTCTTAGTAATATATATAGTTATAAGAGATACCTCTAAAATAATAACTCTAGTTAGTCTAATTACTAGAAGAGAAACTATTAAAGAGAAAGAACTAGAGTATAGCTAATAATAAATTAAAAAACCTAGCTATTCTAAAGTTAGAAACGTATAGAAAGTCTACGATATTTTAAAAGACACTAGTATATAAATATAAGACGCTTTAAATAGATTTATAAGACGTTTTAAAATATTATTCCTTAGAATACTACCTAAGAATATTATACTAGAGAAATATATATAATATATTATAATTATAATAATATATATATCGGTGATCCTATATCTGGAAACCGGGATTACCTAAATAGAGAATTGTCTCGCTTAGTAGCCCTGCTGCTCTAGCGCGCTTACTACTTTATAATAGCTACTAGGGCCTCTGCTAACCCCTACTAGCTGCTATTAAGTCCTATCTTATATATAAATCCAGTGCTACTTCTTATCTTAATATCTCTTCTCTTTCTTAACTTTCTAACACGTCTGCTATATACTACCTTTGCTATAAGACTATCTTAGCCTTACTGTTATTCTACGAGACAGTTGTATTACGTGTTCTAATCCTCGAATTTTCCTTACTAGGCTAGCTCTCTAATTACCTAGTACTTCCCCGTTGCCTCTTTATAAGTGTCTCTTAGTTCTCCGTCGCTAGCGTTCTTACTAGGAATCTGCTTTATACTAACTAATAAAGATCTTAATCTAGCTTATCTTAATTACACCGATACTCTATAACACGTCTATAGCTACGACAAAGCTTTCTCTCTTCTCTAGGTTTATCTACGATTAAGTTAAAATACTATTACTAGGCTTAGTATCGCTATTCTTCTCTAATATCTCTACTGAAATTCGAAATTCTTTATATACCGAGTATTCTTTAGGCTTCTTATAAGATTCCTCGCTAGAGAGAGGTATAATACAATCCCTAGGTTAGTATTCGGCGGGAGAGTCTTTTTAAGTAGTAACTGCTTAAAATAGAAGAGAGTAAGCTTAGCTTATTATACGGCGATATAAGGAAGAGACCGAGTAAGTAATCTCTAAGAGAGTTAGTACGTAGTAGATCTTTTAGAAGCGCTAGCTTAGCTTATAACGTGGTAGACTAAGGAAAAGAGAGAGTAAGTAAGCTTAGAGAGAGCTAGAATAATATCGATTACTATATTTAGTAAATAGCTCTCTAGTTTAAGATTAGTAGAACTTATAGTATAGGTCGTACCCGTTAGTACCTAGCTAGAGTATAGACAAATATAAGAGATAGCTAGAGTGATTAGAGGAGGGCTAGTTAAGCTAGTATAGAGTAGAATATCTTAAAATAATACGCTTTTCTACGAGCTAGAAGATTTCTCGCGGTTTTTACTATAAAAGGTTCCTCTTATAGTAATCGCTCTAAGTATAATTACTTTATTAGAAAGTCTTCTTAGATCCGCTGAAAAATAACTATATAGTATAATAATATATAGTCTATCTAGATAGCCTAATTCGCTTTTAGAAAATATATACTAGATACTCGGCTTGTAAATATAAGGTAGGCCTCTTAAGATAGAGTTCTTCTTAACTTATTAGCGGTTCTAAAGCTCTCCTACCTGTCGAGATTTAAAGCTGTGATTTGCTAATACTATAACTTAACTATACTAAGATGTCGTTAGATATCTAAGTAGTAGCGCGGTTCGTTACTTAGAGGCTAGAGTAAGAGCAGAGATAGCTGATATAAACTATAAATCCTATCTAAACTACGTAGTAGAATAAGTATATAAGAAGCCTTTGTCTTCTCTTATATATTTTCTATATCTAATTATTAGATTTTAGAAGTACTTTAACTTTATCTACTCTATACTCGAGATAGCTACCTTTATTTCTTATATTCTAAAACTACTAAACACTAGTAGCTAGAAGCTATTAAGTTTATTTCTAAGAAACTTAACTCTTCTAAAAATTACTTACTAACTGAATTAAGTAATATATCAGTTGAAATACTACTAGCGCCTAGAGAAGTAATATATAATAAGAACTACTAAAGTATAGATACTAGTAAGAGCATAGTTTAAGATACTTAAAGTATATATTTAAATCTATAATACTACTGTCGCCGTCTTTATCTAATAAGATAACGGACTTAATATTAGTAAAAGTAAAGAGTAATAATTAAGTTTTAAATAATATTATCTTTAGCTAGGAAACGAAAGCTAGTAGCGGCTATAGTACGTAAGCTAGGTTTTATAGACGTAGTATAGAGAATTCTTACTTATAATACTATAGATAAATCGAATATACTAGATAGCGATAGTATTTATAATATCGGAAATACTTATTATATTCTAGATAGTAGACTGTCTAGTAACTATATATTAAAACTAGAAAGCCTATAACTAATTTCTAATTATATAGCTAAGAAGTATAATAATACTAACGATTTCATCGATAATAATAAGATATCGTAGGTTTCTAAATAATAGAGATCTAACTCTCCTCTCTCTAACGGAATAGCCTTATACTATAATAACGATAAAAAGCGACAATAGCGTTCTTCTTTACTAATTCTAGAGAATAATAAAAACGACGAGGCTTTTAGTATTTAGGCTTATAGAGACCTTAGTAGTACTACTAGAACTACTTCTATACTTAAACCTACTTACCTAGTAGACTCTAACCTATATCTATAGATAACCGACGACGACGATAATAGTAACTAAGGTTAGAAGGTTCGCTGAATTATTAGCAAAGAGGTTATTAATAGTATAACCTACTTCTTAGTAGACTAGAGCCCGATACTGCTTTCTAAGCACTTGCTAAAGTATATAAAGAAGCTATTAGATAAATTTAAGAACCGCCTTCGAGTATAGCGCGAGGCTAAGAATAGGCTAAGAGAGGCTAGTTTAAAGTGAAAAGAGAGAGACGACTAGAAATACTAATAGATAATATAAGAAACCAGGACGCTAGCCCCGGAAATAAGAGTAAGTACAAAGTTAGTTTAATAGTCTAGAACCTCTATTAGAGAAGATTTAAAAAGAAGAATAGGCGTTTATATCTAATCTTCCGCTCTCTTAGCTATAATTTTAGTTTGATAAAATTTTAGCCGCGGGTATTTTAGCTAGAGTATAATCCTAATATTAAGATAAGTTACTTATATAGTATTTATATAAATATATTATATTTATAAAAAGAGAACTAGTAGTAGACTTCGAGGTATTTAATAAGATTTATAAGTCGAGATTATTCTACGTCTACTTTAGCTACTTTATATTATCTCTATTCTACTTTTCTTAGACGTTAACTCTTTAATAGATCCTCTTAATAGCTAGGTTTAATTTTAATTATTTAAACCGACTTCTTATTTTTAATATCTACTGTCTCTACGTCTACGGCAGTATTCTTACTATATACCGCTGGTTATTAATTATCTTATTAATAACCTATTAAGAGATAAGATTAAGCGACCTTTATAGTTTATATTTTATATAAGTTAGTACGAGCTAATCTATATTCTATAGAAGACAGATCTCCTTAGTAATCTCTTCTCTTCTTATAATTAATTAATTTAACTAAGTTATAATTATCTACGTACTTATACTAGAACCTATAATATCACTTCTCTCTCTAAAATAAATAAAACTATTCTATTCCTTCGCTTAGGCTAAGTAGTAGTAAGACTTAATAGATTGATTTTCTATTATATTAGACACTAGAGAAAACTCGTTAGTAGAGATCCTGCTTAGTAAATAATAGTATAAGAAGACGTTACTAAATATACTTTCTTATAATATATTAGGTCTAATATATAATAAAACTAACTATCTATAAGAGGCTAGGCCTCGAATAACTTAAAAGTATAGTTTTAAATATATAATTAAGAAGTATATAAAGACTAGATATATATAAGCTCTTACTCTTTATATAGAGAGAGGAAGAGCTTCTAGAATATTCTATTCCACCGCTTAGTAGTAGAGATATTAGCTATTACTTTAGTTAATACTTAGTAAGAGTATAGCTCGAGTACTTATAAGAGTTCTAATACTATCTAAGGTAACTGGTTTCGAAGGTTAGTATATAGTAAGAATATAATAAGATTAATAAACTAATTCGAGTATAAAGCTCGTATCTAATAGCAGATATACTAGTCTTATATATAACCTTTATACTCGCTCTATATAACTACACGTATAACGTATCTTACTAAGTACGAGGTATATAATTTATAATATATTACTATCTAAACTGTTATTAGTAATCGTAAATATCCTTCCTCTATAAACTATTAAATTCTAATTTATATCTTTTTTTAGACCTTCTAGAAGCTTTCTACTCTACTACCTGAAATTTCTATAATATATAAATTTATATTTTATACTAAGAGGTATACTAAATCTAACCTTTCTATAGAACTCTCTCGAATTTATAGTTTAGATATATAAGATAGGAATTTAATTTATATATAATATAATAATTAAAGTCCTCGTAGTCTAAGTATTAAAAGCGGACACTATATATATCCTAATAAGTTAGTAATATAAGATACTTTATATTAGTAATTATCTACTAATTTATATCTATTATACTAATATCTACTATATTTCTTTACTTCTACTGATTTATTATTATTAAGTAGATTTAATAGACTAATATTTATAAAATCTTGATTTTAGTAATAGATAGTAATTCTATAGAGAGACTATCGACTCTCCGGCTCGTTAGTAAAAACAATAGATTCCTAGATACCGTTTTCTAATAGTAGTCTAATAATATTAATATTACCCCTCTAATAAGCCTAGAATAAAGGTAACTATATATTAGAATTTATTAGAGTTGTCTTATAAAAGGGAATAGCTTTTTTTACTATATTAACAGACGTACTTAAAGCAGCGTAGTATAGAAGGCTATTCTCTTAAATATTAATAGTATAAAAGTCTATTCTAATTATTAACAAGTACTATAGAGTACTAAAATGTCTACCTCGTACTACGATATAGGCTATATTAATATCAGACGAGTTTATAGGTTTGTATTCTTATTAGTATCGTATAATAACACTCTAGAGCTAAGAAAAGCACCCTTTATAAGCGAAAGCTTTAACTAACTAGCCTAAGCTAGAGTACGAAAGCTTAAAAGAGATAGCGATTTCTAATAATATATTAATAATATACTTATAACCTTTCTTTAAAGCAAGTACTAAAGAAGTCTCGGTTTTCTTATTTATAAAATTATTAATAGCTCTATTCTTAAGTAGTATCTTAACTACCTCTAAATATCCGCTATTAGAGACAGAGTATAATAGCGTCTACCTATCCTTAGTTAGGATACTAAAATCAGCTCTCTTCTTAAGTAGTATCTTAACTACCTTAATATGTCTACTATTAGAGACAGAGTTTAATAGCGTCTATCTATTATTATTTATAATAGTAAGATCAGCTCTATTCTTAAGAAGCGTCTTAGCTACCTCTAAATATCCGCTATTAGAAGCTAAGTTTAATAGCGTCTATCTATTATTACTTAGAATACGAAAATCAGCTCTCTTCTTAAGTAGTATCTTAATAACCTCGACATTTCCGTTTCTAGAGGCAGTGTATAATAGCGTCTCTCTAAAGCTAGTTACTATAGTAACATCAGCTCCTCTCTTAAGTAGTATCTTAACTACCTCTAAATAACCGTTTATATAAGCAGAGCTTAATAGCGTCTATCTATTATTATCTATAACAGTGACATTAGCTCCCTTCTTAAGTAATATCTTAACTACCTCTAAATGTCCTCTTTTAGAGATAGAGTATAATAACGTCCGTCTATTATTATTTATAACAGTGATATTAGCTCTCTTCTTAAATAATATCTTAACTACCTCTAAATGTCCTCTTCTAGAGATAGAGTATAATAACGTCCGTCTATTATTATTTATAACAGTGATATTAGCTCTCTTCTTAAATAATATCTTAACTACTTCTAAATAACCGTTTATATAAGCGAAGCTTAATAACGTCTATCTATTATTATCTAAAACAGTGATATTAGCTCTCTTCTTAAGTAATATCTTAACTACCTCTAAATATTCTCTTCTAAAGGCAGAGTGTAATAACGTCCGTCTATTATTATTTATAATAGTAATATTAGCTCTCTTCTTAAGTAGTAACCTAACTACTTTCAAATGTCTACTATTAGAGGTAACGTGTAATAGCGTTCTTCTAAAGCTAGTTACGATATTAATATAACCTCCTCTCTTAAATACTATCTTAACTACTTTTAAATAACCGTCTTAAGAGATAGTATATAATAACGTCTATCTATTATTATTTATAATAGTAATATTAGCTCTCTTCTTAAGTAATATCTTAACTATCTCTAAATAACCGTTTATATAGACAGAGCTTAATAGCGTCTATCTATTATTGTCTATAATAGTAATATTAGCTCTCTTCTTAAGTAGTATCTTAACTATCTTAATATATCTATTAAGAGACGTAGTATATAATAGCGTCTACTTATTATTATCTATAATAGTTAAATTAGCTCTCTTCTTAAGAAGTATCTTAACTACCTCTAAATATCTATTAAGAGACGTAGAGTTCAATAGCGTCTACTTATTATTATCTATAATAGTGAAATCAGCTCTCTTCTTAAGAAGTATCTTAACTACTTCTAAATAACTATTAAGAGAGACAGAGTTTAATAGCGTCTACCTATCGTTGCTTATAATAGTAAAATTAGCTCTCTTCTTAAGTAGCGTCTTAACTATCTCTAAATATCCGTCTCTAGAGATAAGGTTTAATAGTATCTATCTATCGTTACTTAGTATACTAAAATCAGCTCTCTTCTTAAGTAGTATCTTAACTATCTTAATATATCTATTAAGAGACGTAGTATATAATAGCGTCTACCTATTATTATCTATAATAGTTAAATTAGCTCTCTTCTTAAGAAGTATCTTAACTACCTCTAAATATCTATTAAGAGACGTAGAGTTTAATAGAGTCTACTTATTATTATCTATAATAGTAAAATCAGCTCTCTTCTTAAGTAGTATACTAACTACCTCTAAATGTCTAGTAATAGAGGTAGCGTTTAATAACGACTATTCTTTCTTATTCTTAACTATTATATTAACCTACTTCTTAATAAGTAACTTTATTATTAAAGCTCGACTCTTTAAAGCAGCTGCTTATAAAGCTATTCTATTATTAATATTAATATAATTTACACTTAGCTTCTTTTTTTTAAGAAGGTATATTACAGTTTCTTAGAGTCTAAGTAATAATATATAGAATAATAAGTAAGTTAAAGTAATTATCTTTTAAGATTTAGATAAATTTGATTTATTATTATTAGTATTAAACTATTCTTTCTACGAATCCTAATCCTCTCTTCTTAACGAGAATAATAGGTTTATTAAGTTCTATAACTTCTTTATAATATAGTCTATTTTCGCTTTAATAATAATACTAGGATCCTCTAGTATATTCTTAGAATATCTATTTTACTAAACTATTTTCTAGTAGAAAAGACTCTTACGATATACTTTAAAACCTTAGATAGCGTAGATATAACTTTACTAATATATTTCTCTAAAACGCCTCTATAGAGGAATTAGAAGCTTATAGTCGTTTATTCGTTATTAATAATCTTTCTAGTACTGATATATTAAGTAGAATATACTCTTTTACTATTAAATATATTAAGTATACTATTATTATATCTAAATCCTAATTTGTTATTATATTTTAAGTTTCTAGAAACGATTTATATAGACCTAGGATTTAGCTATTAATATAATCTTCGTTGACCTTTTCTAGTAAATTATTAACTAAGTCGTCTTTATAATCGTTGTTATCTATAATAAGTAGAGCCTTAGTAATTTCGAGAAGAGTAAGTAGTTATAAAGTAAATACTATCTATTATAGAATAGAAAACGCTTATAGTCTAGACTTATCTAAAAGATCTAAAATTCTTTTCTATATATAGTTATAAAGCTTGCCTAGTTTAATAGAAGCCTAGTTAATAGTTCTTTTAAGTTACTTCTTATTTTACTAACTATAGAAGTAATCCTCTTATATTCTTAACTCTAGAAACATTCTACTATAATAGTTAACTATTCTTTATAATAGCTCTTCTTTAACTATTTTACTCTTATCTTCTAATTTCTTATTAATAATACTTTAAGAGAACGTTATAGTATTAGGTTATATATTATCTAGACCTATAGTATACTCGATATAGCTCTGTTTAATATTACTCTCTAAGAACTTACGAATATTATATCGAATTTCAGGTTTATTATAGCTAAGAATTAGGATTCGAGTTATAGTATATATAGCTGCTTATTTAAGAGAGTTGAAAAAGCTAGTTAGTAAGTTTGTTTTCTATTTCTTCTTTATCTATATATATTTATTAAGCCTATCTACGATAAATATGTAATTTAGTATAGACTAAACGATTATTCTTAAGAGCTTGATAATATCTCTATATAAAGTATACTATCTAGTTTTTACTTCCTATCTATCTCTAGCTAATTTAAATATATCTCGATTATATAAGACTACTTAAGATATCTAGGACTTTATTATAACTAAAGAGTTCTATTAACTTTAAGAATCTAATAAGTAAAAGAAATATATAAGTAGAGACTCGAGTATCTTTAATAGATTCTAAACTATACTTATATAAATAATTATCTTTCTATATTCTATATAGTCTTTAATCTATAGTATTTTTACTATTTTAGATAGGAAATTAGAGAATACTTATTAACGAAAGATATCTCGACGTAAGATCTAGTTATAGGTTCTATCGAGTCTCCTCTAAATAAAGTTATTATAAGCATCGTTAGTCTAAGATATACTAAGCTAGATATCTAATTTCTTTCTCGTTTCGTCTTTAATTATTAGTAGAGTCTTATAAGAAAGTAGAGACCTTATATTCGTTACGCGTTTTAAGCTTTTCTAGCTTAATATAAAGCTTTTAAGAAATAGAGAACTAGAGAGCTCTATCTATATCTTATAACTAGTTAGAATCTATTTAATAGTAGGCTTAAAAGGAAATATACTATTTAATAGACTTAAGTTACTATCTATTATATCTCTATTAATATCTATTAGTTCTACTTAGCTATCTATTAGAACTAACTAGCGTAGATGTTTAGTATAGACTCTAAAGTATTAAACTTAGGTACTAAATTTGTCTTTGTTCTAAAAAGACTATATAATTTTACCTCTTCTTAAGATACCTCTATTAAGATTTTAGGATTTTAGAGTTATATTAGAGAAAAGAATACTATTAGAAAAAGAGTTTAGCTCTATATCTACTATAGAACGTAGATTAGATACTATATACTCTAAGTTACTTAAAATCTCTTTTATACTAAATAGAAGCCTTTTAACTATATACTTCGTTTTAGGATTATTAAGATAACTATAGTAGTTCTTTTTTAGTTTACTTTTATCGATACTAATACTTTAGATCTATTAAGTAAAAGAAAGCTTCTTAGTATTAAATTAAAGTATAATCGAACGCGACTTAAATCCGAAGTTCTTATAGAAATCTAATTTGTCGATAGTATCTAAATATATACTAAAAAGGCTAGCTAAGCCTGCGACTCTAACTACTAGGCCTATAGGTTCTATATTTACAAATTAGTTTCTTTCTTCTTCGACTATATATTTAGTACTTAGATAAGAATTAGAATAATCGTAGATGATTTAGTATTATTACGCTTATATTACTTAAGTTCTAGTATATATAAAAATAATATAGCTCTTTACTAAGAATACTAGAAATAGTTGATATTAATATAATAAAAGTAAGTATAGATAAGAAAATAGTAATATATATAGTATTAAAAGTAAAGAATACTTATTAAGATTAAGATAAAATATAAACATAAGAGAAGAGTATCGAAGAAGGTTATTAATACTAAGAGAATAAGATATATAGCGCTTACCTTATATAAGACTAACTTTTACTAAAGACAGAGTTTTAGATATAGTTATATAAGTATTAAACTTATAGATAAGGCTTTAATTAGGCTATTTAGGTCTTAGGCCTTATATAAAGTGTTTATAAAGAGATTAGCTAAAGCGATCTTCTTAATACTAACTATAAAAAGTAATAGAAATAAAAGACTTTATACTTGAATATATTTAGAGATAGTTAGTCGATAGACTATAGTAAAAGCTTACTTTCGACTATAGCTACTATCTCTAACTACTAGGTTAAGAGTGTATATATACTAGCGCTACGTTAATCTTAGATCTCGATCGTTTCAGCTTACTAATAATCTTCGGCTTAGAAGAGTACTAAACCTTAATATAGCTAATAATATTAAAGAATATATAACTATAAAGAACTCGCCGAGGTAGAGAACTACTACTAATAAGTAGAGAAATAATAGTCTAGTTGATTATTACTTTAAATAACTATAGACTACGTATTATATAGCACGTATATATAGTACGAGTCCTCTATATATAAGCTTCCGTTCCTCTGAAACTCTCTTCTTTTCCTTACTTTATTATTCGCTTAATATAGTAGTATTCAGCTTAAATCTATATATATTATAGTAAGTAGTAGTATACTCTACGTTTATAGTAGAGAACGATGTTTATAGTCTTATAGTTATATATATTATAATTAATAATCGTTTCTTCTAGTATAGTAAGTAGTATTACAGTCGTATAATACTATAGTATTTTATAAAATAATATTATTATAATATTCTAGTAGTATATAAATATTTTCAAACTAAATATTATTACTATATAATACTACCTAGATAATCGTAGTATATACTATTATAATAGTAGATATACGAATTCCGGATATATAGAATTATAATAGTAAAAATCAAGAGAATTATCAAATTAAATATAGTACTAATAATACTATAAAATTACTACTTATTACCTCTAAAAGGCTTTCTACTATATCTTCTAAGTATATTAGCTATATAGTACTAGATATAGTAAAACTTAAAACTTTAATAGTATAAGATTCAGCGATTCTACTAGATTTGAATTCTACTAGATTTGGATTCTACTAGATTTGGATTCTACTAGTCTTAATTAATCTAGCGATTCTACTAGATTCTATCGGATTTAGCTAGCGGCTAATTCTGCTAGTCTTAAGATTCGGCGATTCTACCTGATTTTAATAGATTAGATTAGCGGCTTATTCTACTAATCTTAAGATTCTACTGAATTTTAACGAAGTAGGTTAAATAGCACGTCTACTATTAGATAGAAGCTTCGTATCTAACTTAGCTTATTAATCTTATTATCTTATTTTAATATATTTAATATAAGTAACAAGGTTACTTCTAAACGAATAACCTAGGATATATTCTTAATTCTTCTTATATACTAACTATCGAGACTAGTTACTATTATTAGCTAGTTAGTTTTGTTATACCGTCTAGCCGAGGCCTAAGCTACTACTAATAACGAGCGACAAACGAAACTACTAATAACTAAAATCAAATAAGTAGTAGATATAATTCTACTATTATCGCTTGTTATAAATAGTAAGTAGAGCCTCTATTATTAAGAAAACACGGAACTTATATAAATAGCAACTGATTTCTACTCGAACCTTCGTGATTTTAGTCTATCTATTCTCTTCTCTACCTCTACTATAAAGAAAGCTACTCTAGAAGCTTGTAAACGATCGACAGATCTACTATTTAACTAGTTAACTCTTAAAGATATATTAGGACGATATAAGAAGATACTACGGAAACGATTAACGAAGAAGACAAAGAAACACTATATAACTATTATCTCTAAAGCGTAGTCTAATATAGTAACTATATATCGACTCGATTTCAAGGCTCTACGCTACGAGGGATCGAAGATACTATCTAAGAGATTAAGAAGAGAATATCGAGATTAGTATATATAGCTATATATTAATATTAAGAATCTGGTTCAAGGTAAGATACTACTACTAATACTTAATAGCCGAGGCTATAACTCTTTATATATGTTTACTTACGTAGACTTTAAAGCGACGAGGATTAGTTATATTAGTTAAGCTATATATTTACTATTTCTTAACAACTATACTATATATCTCCTAGGAGAGAGTATAGACACTTATAGTCGAGTAGTCTCCTAGGATAACGATAATAAAGCTTTTAATATAATAATAGTATAAATTACGTACTCGCTAGAAGAAGAACTAATAATTCTAGAGATTTAGCAACGTATACTCGGCTTTCTTATAGACTGCTGTCGCGAGATACTATACGACTTTAACTCGGATATATTACTCGTAGTACTAATTAAACCAGAGCCTCTATTACTAGTAGACGGTGCTGAATATAGTCTTATTATCTCCGTAGCTACTGAAGCTCTCTATCGTCTACTCGCTTATGTTGATTTCCGTCGCCTTAGACTAATTACCGCTGCTAGACGTATATATAAAGATCCTAGATACTTCGCTAACTTTCTTAAAGAATAGAGCGAGTATTATTAAGAGTAACTTTTAGACATAAATAGACACTAGTACCCCGTTTTAAGTTAATCTGTATTTTAGAACCAGGTTATTAGAAACGTAGTAACCGATGTATACTAGTCTCTAGTAGTATAGAATCAAATAGCGAAGGTCTTAGGCGAACTTATACTTCTCTAGATAAAATACTATAAGAAGATTAAACCTAGAGAAAAGTTACTAGTCGAGTATCTTAAAGCATTAGTCCTTCTAGAGTAGTTACTAGACTATGTAAAATACTACTCTATTTATATTCTTTAGTATAGTCTAGTTATATCTCCTCTTATACGTTTATAGTTTATATATTAGCCTTATATTCTTAGGTCTATAATAATTCGTATATAAAGTAAGTCGGCGCTAATACTCTTTATATAGTTATTTACTTAACTTTAGAATAAAAAACAGCTATTTCTCTTAAGACTATCTAATATCGTTGATAAGATAGAGTATATAGCTTAAAGTAGTACTACTAGTATATCTTCGATATTATCTTAGGTATTCTAAGTCTTCTCTAACTTAGGACTAGTTATAGGAATTCGGTACGAACTCGATATATATTAACCGTAGGTAGTAGTACTCGAATAAGAGTTACTCTATAAGAATAAGGTTATAATAGAATTAACCCGACGATTATCGCCTACGTAATAGATTATTCCTACTATTAAAGACGTAATATTTAGTATACTAGATAGCCTAGTCGCTAGTCGATTTTCGTATTCTTTAGATAAGTAAAGAACTAAAGAAAACGTTACTTAAATATAAAAGATAGAAATAAATCTTGATTTATATTAGAATACTAT
This sequence comes from Calycina herbarum, assembly GCA_001414485.1. Classification (NCBI taxonomy): domain Eukaryota; kingdom Fungi; phylum Ascomycota; class Leotiomycetes; order Helotiales; family Pezizellaceae; genus Calycina; species Calycina herbarum. The sequence continues at coordinate 399,760 of LLEY01000030.1, read as the reverse complement.
AGATAAATATATTTAGTACTAAATAGGCTAATCTCTCTAATAAATTATAAGTTATTTATTTAAATACACTTACTAGTTAGAACGAACACCTAAGTAGATTAAGCCTATCTAGTCGAAATATACTACTAAACTTATCTCTATCTTATAAGAATTCTTTTTAAAATTAAAGCTCTAGTTATTAACTCTAGAAACTAGTTTTACTCTATCTACTCTAAAAGTAAAGCTAAAAACATATAGTACTCCGAATACACCCTTAGTAGATACTAATCTAACTAAGAAAGAGAACCTATTAGATACTAATATAGAGGCGAGACTACTCTTCCGAGTTAAGAATCGAGTGTTTAAGGTTTTTAAGATTTTATTTTTTAATCCTTTGTAAATAAATTTCCTAGGTAAAGTTTTATAAGTTGACATTTTATTTACTATGTCTATAACTAGCTTTACTCTAGAAAAGCTAATAGTTTAATTTAGTAATTTACTCTAGTATTACTAGAGATAGAAAGAAGTATTTAATTTCACAAGTTATATTCTATTAGTAAAATACTCTTCTATAGTACTAGACGTATTAGAAGACGTTTAAATCGTACTTATAGTTAGAATAGTAGTATATTTATTCTTAAGTAAATATAAAACGTTATAGGTTTATTACTATTAATTATTAAATTAACTTATAGAATTAAAATATAGTTATTTTAAAGAGAGAGAAGATATAAGTAAGTAATTATTAAAGAGTTAGATTAGATAATTTATATACCTTTATAAAGCTATTTACAACTAACGTAGTTTATTACTAAGTAGTATATATTACCGAGTAGCGTACTTTCTACTTTACTATCTACTAACTTTAATACGTATTTTCTTAATAACTAACTATAGAAATTCAAACCTAAGAAGCACGAATTATCCTAGCTATTAAAGCTATTCGAATATCTAAAAAACTTAGTCGTCGCTCTACTATAAAAATCTACAAAGTCTCTGAAATAACACTTTGATATAGAATAGCTAGCTGAACCTATTACCTTAAAACTAAACCTAATTATTATAAATTAAACGACTTAGAGAAGGAGACACTTGTTTAATATATACTTAATCTAGATATAAGAGGATTTGCCCCTCGACTAGCTAGTATAGAAGATATAGCGAATTATATCCTCGAATCGTAGAGAGGAAAACGTGTTAGTAAGCTCTAGGTATATCGATTCGTACAACGTTAACTAGAATTAAAGACGTGTTTTAATCGCGTTTACGACTTTCAAAGAGCCTTATACGAAGATCTAGAGCTTATTAGCACGTAGTTTCGACTTATAGAGAACATAAGAGTAAAATACAGTGTTTTAGACTACGACTTTTATAACTTTAACGAGACAGAGTTTATAATAGGAATTATCTATCTAGTAATAGTTATAACTCGTACTAATCGACATAGTAGAGACAAGGCAGTTTAGCCTAGTAATCGGGAATAGGCTATAGTAATTACTTATATTAATAGCGAGAGTCGGAACGTGTCTCCGTTTTTAGTAGTTTAAGAGAAGAATTATCTCGCGAATTAGTATACTAAGAGCGGTCTCCTATATAACTAGGTTATTAAACCTATAAGCAATAGATAGACTAATAATAAGACAGGCCTAGAATAGCTACGACACTTTGATAAATATACTCGTAGTTATACGAAAGAGCTATATTAAATACTAGTATTAGATAGACATAAGAGTTATAAATCAGCTATATTTCAAGAGTATTATAAAGCTAATAATATTATTACTCTTTGCCTATCTTCTTATTCCTCTTATTTAACCTAGCTACTCGATATTAGATATTTTAGTATTCTTAAATATATATATAAGCGTTAAATTAAGACCTTTATTAAAGCTTATATTAACTATATTACTAAGGTCGAGTTCTTTTTAGTCTTTTATATAGCTTATAAGTAATTAATAATAACTTAAAACGCCTAGGCTAGATTCCGCGAAGCTAGCTTAGTACCTTTTAATCCCTAGACTATAATATCAAAGCTTGATATCTAATTACGAACTTCTATACCTACTAGACCCCTCTCTACGGCCGCTAACCCTTAGGTCTCATAGACCTCTTATAACCTAACTAACGCTCTTTTATAAACAACTTTAGTTAAGAATCGTATTTCACACTATTAAGGAAGCTCGCTAACCTCTATTTTCGAGACTATAACTATATTAGTAAAGAGTATAGAGCTATTAGCTTATAAGATAACTTTGTTATTAGCCGAAGTCTATACTCTTCGTAAGGCAAATAAAGCACTTAGTAAGCGCCGCAGGGCTAAAAAGACTCGGGTCTATTAAGAAGGTGCTCTTACTATAGAGAATATATAGGACGTATTAGCTTAAAAAGAGGTAGAGGAACAGGCTTGACACGACAAGCGTTCTAAGAGAGGTAGGTAAAATAAGAGGTAAACCTCTAGGCGACGGTATAGCACTTACGGAAAGACTAGTTATAATATATAAACTTGTTAAGAGGTTATAGATATATCTAGTTTATTAGATTCTAAGTAGTTTTAATTAATATTATTTGTTATAGTTGATTAATCTAATATTAAAGTAGTAGAGTAGAGAGAAAGTACGCTACTCGGTGATATATACTACTCGGTAATAAACCACGTTATAGATAAACTAGTATAGACTAGTTTCTTAACTAATATAAAAGATAGATCTTATTAAGAATCTCTTCTCTTCTTATAATTAATTAGTTTAACTAAGTTATAACTGTCTACGTACTTATAATTAATTCTATAATAAGTAGCTATTTTTCATAGACTAAGACTATCTAATATACTAGGTATTTATATAAATACGCTATTGAAGTACTATAATAGAAAGATACCGCTTAAGATTATAAATAAGACTAATCGTCGCTTAGTTAGAAGGAGCCTAGTTAATCTTAGGTTTTAAAATAAGCTTATAAATAGGTTTCTATTTAGGTTTCTATTCGATAAGTATATAAATATTAGATAGCCTTTTAATAAGGTGTTTAGCTTACTTATAACCTAATTATTTTTTTACGTAGATCTTTCTAAGTTTTCCTCTTTAGGCGATTTAGTAAACGCAAAGCCTATTAATTTAGATAACTCTTAATCTAAATAGTCTCTTTTATACGTATTCTCCTCCTCGTTTATACTACGTTTATATTCTTTCTCGGAGTTTACTAGAAGCGGTATTACTTAAAGCTATTATCTATTATATATATATTCTATTCTCTTATTAGCTCTACGTTTAATAAGAATCTTAATATTTTATAACCGACCGTATAAGACAGCCTCTATAAGAGGAGTTCGACTATTAATTTTCCTAGTATTTAAACTAGCTCCTCGTTCTAGAAGAAAGTCTCTTTTAGAGAGTTTTATTAACTTCTTCTAATAGATATCTAATAGTATAGGAATCTAGGAGCAGATTACGTAATATATCGTGTTCCTATTACTATGTAATATTAGTACTTAGAAACTAATCTAATATCTACTATATACGATAAACCTTCTCGATATTCTATATCTTACTAACTCTAACTATAGTTTAAACGTCTACTACTTCTATCCTCTACTCTTAGATCAACTAGCTCTCTCGCTCTATATTCTACTATATCTTATAAACCTCTCTTACTACTTCTATCTACTATTCTCTAAGTAACCGCTTCGAATCTAAATCGAAGGTCTACTACTAGCTATTTAGAAGCTTCTTCTAGAGGTATTATAGTATATTCCTTACTACTTCTATGAATTTCCGTTGCCTAGTAGCCCCGAGCTAGTAAAGCTAGCGTTTTAGAAAATATATAACTATAATATATAGCCGGACATAGCTAGAGATATAGTAGTATAGAATAAATACACAGGTTAGTTAGTCGAGGCTAGACCGATAGTATATATAATTATCTTATATACTTCTTCTCTTTAAGAGTATATACTAACACTTCTTTTACTATAGTATAATTAATTACTATAGAGTTATATTCGACTATCTTATCCCGTCTAATAACACCGACCTAGAGATTCTATAGATTAATATTATTAAAATCGAAGATAATAACAGTATATACGTAAAAAAGTATAAACCTTTTAATATCGACTCGACGGAATATATTAGTAAGAAGGTACTTGCTATACTAAGGTGTTATTAGAAAAGGAAGAGTATAACAGACTAATTAAGAGTTAATTATATAGTAAATACTAGAGATAGGTTCTTTAATAAGTCGATTATTATAAGAGATAAAAATAGAAAGAAAGTAATATAGAAAGCTACTTAGAAGTTTTAAATAAGGTTTAGAAGTGAAATAGGTCGGAATTTTAGTATTAGACTATAAATTACTACGATTATTAAATACTAGCACAGGTAGCTATGCCGGGATCTTAATCTTACTATCGTTAATAAATATATAAAGAGGTAGTTAGAGTAATATTAGGTATAGCTTTATAAGAATTTTCTAGACAAGTTAAGGTAATATTAAGTAATAGTAATATGTCGATAGTATTCAAGGTAAATAGATAAGAGAGACTTGTCGAAGATATTATTTCTACTTAAGTCTATAGACTGATACTATGTATAATATAGAAATAATAGCTCTTTCTATAAGGAATCTTCTATGGCCTACACGTGACGATAATTCAATTTATAGTAATAGCTTATAAAACTCTAAATAGTATACTTGAAGTACTACGTTATTATACTTAGAAAGATTATAGAAGTACTAAGGAGAGGACTTTATATAAGAGTAAAGAGTGAAAATGAATAGTTTTCCTTAAAATATATATACGAAACTAGTGTAAAAGGCCTCCTTGTTATATGCCCTAGCACCTAGAGCATTAGAAAACTAATAACCTAAGGTGTAAATAGATAGTTAAGAAACCACGTCGAATTTTCTTTCCCGTAACTATAAACCTATTAGCTAAGTTTTCAGGCTGTAGTCTACCTTACAGCTATATTAGCCGGACTTTACACATCGTTAGTATAAACCATCGAATACTAAAAATCAAATATTAAACAGCGCTTAACCTTTTCATATAGATTTTACCTCTGATAAAATTAGCATTAGTGCCTTCAACCAGCAATATACCACCACCACAGGCCACACGTGTGACGGTTCTGACCGTCACGTGCCATTTATATCACGTGGCTTCTTTAGCGAACCACATCTTGTATTTAGACTCGAGCTCTCTCGAGCTCTCCTCTTCTCCTCAGCTTAGAATCCTCGAATACTTTTAACCTTGGATAAATAAGTCTACTACCTAAGGGTCTGAAGGCGCCCCACTAGTCCAATGCTGCTTTATGCTTAAAACTCAAAACTGTATTAAACTACCTAATATTTTGTATACTAACCCTTAGTATTAATCACAGCTTAGCACCTCTCTAGTATACTCCTAATTAAGTCAAGTATATCCTTATATATAATTAACTCCCAAGCTTCTACCACAGCTGCTCTTAGCTTAGGGTAGGACCTATGGATATCAGGGTATTTCTCCTTAATATAGTTCTTAATTTTATTCTACAAGGTCTTAATTAGATTGAGGTCCGGGGAGTTAGCTGGCCAGAAAATAGGGTATAAGCCCTTATTTGCTATATATACTAGTGTATCTTTTGTAGCATGCTCTGTAGCATTGTCTTGCATAAGTACTAGCCCAGTCCTCTTAATATAGTCTTCTAGAATAGGTATAATATGCTCATAGTAGCTGTTAGAGCCTATTGTTCCCCAAGCCTTCTCCTAGAATACGCCAGGTCCTTTCCCAAGTCCTGATATGCTCCCTCAAAACATCTAACCTATTTTCCTTTGCACTTTGGGCTTAACACAGTCCTTGTGAAGAGCCTCTCCTCTCCCTCTTGTGACCTTTACCTTCTTATGCCTCCCAGGTTTTACCCATGTCTCGTCTATCCAAAGGATCTAGAACCACTGCTCTAATGTCCAGTGCTTATACTCTTGTGCCCATTGTAGCCGTATAGCAGCCTGCTCTGGTATCAGCTTTGGCTTCCTAAGAGCAGAATACCGGGCAAACCCCTCCTTCTTAAATGCTGTTGCAATAGCATAGACTTTGCAGTCCCAGCCTAAAATGCTAGGAATTTGGTTCCATAGAGTCCTCCTATTCTTCCCACTTACACATACCTAATCAATCAATTACTTCCTCTCTACAGGACCAAGGAGAGGGCGTCTTCCAGAGCATGTCTTCTGAGGAGTAACTCTATAAGCCAGGGCATATTTAACCTGATCTAAAGTAAGGTTGAGTTGTAGGCAGATCTCCTCTTTAGTAAATCCGGCATAGAAGAATAAGGTCTGAATACGCAGTCTATCATCGCGCGTACAGTTCTTTTTAGTCGGTGTTTTTAGCGTAGGAATGCTGTACACTAAGTCTATTATGATTATAGAAGTGTTTATAGTAAGAATCTAAGTACAAAGTGACCTAAAGCAGCATTAGGGAAGCATTAATATCATTAGGGCTGCCCCCTGGTCACATAGAATCTACTAGAACCACCCCAACCCTCAGGGGGTGGACTTATTTATCCAAGGTCAAAAGTAGACAGTTCTACGATTCCACAACCCACACCGTGGACTGTCCGCCTTGCGCGGGCCACACTTCGTACGTGTCGTCACATAAGTATGCTATACTTTCACACAGGTGGGGAACAGAGGAGGTTACCTTTAAGGATTTGCGAGACGGTACGAGCAAGAACAAGGCTGGCTATAGTAAGATACAGTTCTGCGGAGAACAGGCGAGGCGCGATGGTTTGCAATACTTTTGGGTTGACACCTGCTGTATCGACAAATCGAATAACACCGAACTCGCAGAGGCCATCAACTCGGAGTTTCGCTGGTACCAGAATGCGGCTAGATGCTATGTCTATTTGTCGAATGTTTCGACACGGAAGCGGAAAGCAAGTTATACGGCTATCGAGTGTAATTGGGAATCTGCTTTCCGAGACAGCGAATGGTTTACACGAGGCTGGACCCTTCAAGAGCTCCTTGCCCCACGCTCAGTTGAATTCTTCTCTCGACATGGCAAGCGACTGAAAGATAAAGTAACTCTAAAGCGGCACATCTAGGAGATAACGGGGATTCTAATCTCAGCACTTGAAGGAGCTCCTCTGTCTTAGTTTGAAGTTGAGGAGCGATTGTCGTGAGCAGAGAATCGACAGACGACACGCGGAGAAGACAAGGCGTACTCACTATTAGGCATGTTTGGCATTCATTTGCCACTTATCTATGGGGAAGGGAGAGAGCACGCGTTCAAAAGACTGAGGAAGGAGATTCAGAACTCTCGAACAGGTGAGCACGATTTATACTTCGTCGTCGACCATACACTAATTACTTTTTGCAAGAAAACGAGCAGAATCTACGCGACCCCCAGAGTCGAAGCTGCATACATGACCTGCGGACAACAGATCCCCGCGAGGACAAGAAGCGGATCGAGGATACTAAAGGCGGGCTGCTGCGAGACTCCTACCAGTGGATCTTCGAACATCCCGACTTCTAACAATGGCGCGACGACAAACAGAGCCGGCTGCTCTGGATCAAGGGCGACCCTGGCAAAGGCAAGACGATGCTGATTTGCGGCATCCTCGATGAAATGAGCCCCTTGACGAGGCTGAGGGACAAGGAGGCAAACACGCTGCTGTCGTACTTCTTCTGCCAGGCCACCGATTCGCGCATCAATAATGCCGCGGCCGTGCTCCGCGGCCTCATCTACTTGCTCATCGACCAGCAACCATTGCTTGTCTCGCACGTGCGGAAAAAGTACGACCAGGCCGGCAAGGCCCTCTTTGAAGATGCAAATGCATGGGTTGCGTTGTCCGAAATCTTCACAAGCATTCTGCAAGACCTAAGCTTGAAGAGCACCTACTTGATCGTCGATGCGCTCGACGAATGCGAAACAGACCTTCCCCAGCTTTTAAATTGTTGTAATGCTGCACTTCAGAGGACAAGGGTAAAAGACTTGAATTCCATGCCTTGCTCTACAAGAGCAGAAGGCACATTTATATACAACTTTGTAATAGCAATTGCCGCATCTATTTACCGAAAAACTCTTCCTCGGCATGCCCGACGGGCATACCGATATCTCCTTAAGTGGCTTGATATAACAGATATCACCGTACCTATCAACATAAATCTAGTTATTCGAACTGTCTTAATATCCTCTCGCGTTAAATGGATTGTGTCGAGCCGCAATAAACCCGATATCGAGGCGCGGCTAAGACTGTTCAGCCCTAGTCTTTGCGCCGGAGAAGAGCATCGTTCGGAGACGATTTGAAAATTGTATCCCTACTTGGATAGAAAGAAAGCCTAGAGTTTAAGCGTATTGGAGTGCGGCGCTCCAGACGCTCGTGGGCCATTCGAGCGACGTCTACTCCGTCTCCTTCTCGCCAGACGGTAAGCGCATTGTGTCTGGGTCAGGCGACAGGACAGTCTGGCTCTGGGACGCCGTAACAGGCACGATATTTAAAACACTTGAGGGCCATTCGAGCAATGTTCATTCTGTCGCCTTTTCGCCAGACAGTAAGCGTATCGCGTCTGGGTCGTGGGACTAGACAGTCCGGCTTTGGGATGCCGTAACAGGCACGATACTCCAGACGCTCGAGGACCATTCTGGCGTCTGGCACTTTTCGAAGCTGACGAGAAGTTGATAGTATACCTTCAGATTGGCTAAGTCTAGATGAGTTTTCAATCACTAGATGGACTCCATCTTCTGCAAAGAATTAACATGGAGGACCTCTGATTCCGTCCTGATGATCGACTGCTGATAGAAATACAAAGGCTTAAGGCACTTGAGCGGGAAACAGTAGCTGTGTAGGGTGTGTTAGCGATAACCTGATTAGACACTGTACTACTATATTCAGTGCATGTCAGTGACCTTTTACATTGAAATCGCCTACTATCACGTCACTGATAACCATTGACTGTTGACCCTACCACGTGATTCGCGCCCCTTTTATTCCACATCTCAGCCTTATATCTCAGGCCACAACTCTCTTCTGCTAACAACGCCAGTTTTCCACCTTTTCCTTTCGCAACCTCTGAGCCCCCCGGTTTCAGGGCATCGGCGCGCGCAGCGCGCGTTACTAGTATATATACCTGTAGACTATCCCAGGCCTCGCTTAGATCTCCTCAATAGGAAATTTCGTTTAAATGTAGTAACCCAAAGGGCTGCGGATGGTGCGTTCTGATTAGATAAGGTTAACAAGGAGAAATCGTTGCCTGCTAGCTACGCCTTGTTTAATTTGTTACAGTACAACAGTATGTAAACTTAATTCCGCCGTGACGACGATGTTTGTCCAAAAAAGTCCACGTTACGGCTGTACTATTCGATGGGACATCGAAGGGAGCCTCCCCGTCGAGGAAACAGCGGCCGGTAGAACTCTGCCTCGCCTCGAGATATTGGAATCAATGCTCGATCTCCGCGTCGTTTGTTAACGCCACCGGAATCAATTTATTCCTAGTCACCTCGTAGTATAATCACCTGCCCACGAGGAATCCTAGAGGGGCCTCCTCAAGGATTAGATACATTATTAATGCTATTGTTATACTACTCAATGCGGCCATGTCTACTTAACTACGCTTGACTATTACACCCGTAACAGCAAGCGTGTTTTGGGTGCTGCGGTCAAGCGTGGTCAAGTGTAGTCAAGTGAAAATTGGGTGTGAAAAACGATAGTTAATCTTTGAAGAATCTTTACTTCGGGTAGCCAGTTAGACTGGCTGGTCGGCAAGGGGGCCTAAAATTTTATAAAGTATCACGCCGGTTACGCTAGAGCAAATTAGCTCGTCCTAGGCTTTAAAATACAAAGCTCGGATCCCCTTTCAATTGACCGGACCATTTTAAGCTACTCTACAGTCCATCAACACATATCTTCGGTGCGGCTGGGTCCAAATAGGTCTAAATATACAAAAGACAGCAGTTAAACAACACTTTTAACATTCTATAAATTTATTGTTTCCCCATTTGCTTCAGTCGACTTTCATCAGAATTTCACTCATATAATCAAATTGATTCGACAAGGACATAATGCCTGGCTTTACAGTAAGCCAACCTCGGGCTGACATGGTCATGCCATTCGAACCTCAAGTTATATTTACCTTATTGGTCCACATCCCTATGGCAATATTTCTTTTTAAAGCTTTAGAGTCCTTGGCGAAGAATCGTGATCCTGTTCCACTATACTTTCTTATCGGCGGGGCAATCTCAATCCTATTCGAACCGATAGTTGACGTGTTTGGCCTGTGCTACTTTCCAGCAGTGGGGCAATTCTGAGGCGGGTTCGTAGCATTCGACAACAGAATGACTCAAGCTTTCATGCCAGCCGTCTACAGCTGGTTCGTGGGGGGCCAAGAGTATTGGTTCTACTCGGCCCTTCAGAATGGGAAAGTGACCAAATCACGGCTTTGGGCTCTCTATCCGACTCTATGGCTTGTCAACGCCGTTCTAGAGTTACCTGGACTGCTGCTTGGTGTTTATACCTACTATGGCTATCAAACCATTCCAAGTGTTTGGATTTCCTCTTTGGTGGCCTTGCGTCAACTCCATCATGCCTCTCGCGGCTGGATTTGCCGCACATGTCTTGCAACCACATTTTTTGAATACGGGGTCAATGTCTATTATCGCCATCGTTCCTATGCGGATGGAATGATCAATGCTGGATTAGCCTGGCCGGTTTGGATTTCTCTAGGTTCAGACTGGGGATACTTTTACACCTATCCAGCTGCCCTTGCTACATTCACACTAGCAACTTTCACTATATGGGCAATGACCACTCAGTTACCTCACTCAGTTACCTCAAACCTTGAGTGCGAGTGGAAACAGATATATCACAGTAAAGAAATCTGTTAAATAAAATTTGGTGAACCTATATTGATGCCCAAGAAGAAAAAATTGACGTTTGAATACCCTTTAAATGATTGCCTGCTTTAATCTGGATGACCGTTGTGCGGCTATTAACTTACTCGGGTTGAAGTGGCCAGTTCATTGTCCCCTCCGAAAGACATAGTAACCGACAAAAACGTAAAATGGATGATTAGCGAATCTATGATGGTCTTTAAACCTCGGAAGGAACATGTAGCAAGTTCCGAATCATCGGCCTTCTCTATTATTTGTCTAGCTTTAACCTCAACCCTTAGTGAAACACTCATGTCGGGCCAAAGACTCCGCATTCGTTACAGCCTAACATATTTAAGCTTATGAGAACAAAACATGCCGCAAATTCTAATATCCAAGTTAAAAGCCATGGCTACACTTTTTGTTGTCCGTTACGAGCACATCTCATTCTTTTTGTTCCTGGGAGGTATTGGTTACATTTACTAGAGCAAAAACCCTGTATGTATCGGTATATACCTCGCTTCATTGATCGGAGGAGAAGTGTTGGAGTGGGTCTTTGATAGCAAATATTACTTCCGATTAATAGTCGGTGCACCTCCTGTAATTCTGCGGGCTCTCGCTTACAGTCGGGGAAAGCAAGTGTCACAGGAAGTCAAGGTGCGTCGATAGGCTAGAGGGCCTATAACAGTCCCTAGGCCTTTGTTCCCGTGAGTCGTAGCCTAGATACTTGGTGTTCGGTACTCTTCTCCTTATTAAGAGCTACCGGGGAGTGTTTGAAGGCTTTAGACGTGCTTCATGACCTGCTCAACGAGCAATCAGAGGAACCTGCCTCCAAAAACCTCGACCAACTTTTCAGCACATTTAAGGCCTTTCAAATCACCCCACGGCAGCGCAACTGCTCTAATTGCGAGAAATTTAGAACAGAAATTGTCAGTTATCTCGTAAACCTTCGCGTAGCGGCTGGCAGCGGATGTGCTACCTGCAAATTGGTTTATAGTGCGCTTGATCGGTTCCATCATGTGCATCGTTTAGACGATAATGAATGAACATGTCCTGCGCGAAGCTGTCGGGAACATCAGGGTGCTAGGAACAGTGACAAGGATGAACCGTTTAATAGATCCGAAAAGATGGCGCTGGTAGTGAAATAGATTGAAGGTTCTGAAAGTGAGAATCTTTTGACTCCTGTCTCTATGTATATAATGTGGTGAAGGAGAGCCGTGGCATGTAAACCCGGTTGGGGACGATTGTTCAGGCATTTTTAGTTGAATGTTGTCTTGAAGACGGCGCTCTATGTCCATGTCTTCTCTTCTCCCTTCCAAATTTATACGGGACACGATACTGAAGAAAACGCGAAGAGCATTGCTGCTCGGGCTATTAGCGTCGACTTGGAAGTTAGGCGCTGCAAGAGACTCAATCCGGTTGAGTGGCCCGCGGAGTAATGTCCCGTCACTTAAAGGCACTTGGCTATTGAGAAAGGTCGTGAAGACAGTATCATGGAAGAGGTTAAGAATGCAAAGAGCGCCTGAAGCGACGACCGTGGGGCGTTGAATGAGTTTATACGGAATAAAAGGCTTCTTTGCCAGGAAGTAACCCCCCCCCCCCCCTCCCCCCGGAATAAATACAGCGATAATGACTACGCAAACTACAAGTATCACAATGAAGCTTACATTGTTCATCGAAAACCTATTACCCACTGAGGAAATTCAAAATCAAATAGCCAAATAGAGTGCTCAATCTACCACCACCAGTCATGTCACTCACAATCCACCAGTTGCATCCATAGACAGTTCAACTCAACGCAACACCAATCCCAGCTTAGAAGACGGACTCAATCTCCCCAATTGTCACCGCAATACCTGCACAGATTTCGCTCAGAGCAGCAATGACATGCAGAATCCTTCGATCAGATGGCGTCTTTTGCCAATCACGACTGTCAGGGTCCTCTTCTCCAGCGGTCAGTAGTACAGCGACAATCTCCTGATACACAGAGCCTGCAATGAATCCTAATTGAGATGTAAACTTGAGGAGGACTTCCTGTACATGAGAGCCCTTGGTCCATTGCCTGATGTCGAATTTCTGACCTGTTCGGATCGCCTTCAACATGTCCGTAGTCGCTTTCCAAAGCCCTATTTCAAGTAATACGATCCCGAGTGAATACAGGTCATGCAATGCTGTGTGAGGGATTTTGGTACCAGTTTGAGGTTGCCATCGGGCTGGATGCCGATATAGGTTGTTCAACGGATCGTTATCGACAAAGGAGCTGACGGAAACCGGCCGGGCCTTGGAATATCCAAGGAAAAATGGATGTGCGTATGACGGCCCGTCCTTGGGATCAACGGCGAGGGCGATGTTTCGACTCTGAATCCCCTGATGCAACCAGCCAACAGAATGGAATTTGGCCACGGTCACAGCAATATCCAAGGCTAGCTTCATTCGAACGTCTAGTGGTGGAGGCTTTATCTGCGGAGCCGTTGACAGTTTCATGTTACTCTCAGCAATGCTCCTATTCAACGACCATATGTCGCTTGCATTTGCCGCACCAACTGAGGCTGACAGAATGACCATGTGAAAGTTCTGTGCATCCTCGTCATGGTATAGTCCTTCGGCTTTTGGGAGTCGAAACCGCTCGTCTTTGTCCAGCGCGAGCAGGGCACACAGGTTGTTCATACCGTTCTGGGTGTGGCTAAATGTTTCAGCAGTGTAGGTCCGACATTCAGTGATAGCAGGGCGCCCATCAAGACTAATGAACCATCTTCCTGGCTGAAACTCGATTCCTAGCTGGACTCTTGTCCCTTCAATCATCATATCTTTAGGCAATGCGTCGTCAATTTCCTCTGGGGGCATTTCCAACTGGAGGACCAACTGCCTCATCCGCATGCGGGTACCGAGCATCAAGGTTACCAAGTCGGTATCATCTGCGAAAGACTTCAACCTGTCTGCAGTTCCCTTGTTAGTGGTCTCTGGGATCTTGAAAGTCCAGAAGAACTGGTCAATCTCATCTCTCACCAGCTGTAACCGATCATGGATTTGAGGGAGTGTTTTTTCAGCCTTTTTCTTGCCTGTTGAAGCCCACCGGGCCTTTTTGATCCAAGTCGTCTTTGTCTGGACAAACTTCTCACGTTCGACAAGTTCCGGGAGAGCTTCCTCCAAGGCCATTTCGCTTACGTCGACGGCTAGTCGATCAGGGTCAGCATTTGACCCCTTTTCGTCAATCTCCCGGGCTCCACATTTCGATGCCAGCGTTTCAAAAGCCCGGAGTTCGCGAAGAATGTACAGCAACACGACCTTTATATCGTCCTGTCTCTTCTCTTCCATAAGCTTAATCAGAGGCTTGCCCAGTTTGAATTTCTCCGCATCCAGAAGCACGTGTTGCAGTGCTTGCAACTTTCTGAATTCATGGTTGTATCGGACGTGGAAGTCGGAAGCGACTGCTCCAAATGCGCCGAATCGCTCTACCCACTCTGTACACTGCTGTGCAACGTCCACCAACTGGAGGATAATCGAGGCGATTGCCAGGCCTTCGCCCAGACCGACGGTGACCATGTTGTCGTCTGCACTGAATGATATCATTAGCCTTCATCGAAACGGTAATAGGCAACACTGAACACTAACATTTATGCAGTTGACTTTGGATCCTTAATCAAGCAAGGTAAAACTTACACAACAAACCTCGAGGGTTCCTGAGACGGAGGGGATCTGCATTTAACACGAGCTGAGCTGAATCATCAGAAGGCAAAAGCCTTGGAGGTGAAAGCTGAAAACGGACGTGATTTTATTCGGCACGGAGAATCCCTAAGGCCAATCATGACTGGGGCTAGCCTTGGTGGTGGCTACAGTTGAACAAAGTTTCTTGGCTTTCGAGCGGGGTGCAACTTTCAGCTGAAAAGCAGTAGCAGCATCTTGATAAAATCAAGAGAAGTACTCAAATCACAATCTAGCACCCCGTCTGCAGTTGTAGACTCACTATCATCATGGCTTCCACTAGCGCTCTCATTGCAAACCTTGCAAATCTCACTCTTGATGATTGCTTTCGCATTCGAGCCCCGTCCTTGTCACTACAAACAGCAACAGTAGACATTTCCCAAGTCGGCGACGAGCCTGGCCTCCGCTTTCGATTCACAGCACTGAAGAGCGACCTTCCCCTGGTACTGAGCAAGAATCTGCAGAACCGCAAATATCTTGCACAAGGAGCTTGCTCACAGGTGACCGTAGTGAATTATCGAGGCAGGCTTGTCGCTGTTAAGCGGATATTAAAAACATCGCTTCTTCAAGATGGCGAAGTACTTCCCATTGGCCCCTCTGTTGGGTTTTGGAATTGAACACTAAGTTATTATCGCAGGACGAGAAGCAACAGCAAAACCTGGATAAAATCAGCGGCTTGCAGCAGGATATTGAAATCTGTCTCCATCCAGCGTTGAAAGAGTCTGGTTACTTCCCGGAGCTCCTTGGATACGGTACTGAAGATGACTTGCCGTTCCTTATCATGGAGTATTCTGAATCCGGCTCCCTGATGAGGATGCTCTATACTGATCAGACATGGGCGACTCGTCTAGGGGTAATTAGTGATATAGCCAAGGGTTTGAACGCCTTACATACCAATGGATTCACGCACGGCGATGTGAAGCTGGAGAATGTTTTAGTCTTTCGTGGGATTGATGGCACGCTCATAGCAAAGCTCAGTGATTTCGGTCTGGCAACTCTCCCCTCCTCTGGGCCGGAACGTCGATCGATCTACCGTGGGACTTGGCCCTGGATACCAGTTGAACGCTGGACAGACGACTGCGTAGATAATCTGGAGAGTTGTGATGTTTGGGCCTTCGCATTCGCTTTGTGGCGGGTTGCACAATATCGGAACGACAATTCTGTGGAAAGGCTCACATTTGTTCGCAAAGCGCCTGAAGGCAACCAAGAGTACCGACTTTCCTGTTGGTCAACTTTGAAAGTATATATTGTTGACGAGTTATCGAACTGCGACACGGTCGATGAGCACAACCGCCAGGCAGTGGCAAGTCTCTTCGAGAAATGTGTTGAAATCAAGCCGGAAGATCGACCAAATTTTGAAAACATCATCCAGTCGATTGGAGGTATGATGTTGAAGCCAGAAGGACATGAGACTGATACAATTAGGCGGCCTGCGTTTGACAAGTCTGTTTCTAAACATGACTCTGTCCAATCACCTGCACCTGAATCAGAGAAAGACAATCGGGAAAAAAACACACCTGGACTGGATAAACATGCTCTACTGGGTGATGTGTCCTTCTTTCGGGTATGGCTTTCATATCCATCATATCAGATTTATAAATCGTGACAGCTAACACGACCTTGAGATCATCAACGACCGCGGCTCCTGGCAAGCCCAGAAGGAGTTTTTTGACTACGTCTGCAGCCTGAAACACGATGAAGTCTCTAAGGTTGGACGTCATGATATGAAACAATTTTTGGTAGCAATGTGCAAGGCTTACGGTTTCGGCTGCCGCAGGGACGTTGCGCCCATCAAAGGACTCCTCGATGAAGAAGTCACCCCTGTAGCAGCGCCTCGAGAAGATGGTCTAATGACTGTTGAACAAGCAGAGAAGACACTGCTCTCTCACCTCGAAGTCCTCTTGGCGGAAGCGCTGGTCGAGTCACGAGAACGTGGCGGCTCCTTGAACTGCGAAGAATCACTGCTGGCTGAGATTGAAGAATTGACCGACATTTTCACCTCGATTGAATTGGAGAGGTTCCATTTCAACATGCTCTGGTCTTCATGCCGACATGGATATACACTTACAGCGTCGTATCTGTCCTCGTATTTTGACCCAAATGAGAGAGACCTTGACTATGGTAGCACCCCATTACATTTACTTTTCGAGATCCCCGAATCCGACGTGATGAAGGTTGCTGAATCTCTAGTTGAAAGTGGTGCCGATCTCAACTTGGTCTCAGACGGGAAGATGTCATTTGTAGATGAAGAAAGCCATCTGACCCTCGACGGTACGCCGCTGGACTGGTGTATTAAAACCGGTAGCCATATGGCGGTCCAGTGTTTACTCGCCCTTGGAGCCGATCCTCTGATTTCCGGTAGCAGTATGACGCCTCTTTGTAGGGCTGTGACGTTGTATCGCGCCGACATTATCCGATTGATCATGGATACGATTGGGCCTATCGAAAAACTGATGGAAGCCGAGATGAGATTAAGCAAATTAACATTCGAAATCGTATACGGCTTTGGGCCACAGCTGGCCGCCGAGCACGAGCGTGCTATTCTCCATGGCAACAAGATTGCAGATGCAGCCAACAGGGCGTTCGACACGGTACTGGAATACATAAGGGAAGATACAAGTCACTTCATCGATCTTCTGCTCTATCAAACGCTCACTCCCGAGGTACAGTACACTACAGCCGTGTTGGTTCCGTATCTCACAGAGTTGTTCATCGAAAAAGGCGCTCACGTCGTTCCGCGCTTTTCAGCCAGAGGACGGCCATTGCTACATCGTTTCGCTGATATATGGAAGCGAGACGGAGAAAATTGTGAACTCCTTCTGGAAACACTGCTCTAAGAACGAGGTAGCGAGTTCAAGATCATAGAAGAAGTGGTCATAGCCGCTGTAGAGAACTATGAGGATGGAAAGGAGGTGATGAAATTACTACTCTAAGAACAGGGTAGCGAGTTTAAGATTATAGAAGAGGTGGTTAAGGCCGCTGTAGGGAAATCTAGAGATAGAAAGGAGGTGATGAAATTGCTACTCTAAGAACGAGGTAGTGAGTTTAAGATCATAGAAGAAGTGGTTAAGGCCGCTGCGGGGAAATCTAGAGATGGAAAGGAGGTGATGAAATTGCTGCTCTAAGAACGAGGTAGTGAGTTTAAGATCATAGAAGAAGTGGTTATAGCCGCCGCGGGGAACTCTAGGGATGGAAAGGAGGTGATGAAATTACTGCTCCAAGAACGAGGTAGCGAGTTCGAGATTACACAAGAGGTGGTCCAGGCTGCTGCAGCAAATGGCTAAGAAAAAGTTCTACAACTTTTGGAAACACACTTTGGTACGGATATCAGTAGCTGGGTGCCAATTGCGCAACTTTACAACGCCTCCAAAGCTGGGAATAAGAACGTCGTTCAGACCCTACTAGCTCAAGGTGTGCATCCCAACTCAAAAGACAAACAAGGCCGAACGCTATTGTGGTGGTCTGCATCGGCTGGTCGTGTACCTATCACAAATCTGCTATTAAAACAAGAATGTATGGAATTGAACGAATCAGACAATAATGGGTGGACGCCATTGCACGTTGCCTCAAGTAACGGACATGTCGAGGTGGTCAAGTTGCTGCTTGACAAAAGAGCTGATTTCAGTGTCACAAACACAAACGGGCGGACGCCATTGCATGTTACCTCAAGTAACGAACATGTCGAGGTGGTTAAGTTACTACTTAGGAAAGGAGCTATTGCCAACATTGTAGACAAGAGGGCCAAGTCTGCTTTAACACTTGCGTCGAAAAATGGGCATGAATCTATTGTTGCTATATTGTTAAGCACCACTATCCTATCAGAGTTTTCTCGCTCTGGCTTAGGCCAGTTGATTCAAGCTTTAGCTTATGGAGGATGTCTTTCCCAGCTCCAAACAATTATCGCACAATACCACATAGACTACGAACCTACAGATTCGCAGGGCATCAATGCAGCTCACGCCGCAGCACGAGGTGGGCACCTTAGTACTCTAGAGTTTTTATTAACGGCAGGGACGACCCTCTTGCTATTGATGTTCAAGGGAATGGACTTCTCTACTACGCTGCTTTAAGCACTTTAGTTGAGATGGTGCGAAAAGCAATTCCCTTTTATAAGCCAACTCCGACAAATATCAACACATGGTCACCTTTACACTGGGCTTGTCGGAGGGGTAATGTTGACGTGGTTAAATTACTACTGGAAAAGGGTATCAGCGAATCTATTGTCTTCACTACTAAGCCAGAGAGTCGATGGTCTCTCGATAGAATCGCTGTTTATCACCAAAATCAAGGCCTTATAGACCTTGGGCTGTTGAATCCCCTAGATGAAAATGAATCAGGAGAAGCCAAGAAACACGATAGATGTTGGTGTAATGGATGTGAATTGGTAAGTAATCACCGATATATCTTATCCTCTAGTACTAATTTATTAGGATATATATGGCGCCCGCTTTCATTGCTTGGACTGTGAGGACTTTGATTATTGTATCATGTGTAGATTGTCTTCCCATCTTATACATCCAAACCACAAATTCGAGGGGGTCCTATAGAAAGACTAGAAGCCAAACTTCAAAACAACTCGCTACACTCAAGAGTTACGAATCACGTGTACACGTGATGAATGAAGTCCGGGCGGCGACCTACAGGACGAGCACTATCAGGTAGTTATAGCAAATAGGGATCGTTCAAGCTACTTAAGCGATCCAGGGATTTCCTTTGTTTATAGTCACGTGATGGACCCTGATAGATCCCTTTAGGGATCCGAAGGGATCTAGAGAACGAAGGTTCTATATAAGACTAGCACGTCTGCCATTAGATAGGAGCTTCGTACTCAACTTATCAATCTTATCATCTTGTTTGACATCTTTGATATAACGAGTTCACTTCCAAGTGAACAACCTGGCGCACCTGTACTTCTTGCTGTATACCAACCTTCGAGACTTACTTACCTTTGTTTAGTTAGTTTGAGTTTCGTTACATCAAGATCCGCTATTAAGAAAAAGCCAACGTGTTGTAGAAGAAGCTACAAAAGAAGTCGAGAAAGATGCTGCGAGACTAGTAGAAATCGAGGCCAAGAATGAAGCCTAAGCAGTGTGGTCAGTAGTATTACCATGGTAAAATACTGTAGTATTTGAATCTCAAATATTATCACAGTATTAAAGTAGTATGTACTTAAGTACTAGGATCAATACCACCGTATACTATAGTAATACTATTAGTACTCGCTTGCTGAATCTCATCAGAATGACGATTTTGAAGCTATTCCTACCACAATCACTTGATTATAGTACCACGAGCTAATTGAATGGAAAATGTAACTATTCCTAGATTCGTAGTTTTTAACCTAAATATTAATAATTTAAATTCCAATTAAGTGAGTATTTATTAGTACATTAAATACATCAAAAACATCAAAAAATTAGCATTTTCATCCCAACCAAAATTCGTATACAAAATGAAATACCTTAATACCCAATTATTACCCTATTATTGGTTCTATTCCAAGAGGTATTCTATATCCTCAATACTCTCTTCCTCGGTCTCCCATTGGCCAGTCAGCTCAAAAGTAGGTATGTTACGTCATGATTTGAGGCACTCCAACATCTCCATGGTTCGTACTTGCATACGATTACGTCTGTCAGTGACAAGTAGTTTTGCCGAGCTAAATAAATGCTCCACATTTGTAGAAGAGGCAGGAACAGATAGCACATCTATTGCCGTTTGGTACAGGTGTAGGTACTCCATTTTTTGGCAAGGTTGAAGCCACCAATCAAGGGCACTTTTGCCTACATCTTGAGGAGAAAGTGCACAGTACCGTGTATACTCATCTCCGACACTTGATAGGGCACTAGTACAAAATTAGCTTAGATATGTAAAACAAGGAGTTGTGTTAGCTACTAACCGGGTGGCTTGTTTCTCCATAAGGTATTGAGTGAAGAGATTTAGTGGCTTGGATGCTTCATTAGAGCCAATAACAGAAGGTGATAATATAGCAGGGTCGATATTAGCGGTACATCCAGGTCTCCATACGAGGTGATCGAATACCAGGGACTTTCTCGATACGGCCATGACACGTCAAATATCGTCGAGAGTATGAACTCAATATAGAGCGAGATTCGGAATCGTCCACCGATACAATTGCTTGACGGTATACAGGATTGGGTTATGAAGACATTTTATACTTGTTGCCATCTATCTGCCAAATACACCGAGGTCTCGAATAAGCCGTGGAAGCTCTATCTCGAACGATTAGAGTATGCCAGAAAGTATAAAGTTATTCCTGCTGGTAGAGACGTATACCAAGTTACTACACCTAAAAAACACCGCCGCTGAGTTGACCTCAAAGAGCGTACTTGCTCTTGCCTTTCTTTCCAGGATTATCAATCACCTTGCTCACATGCAATTGCCTGTTGTCGGTACCTTGCTATCGACGTCGTCCAATTCTTCCACCGTGGCTATTTACATTCGAATTATCGATCAACATATAGTACTACTTTTGAGCCTTTTCTTACGATTAATGTGAGGGTTGGAACCCATGATAGAGGCTCGGGCCATGCCCTCACTAAGCACTGACCAAAGTCCCCGCTCAGCACTGGCCATTACCCCACTGCCAAGTAAGTCTCTTCTATTCTATACTTTTCTATTCTATTTATTTATTTCTATTTAACGTCAGGCGGAGTCTAGATCGCGTGGTCTAGGTCCTAAAAAGTCTTAAAAGAGGGCAAATGACGCTAGGGGGGTGCCCTAGGCTACAGTGGGTGTAAACGAGTGAGCTAATTTACAAGAGATAGTTTAAAGAGAAGCTCTACTTTCGGAACAGCTCTTATCCTTAATTAGTTTATAGAATTAGGGAAAGACAAAGGAGATATATATAAAAATATAGAAAAAGAAAGGAAAAGAGAGTTTTAACTATCTTAAGAGATAGATCTTTATAAAGAACTTAGTCTTAGAATAGACCTTGTTAAAAAGCTCCTTATAACTAGGTCTAAACAGGAGTTGAGGATTTCCCTCTACCTTAGCTAATAGCCTTAGCTCTTTGTTCTTTATAATCCTATAGAAGAGTAGGTGGAATTATACTTTAGCCTTTTTATATTTATAATTCTTAGATTCTAGTAACGTGTTAAGGTAGTGGAATCGAAGGTAGTATACTATAAAGTCTCTATGACTAGTACGAGCTGTAATAAGCTAAGCTAGGACCTCTCTTAGTAGCTAGAGAGTTCTAGGTTTCGAGAGCTAGGAAGTAAGACCTAGCCTCTTATAGATATCTAGGAGTGTTGTCTACTAAAGCTTATTCGCGAGCTTAACCCCTGTCTCTTTAACTTCTCTCTTAAGTATAGTAGTATAGAGTAAAGAAGAGCTAGGGAGGGGTGTTCGAGCCGCTTTCCTCGTAGCTTTATTAGTAATTTTATTCCCTCGAATTCCTATATAACTAGGGTACTACTGTGTCTAGATCTTCCCTGAGTATAGCTAAATAAAGTTGAATACTTTATTAAAGGTTTCTTACGAGGTGTTATAGGATTAGTAGGTTAGCTATAGTATAGCCTCGAGGTTATCGAGGCAAATCTAACACTTTATAGCCGAGGACTAAAAAGAGGATACGAAGGTAAGCTTAAGACTATATAAGGCGGCTCTTGCTTCTGTATTATATATTTCTAAGGTTTTACTAAAAGGGAAGAGCTTTATATTTAAAATAACCCCTTCTCTTATAAGATATACGTCTCCTTCTATGTTTTTATCGTCTAAGTAAGAGCTGTTAGTAAATATAACTAGGTTTATAAGCGGAATAGAGGCGAGGAATTTAAGGAATTCGGCTTTATAAGAGTCTTTATTACTACTAGGGCTTAGGCCGGCTACCTCGAGAAGGCGGGCTTAGTAGTTGAACCCTCTACTCTATAGAGGGTCTTAAATTAGGTTGACTTCTTCTAAAGAGAGAAGAGGTTTAGAAGAGCGGTAAATAAGCCTAGCCTTTAAGTAAGGGTTATTTATATATTACTTAAACGGGTGTACTAAGTTGAACTGTTGAGTTCTAGCCTTAAAAGCTCCGCTTTTTACTATAAGAGTAATTTCAGCAGCTAGGAGGCTAGATTCTATAAGGAGTACTAAGGTAGGAGTAGTTTTATAGACTAGGAGGATAATCCTAGCATACTTTATAACTACTCTATCTAAGAGAGTTAGGTAGCGGCCGATCCGGTTATTTATAGTACCTACTTAGCCTGTTTTTATACGACTAGAGTACTAGGTCTTATGCTTAAAATAAGCGATTAAGAGGATATAAGCAGTAACTACTTATTTTAGCAGATACGAGAGAGATCCTCTTACTATATTTATTATTCCTTTAAGAGTATTAGCTATAAGTATAGTCTTACTAGCTATTCTTTTAACGTAACTATAAAAGGTAAGGCAGGGGTTAAAGAAGATACTAAGCTACTAGAGTTTCTATATAAGCTCTATTGTCTTTCCTTTAACTATAATACCAGGGAGGGGGCTAGATACCTCTCTCTCTTTATTTCCTTTTATAAGAGAAGTAGATAAGTTCTAATTTTTTAGCGTTAAAGATAATACCCTCGTCTATACCTTACTTAAGTACGCTTACTACCTACTTTGCTAGGTTCTTGATATTCCCTGCCTTTAAAGGTTTAAAAGCAAGTAATCTAATATCGTCGGCGTAGCCGAATCTCTATACTACTAGGAGAGAACTAACTCCTAATCTAAAGAGAGGCTAGATATAGAGTATAAAGAGGATCGGTGAGATAGACAAGCTTTATAGAAGGCTATACTAAAGCGGGGTAGCATCGCCTACTTCTCTATTAAGCTTTACTTTTACTAATCTATTAGTTAAGAAAGAGGAGACCTATTCTACGAAGCAATACAGCTATCCTTACTCTCTTAACCTTTTAATTAGACGGCTAGGGAGTACTACGTTAAAGGCGCCCTTAATATCGAGTATAAGAAGAGAGGCTTCCTACTTGTCTATAAGAGCTAACTTAATATCGAAGGTAAGACAGGTAGTAAGGTCTATAGTAGCTCTTAGTAGAAGAGCTCTAAACTAGTTCTACCCTAGAACAGAGTGCTTAATAGCTATCTAAGAGACTTGCTTAGCAAGGAGCCTTTTAAGCCCTTTTCTAAAGACTAAGAGCAGAGTAATTAGCTAGTATACTTAAGAAGAGAACTTGTCTTTCTTATTAGGTTTTAGGATAATAGCAACAACAGCGGATTAGAAGATCTTCGAGTAGAAGCCTATCTCTATATAGCCTCTGAATAGTAGGAAGACAAGGTTCGAGATCTATAGCTAGGCTACTTTGAGGGACCCCTGTTACTAGCTCGTCTTCTCTTAGTACAGTTGAAGCTTTACTAAGGATCGATTTCTTAACCTTATATAAAGTAAGGTCTACCTACGAGAGAGCCTAAGTAGAAGTAGTTAGAGTATTAAATAGTATATCCCCGACTTCGGCCTTATTTATAAGCAGCTCCTATATAAGGATCTTCTGCTTCTCTTAAGTAGTAAAGCCTAGCTAACCTACCGAGTCTCTTAAGAGAGAAGACTTATATATTCTAGTACTCTAGTACTACTTACAAATCTTAAAGACGTCTTTGCTCTTCGTAGCCTTATCGATTAGGTTATAGAAGTATTCTCTCTTTATCTTCTAGATTTCCTGTCTTAGACTTCTACAAAGAGACTTTAAGGCTTAAGAGCTCGTGTTAAGCCTTTATACCTGCCTTACCTTAGTAGCTACTATCTAGTATTCCTTATTCTACTAGAGGTGTCCGAATCTATGTCCGAGACCTCGCTTAGTACTACAGAGGTATACGCTATATATACTCTCGGTAATAAATCCTACTAGGGCCTCTAGTAATTCCGTGTTTAGTTATTACGTAAGTTCGTATAGCTATTACGTTTCAAGCTTACTTTAGAGGGTAGTCTTAATAGTTTTAATATTAAGAGTACTAAGTTTCAGAGGCAGATCCTTCTCTATTAGGTTTCCTATATACAGAAGCTAGGTAAGAAGTAAGAGGTAGTTAGAGCTATACTTAAAGGTAAGGTCTATCTCAGTAGACGCCCCTCTTTAGTAGAGGTTGCTTAAGTAAAAGGCAAGGTCGAGAGTATTACTAAGGTTATACGTTTACGTCTTAGAAGAGGTAGAGAGTTATAGCCCTCTATCCTCTGTTTAGTTAGCAAGCGAGGGGGCTTATATACTTTCCTACCTAAAGAAATCCAGTTACTAGAGCTAGCTCTTTAGGTTTAAGTCGCTAGCTATAAGGGTATTCGTTATAGTAATATATTATAAGTAAAGGACAAGGTTAATAGCCTCTCTAGCGCCCTTAGCGCCTAGAGGGGCGTTATATACGTTAAGGATATATAATAGGAGGCCTTAGAAGAGCGTGATCTCGATATAAACAAGGTCTTAGCATTTAAGCGAGGGTGTAATCGGTGTTTATTAACTTAAGAGAATCTCTACTCCTTTTCGTATAAATATAAGTACTCTAAGAGGGTTATCGTTCTAGTTATATATAGGTATAAAGCAGGTGTAATTTAGGTAATATCTTATAATCTAACAGCTAATCTCTCTCTAGTATATATACGATTCCTAGATAAGGACTATATTAACTCGTCTAGAGTAAGCTAGTTAGAGAACCAGCTCCTAGTACTTACTAGACTTATAAACGTTAATCTATAGAACTTAGAGATAGTGGTTTTTAGTAAGCTCTTATCTACTTATAAAGAAACTATAATAGTATTTCCTTAGGTTCTTCGAATAGAGAGGTCGTTAGAGGCCTCTTTTATAGGAGTGTCTATAGAGGTGTTAAAATCATCTTCTTAGGATAGTAAGATAGGCGAGGTAGGCGAGGGGGGTAAGAGGGGCGAGGAAGGTAAGGTAGACGAGGTAGGTAAGATAGGCGAAGTAGGCGAGGTAGTCGAGTTAGAAGAGCTGTCTACTCTAGCTTATAGAGTAGCTGAAGCTTCTGTGTCTCAGCTACTATAAGAGGGGTCTTCCTCTCTTCTTATCTGTATTTTATTATATACTTACTAAATAGTTCTCTTATTCTCAGTTAAGAGGCGTGTCCCTAAGTTCCTTAGTCTAAGCTAGTACCCTAGGTCGTCTAAGGCGTAAGGTCTACTATAATATAGATACTTTAGCTTATACTATATATATCTTAAATATATAGAGTAAAAGTCTTTAGAGTGTTAAGTAGTACCGTATAGACAGCACCGTTAGTTTTTCCTATAGTTCCTTTAGTTATACTACCCCTAGTACTTAGAGTACTATATAATTATAGAAACCTTAGAGAGAGGTTTAAAGAATACTCTTCTACCGAGAAGAGATATTATATCTAGGATAGTATAGCTATTCTAGGCTTCTTTCTCTTTAAAGAAGACAGTCTAGAAGGTGTAGAACAGCTTATCCGATAGCGAGATCCTTATTATATCAACCTTTATAGAGGCTATTCCGATTCACTCCTTAATTGCTATAGCTACTACTTTAGAAGTAGTAGAGATAAGAGTCGATATAATTACTCCTTTTTCGTTAATCTCGACGACTTTAATACTTTAGAGTATCTCTAATAAGCGGTATACTACCTAGTTTTATAAGGTCTTAATCTTAGCTATAGAGAATAGCGTCTATATAAATACCTTCTTTGTCGATAATAAGGCTTCTAGAGCAGCCTCGTTCTTTAGTATAATAGCGAAACTAGAGCTAACTAAGAAGACCTCTTATACAAGCTCTTTATAGCCTATCTTTAGATTATAGAAGGTAAGAAAGATAGCTAGAGTAGAATGTTTCCTGTCTAGGGAATCAGAGGGTAGTCGGATAAAGACTCTAAGGTCTAGTTTAGCTAAAGAACTCTTGTTCTTATCCTTCTATAGCTTTAAAGTACTAGTAGAGAGAGGGAGAGAGTAGGGTATTATTACTAGTATACTTTCAGGCGCTAAGACACCTTTTATAGTCTATATATATAAAAAAATTTCAGCCGAGCCTAGAGAGGGAGGAGGAGTCGTAGATAGTATAGGGCCCCCTCTATATATAATAGAGGAGGTTTCTGAGATCAAGGGTAGTAGAGGGGGTGTCCCTAAGGTATATACTTAGTAGAATAGTAGGCTAATATTAGTAACTTAAGTACAAAAGGCTCAGAGGTAGAGAAGAAGGTCAGAAGAGGCTTTGTTAAGAGTAGTGCTTAGGTAGTGATCTACAGCTTCTACAGTTCCTTCGAAGAAGGTTTAGCCTATAGTACTACGCTTAAGAGCTTTAGAAGTTGCTAAGACAAAGTGCTATTATATATTCAGAAGAGAGAGGGATCAGGCGCCCTCCCCCTTTTCCTAGGTCTCTTCTCAAAGGCGTAGGTAAGGCCGGAGGCCTCCTAAGAGAGGTCTCTATAGAAGGAAATCGGCTTATTAAGTGCGAGTAGGTGAGAGCGAGTGATTTAGAACAAAAAATTCGATCTACAAAAAAAGGTGTTATGTTTTATATAGAAGTATGTAAATTTGCTTTCTTTATTGATTTCTTAGTATATTAGTATAAGTAAAAGAATAAGTGAGAAAAATGCCTTAACTGACTTAAATATCTCTTATTTTATAACTGAAATGTCTCTTAAAAATTTAGGGGATAAATTAGGTATAAATCGTAGATTGAAGGGACATTTTTAGTATAAAAAATTAATTAAGAGACAAAACTGTCAATTACCGTTATATAAATGCTGTATAAGTAACTTATGTTGATATTAGGATTGTGCTCTAGCTAAAATACCCTCGGCTAAAATCTTACGAAACCAAAATTACGGGCAAGACGGAAGATTAGACATAGACGCCTATTTTTCTTCTCAAATCTTCTGTGACAGAGGTCCTAGACCATCAAACTGACTTTGTACTTACTCCTATTTCCAGGGCTAGCGTCCTGGTTTCTTGTGTTGCGGCGTATTAGGCATTCTAGTTACACCCTTACTGTTTCGCTTTAAACTAACCTCCCCTGACCAATTCCTAGCCTTGCGCTGTGCTTGAAGGCGGCCCTTAAATTTATCTACCAGCTCTTTTGCATGTCCTAGCGAGTGCTTAGGAAGCAGTGTCGGGTTCTAGTCTACTAAGTTGTGTGTTATACTATCAATATCCTCTTTGCTAATGATTTGGCGGACCTCCTAATCCTGGTCGTCGTCAATCACCTCTGGGTATACGTTGGACTCTGTTAGGTGAGCCGATTCAAGTGTAGGAGTGGTTCTGATAGTACTATAAAAGTCTCTGTCAACATAGATACTAGAAGCCCTGTCGTCCTTTTTATTCTCTAGAATTGATGAAGGAGAACGCCGTTGTCGCTTTTTATTATAGTATAAGGCTATTCTGTCGGAGAGAGGAGAGTCAGATCTCTGTCGTTTAGAAACCTACAGGGCCTTGTCGTTATCGATGACATCTTTAATATTGTCATGCTCCTCGGCTATGTGATTAGAAATTATATCTATAGTACTGTGAGTAAGAACTCTGTACTGCGTCTGTGAAACCTAGCTCACGTACTATGGCTGCTACGAGCTTTCAATTCCTGGCTAGAGATAATATCATCTGAAGATTGATCATAACTCTTTACACCTAGTCCTTCTTTTGCTAATATTAGGTCTGCTATTTTGTTAGATAAAGATGGCGATAAAAGTATAGTGGGTTTAGACATATACCTTGAGTACCTCGAGCTGTGCCCTTACTAACAGATGTGCCTTGCTAGTTATTGTCACTTGTTGCTCCTCTAGGCGCTGGCAGCATTTCAACTGGCACATTACTTGATTTGATCGGCAAGTAATTTTCAGGAGAGTTGAGTTTCTTAGAAATAAACTTGGATAGCTTCCGGTTGCTAGCTTTTAGTGGTTTTGGAACATAAGGAATGAAGGTAGCCATCTCGAGCGTAGAGTAGATAAGGTAGAGTGCTTCTGAAATCTGACAATTGGATGTAGAAACATATGAAGGGAGATAAAGGCTT
The DNA here is from genome assembly GCA_001414485.1 of Calycina herbarum. Taxonomy (NCBI): domain Eukaryota; kingdom Fungi; phylum Ascomycota; class Leotiomycetes; order Helotiales; family Pezizellaceae; genus Calycina; species Calycina herbarum. The sequence goes on along the minus strand of LLEY01000030.1, from coordinate 371,293 downwards.
CTTATATACTTGTTCTACTGCGCACTTCAGACACGATTTACAGTTTGTATCTGCCATCCCTGTTCTCGCTCCAGCCTCCAAGTGATGAACCGCGCCACTACCCAGAGTCTTGGGGTAGCCGCTAGGCCGTGTAATGTCCCACAGATGTAAGAAGACACCTAACGACATCTTAGCATAGCTGAGTTGCAGTATTAGCAGATCACAGCTTCATGTCTCGATAGGTAGGAGAGCTTTGGAATCGCTGATGGGTCAAGGGGAACTCCATCTTGAGAGGCCTACCTTGTATTTGCAGGCTGAGTGTCCAGCGTGTATTGTCTAAAGGCGAATTGGGCTGTCTGGATGGGCTACATATCGTCATACTATGGAGCTGGTTTTCGGCGGATCCGAGGAGAATTCCCAAAGAAGCAATCATGCTTAAGGCGATTGCTGTAAGAGGAACCTCCTGCAGTGAAAAACGCGAGGAATCTTCCAGCTAGCAGGAAAGCGTGTTGTTTTGAGACGCCCCACCCTATGCTAGCTTAACCAGCCCTCCTCCAACCACTCCAGCCATCTCCTGTGTTGTCCACACCCTGCCAGGCACCAACGAGTACAACCCGTAATGTAAGGTCCTGCGAATCTCAAACTGGGAGACCATTTGCCAAATATGGGAATCGAGATTATTCCGGACCCTCTCTGAGCTTGCTTGCTCTGCCTTTTCCTTGGTTTGCCGCGTCATGAGCTGAGCTGGCGCTCTCCTTCCCTGAAAGATCCGCCCGCGTGCTCACCCTCTCAGGGCTTACTCGCTCGGTCTCTTCCTTGTGTTGCCGCGTAACGAGCCGAGCTGGCTCTCTCCTGCCTCAAGCAGTTACTGCCCGAAAAGACCCTCCCGCCCCATGCTGACCCAGGGGTCGTGTCACACCTCTCCCTGGCAAGGCATCTTGTAAGAAGCCTGAAGGATGCTAGACAGGTAGAGAATTTTGAATTTTGGCGGAGACATTGGAGAAGGATAACGATGCTGAGCCTAGCAACAGCGTCTTGACTTAATCGTAGGCAGACCTGGAGAAGGGGGGAAGCTTTGTCGTGGCTGTGGACGCGTCGTAGAGTATCGGTGTGATTGAGATAAGCTAGATTGAGATCATTGTCAGTTAGTATGAAGCAGATTTCTGGCAAGAACGCCAGCGACGGAGAACTGAGGGGCACTTACGGAGGGCACCAGGTAATCGAAGGGCTGGCCCGGTGAGGGAAATTCGAGGATCAGGACACGTAATACGACTGTCTCGTGGAATGACGGTAAGGCCGAGATGCTCTCATGGCGAAGGTGGCATACAGCAGGCGCGTTGGAAAATTGGGAAAGGGAAGAGATATTGAGATAGGAAGCAGCACTGGATTTATACATGAGGTGGGGACCCTTTTTGGGAGCTAGCCGGGGCCAGCAGGGGCCCTGGTAGCCATCGCAAAGCAGCAAGCGCGCTAGAGCAGCAGGGTGTAACGAAACTCAAACGAGCTAAACAAAGGTGACTAAGTCTCGAAGGTTGGTATGTAGATAAGAAGTATAGACACGATGGATTGTTTACTTAGAAGTAAACTCGTTACTTATATTAAAGATATTAAATAAGATAATAAGATTAATAACTAAAGTTAAGTACGAAGCTCCTATCTAATAGTAGACGTGCTAGTCCTATATAGAGCCTTTATATCCCTTAGCTGTTATAGTCGATCTGTCTAACTATAGCTAACATAGTCGACTCGTCGGCTATGTCGCTTACTCTTCCTAGTTATATAATTATAACTAACTTCTAATAGTAAGATCTTAGAATTTCTAAATATTCTTCTATATTATAGATTCCTTTTTATATTACCTTCTATTTCTTAGACGTTATACCTTATTCTATTAGAGCGCTATCTAAACTACTTATTATATAAAACGTAATTCGTAATACTATCTCCTTCTTAGACTAGTATATTCCTATACTTAAGTATAGTCTAAGAAATATTATTAAAGAGCTATTAGCTTTTCTAGTTTTAATATAAATACTACTTATACTTTTAAATATAAATACTAGATTAAACTTATAAAGTATATTAATAAATCTAGTAAAGAGATAGCTTCTTATACTTAATATAAACGTTCTAGATAAAGATATATAGCTATAGCTTTAACTTTAAAAGTTAATAAATATTCTAAGTATATAAGATAGAAGAAATCTTATAATATTAAGTTATAAAACTAAATACTCTTACTTTCTAACTAGTTCTTAATTAACTAGTAATAGCAAAAACTAAGAGACGAAGAAGAACAGGCCTAGTAGTCCTAATAGAAAGTAGCTACTAAGGTTCTTTGTTTATAAAAACTTTAGTACTAACTTAATAAGTAAGAATAGTAGCTAATCTAGTCTAGTTTAAATTCTATAGCTAAGCTAGAAGAGAAAGAGAAGGAAGAGAGAAAAAACAGAGAAAGATAGAAAGAGAAGAAGTATAGAGAGGAAGAGGCTACTAGGCTAGCCGCTCTTCCTACCTCTAACCCCGCCCTCGAACCGTCTCTTAACCTTGCCTTTCTAGACTTCTTTCCTCCTAATTATAAGATATAAGCAATCCTAGGTTTTAATAGTAGAACTCCTAAAGTTCCTTTAAGCAACAGTTAAGGTTACTTTTTAGTTCTTAAGTATTTTCTAAGTATAGGTAATTTAACTATTTAATTAAGTACTTAACTTATTCTCTAATAAGTTTATAGTTAAGAATCCTCTTAACTTTATATTTAGTATTTAAGTTTACTAGTTAAATTTCTATAAGTAGAGCTAGTAGTACTTCTAGTAGTACTAGTTTAAGTAAGGATATATAGAATACTAAGTAAATATTTATTATTTTTAGTAATACTAATTTATAATTTAAAGGTCTCTTAACTTACTTAATTTTAAATAGTCTAAGTTTTTTATAATCTAGTTTATTACTTAGTCTTTTTATATTAATATTTTTCTATACTAAGTAGACTTTATCTCCCTCTTTTAGTATTAGCTCCTAACTATGTTATTTATTATAATAGTATATATTTCTTTCTATAATAAACTATAAATCTTCTATAAGTTCCTTATATAACCTCTTAATTTTTAAGACCTAGATATAAGTAAGCTAGTTATTAATAGTTATAGATAGTAGTTCTTAATATACTAATAATTTATATCTAAAGTTAGTATAGAATAGTATAATAAGTATTATTTCTATTATTAAACTATTATAAGTAAACTATACTAAAAGCAGTAGTTCTACTTAGTTGTTTTACTAGTAGTTTATATAATAACAAAGGTATGTTTCTACTACTTAGTTTATATATTTATTTCCTCTATTTATTTAAAAGTAAAAAGCTATTAAAAGTTTTCTTTTCACACTTAATCGTTTTATAAGAGTAATCTAAAATTTTAAGATAAAGAGCTTATCTCTATCTAAGAGTATCTCTTTAAGTAGTCTATATCTTAAGACTACTTCTCTAAGGAATACAAATACTAATTTCTTAGTTATACTTAACTCTATATATACTACTAAAATTATATACTTTATAAGACGTTCTATAATAACTAGGATTATATTATATTTAACTTCTATTATTAGATCTTTAGATTTTAGTAACTTAATAATAAAATCTATAAATATTAATTTCTAAGGTATTTATAGTATTAGAGTAGTATTTATCTAACGTAGTATACTAGAACCTTATAATTATTAGAACCTTGTGAATTTTTTTCTACTCTACTACTTTAAAATATAATAAAACTACTATAACATATTAAATTAATTAAAACTACTCGGAATCTAATAAACTAGATATATCTACAACTTCTTAACACGTCTACGTATTATAACTAGTTTTTCTATAAGTACTATAACGTCGCCGAGTTATTTATCCTTTATCTTCTCTACTCTCTCTAGAGCGCTTATTACGTCGAACCTGCTCCTCTGTATTCTTCTAAGCTAATCCGTCCTATATATCCTCTATAGTAAGTACACCTCCTTCTTAGACACAGGTATTTTTAGCCCTCCGGCGTTTACTAAGAGCTTTATTTACTATTCGAAGTATATAGACCTCGGCTAATAAGAGGGTTATCTTATAGGCTAATCGCTCTATACCTTTTATCAACGAAGTAATTATCTAGAAAATAGATGTTAGCGAGCTTCCTTAGTAACGAGTAATACGATCCTTAACAAGAGTTGATTACGAAAGAGCTTTAGAAGGGTTACGAGGAGTCTAGGAGACCTAAGAGGTAGCGTCGGCAGAGGGGGGTCTGGTAAGTATAGGAGTCCGTAACTTGATATTAAGCTTTAAGATCACAGTCTAGGGTTCTAAAGGCACTAGACCAGCTCTACAAAACCTAGCTTTAGCATTTTAGGTTATTATTAACTAGTTATAGGCTATGTAAAACGTAAGAAAGAACTTAACCTTAGTAATATAGTTTATATAAGCCTTAATAAAGGTCTCGATTTAACGCTCGTATATATATTTAAGAATACTAAAACACTTAACGTCGAGTAGCTAGGTTAGATAAGACGAATAAGAAGGTAGGTAAAGAGTAATAATATTATATAACTTATAATACTCTTAGAATATTACCGATTTATAACTCTTATACCTATCTAGAACTAATATTCGATATAGCTCTTTTATATAACCACGAGTATACTTATTAAAGTATTCTAGCTATTCTAAGCCTGTCTTATTATTAGTCTATCTATTACTAGTTAGTTTAATAACCTAGTTGTTAGGAAGACCGCTCTTAGTATACTAACTAGTAAGGTGATTTTTCTCTTAAACTACTAAGAATAGAGAGATACTTAAACCCTCTCTATTAATATAGACAATTGCTATAGCCTATTCCCGATTACCTAGCTAGACAGCCTTACCTCTGCCACGTCGATTAGCGTATATAATAACTATTCCAGCGTAGATAACACCTATTATAAAACTAGTCTTATTAAAGTTATAGAAATCGTAGTCTTAGATCCTATATTTCGCCTATATATTCTCTACTAGTCGAAACCACGCGCTAATTAGCTTAGAATCTTCGTACAAGGCCCTTTAGAAATCGTAAACGCGATTAAAACGCGTCTTTAGTTCTAGACGTCGTTGTATAAATCATTGTACCTAGTTCTTTCTAACACGTTGTCCTCTACGCGACTTAAGTATATAATTTACTATATCTTCTATACTACCTAGCCGGGGCGTAAATCCTCTCGTATCTAGATTAAGTATATTTTAAATAATCACCTCCTCTTCTATTATAGTTATTTTATAATTTACTAGCCGGCGTTCGCTAAGAGTAGTTTAACCAGCTATTCTATCGGTAAGTATAGAATAAGAGACTCTATATAACTTCGTAGCTTTACTACGGTTTATTCGTTTAGATGATCGAATAGCTTCGATAGCTAGGATAATTCAAGCTTCTTAGGTTTAAGATTCTATTAGGTAGTTATTAAGAAAACGCGTATTAAAGTTGAAAGTAGTAGAGTAGGGAAAAAATTCACAAGGTTCTAATAATCACGAGGTTCTAGTATACTACGTTATCTATAAAGAGTATAGTAAGAAGCCTTATTCCTAGTATAGGTATTATATTCTACTATTACTTCTTTAACTATCGTAGATAACTGATTAATATAGTAGTATTATCTTATCCTCTAAAGAGTTCTACGAATTTCTTAGTAGCTATAAGTAGGCGTAGTATAGTATTCTTATATAAATTCCTTTATATATAAGCTAGGAACCTATAATTTCCCTTTTATATACTAGTTATAACCTTTATATATATTCTAAATTTTATCTATCTAAATATTATTTATTACTATAATTTCATATATAATAGGTACTAAGTCTCTATTCTTAAGAGTTTTTAAGATTATAATCTTTTTATACTCTTTATTTCCCTTATATCTAGGTTTTTAGCTAAGAGTATTAACTTAAGTATTTAATATTCTCTTTATATATTATATAATAATATTAAATTCTTCTAATATCTTTAACTATTTAGCTAATTATCTAGTTATAAGTTTCTTACTTATTATAAATATCCTAAGATTCTTATAGTTAGATAAAACTATAACTAAGTATTTTACTAGCTATAAATAAATTCTCTAGTATTCTAAAGCTAATACTATAATAAGCAATTCCTTATTAAATATACTATAGTTTTATTATACTAGGTTAAATATTTTAGAATAATATATAATAGGTATAAGTTTTCTCTTTTTATTTAGTTATAGGTAAATCATACCTACTAATATATTTAAAGTATCTATTTTAATTATACTTAGTTTTTCTATATTAAAGTTATATAAAATAGGTTTTTCTATAAACCTTACTTTAATCTTTTAAAAAGCGTTCTTAGCTTATTTATTCTAAATAAATTTAATAGCCTTTTTAACTAGTATTATTATTAGTTTAATAATCTTTATATAGTCTTATATAAATAGGTAGTAAAAGTTTATAAATCTAAAGAAGGACTATATATCTTTTATATTCTCTAGTAATTTCTAGTTTAAGATGTCTTAGATCTTTACTAGATCTATTTCTATTTTTCTTAAGTTAAATACCTATCTTAAGAAAAGTGTTTAAGTTACTCTAAACTTATATTTTAAGAGTTTTAACTAAGAGTTTACTTTTATAAGTTATTATAAAACTTCTTTAATATATCCTTTATATTCTTCTTCTTTTTCTAAGAAGATTAAGATATTATCTAAGTAATAGATTACTATTATTCTTAAAAGATCTCTTAAAATATTATTATTTTATCTCTAATATATAGCTAGTATATTATAAAGTCTAAATAGTATAACTATATATTTATAAAGGCCTAATAGTAAGGTAAATATTATCTTCTATTCGTCTCTGGTTTTTATTTATATAAGTCTATAAGTGTTTTATTAATCTAATTTTATAAATCGTACTACCTTACCTAACTTATCCTATAAGTATTAGCTTAGTAGTAGTAGATAAGCGTCCTTAACTATAGTATAATTTACTTTTTAGTAATTAATATATACTCTTTTATCTAAATCGTCTTTCTTCTTAATAATAAGTATATTTAAGGTAATTAGTAACTTAGATTTTCTAATATATCCCTTTTTAATACCTTCCTTTATATAACTCTTTATTCTCTATAAGCTTTTCTAGTTATATAACCGAAGCTTTTACTTTAAGAGGTAATAACCCTCTTTTAATTTAATCTTATAATCTTATAAGTAATGTTCTAGTAAAGCTTATAAGTCTTCTAGGTTTTCGAACAAAGCCTTAAATTCTCTATACTATATAGGTATTTTGTTATTAGCTTTTTTACTAATCTATAGAGGACCCTAGATAAGGTGTTCTAGCGTCTTAGAAGAGGTAGCGCTAACCTTGTTCTAGCTTTATAGTTATAATTATAATCTTATATAATTATATTAACTAAAGGTTATTATTTAGGCTTTCTAATTAATATCTAGATTATATTCTTAAATTTATAGTATACTAAGTATTACTTTCTTACTTTCTATTTTAATAATATCGAATTATATATTTAAGTAGTATTCTTTAATATTAATTTTTATTAGAATAGTTTATTAATTAATAATCTTATTTTAATATATAATATCTATTCTATCGACTACTCTTAGATAGTATAGTTTTATATTTTTAATTAGAACGTTTAGCTTTTTTAAAGCTATTAGAGAGAGAAAATTGCTTATTACTCCTAAGTTAATTATAACTTAAAGTTCTTTTTTCTTTATCTTAGTAGTTATAACTAACTAACTTTCTCTAGAGATAGTACTTAGCTCTCTATCTATTAGTTAATAGAGTTCTCTCTATACTAACTTTATTTCTTAGTTTATATTATATTTATTTATCTTTTAGAAGATTATACTAAATAGTTTTCTACTTTCTAATTCTTAAAATATTACTCTAACTTTTCTAACTAAAGCAACTATAGTATACTAGCTTCCTAGTTCTAGTATAGCTTCCTTATTATTAAGTAGCGTTCCTAAAAAACTAGGTTTAGAGCGTCTTATAAAGTTATTAGAACCCTGTTATTACTATAAGCTAGTTTCTTCTTAAAGATCTATAACTATCTAAATATCTCCTATCTTAGACGTTCTAGATAGCTTACTAGATACTGCTTATTCTAGTCTAGGTTCTTTAAATTCGATAGTTTCCTTTCTAGTAATAAGGCTTACTAATATTATTCTATTTTACTTATTCTAAACTATTTTATAAGTAGTTAAAATATTAGGGTTAATTCCTTAAGTAGAATATAAGCTCTAGAAATCAGGTTTCTAGTATTCTATATATACCTATTTATTTCCTTTCTTAAAGGTTCTAATAAATACCTATATCTTACCTTATTTAGGCTTATATATACTTAAGTTTATTTCTAATAAATTAGATTCTAATTCTAATAACTCTAATAAACTTATTAATAGTAGTAATTCGTATTCTACTTAAAGAGGGAATTTATATTCTATTTCTAATTATATATTATAATATTCTTTAAGAAGTAGATTCCTACTATTATTAGTGTCTTATATCTTACTATCTTAGATTTTAATTTCTTTATTTAGTTATAGGTATATAGCACTTACTAATATATCTAAGACATCTGTTTTAATCTACGTACTATATCCTCTAGCTTTAAGTTCTTCGTCTGTAAGTTCGATTTTTTCTAGTAAAGCTACTTCTTTTTAGATAGTAGCGTTAGCTCATTTCCCTGTACCCAGCGCTTCTAAGTAGTATTAATTTCCATAGGTTCTCTACGGTCTTTTTTCCCACCTTTTCTCTAATATCGATGTCTATAACTACTCTTCTTCTCTAAACTCCTCTTATAATTCCGATTATCGATCTTAATCGTATTATTAGTTAACTTGTCAAGTATATCTAGGAAATCATCTCTAGCTAGTTTATTCTTAACACTGTCCTTTAATCCCTTATAGTACTGCTTACGTAAGGCTTCATCGTTCTAGCTAAGACGTATAGAGTATTATTAGAATAATAACATGTATTTAGCTACTAACCTCTTTTATTAGAGGCTATACAAAGCCTATACTACTTTTTTCTTTAAATCTATATCTATAAATACCTAGTTAATTCCTTTCTTAAATCTAATAATAGTTAAAAACAATTCTTAAGTACTTTTACTTATAAGGTTTAATACTCTTCTATTTAATATTTTATTTTTCTAAAAATCCTCTAAATATAGCTCTATTTAGTTATATACTACTCCTTTAAAACAAGTAGTAAGCTATATAACTTAATTAGTTTTATAAATAAACTATACTAAATAAAAGTTTAAGTATATTAAAGCTTTTATAATAAATTTAGTAAGCTTCTCTAAAGAGCTGTTAAATATTTTAGGTACCGGCAATTTCACTTCCTCTCTAATAGTAGTAACTAGCACTGCTAGTATTATTAGTACTAGAGGTAGTATAGAGGTTAAACTCGAGGATAGTATAGTTTTTAATATTATATTAGTAGTACTTCTAAGCAGGTACTTAAAGTATAATAAAACTTAAACGAGCTAAATAAAGGTAACTAAGTCTCGAAGATTAGTATATAGATAAGAAGTATAAATACAATAGATTATTTACTTAGAAGTGAACTCGTTACTTATATTAAAGATGTTAAATAAGATAATAAGATTAATAACTAAAGTTAAGTACGAAGCTTCTATCTAATAGCAGACGTACTAGTCTTATATAGAGCCTTTATATCCCTTAGCTGCTATAGTCGATCTGTCCGACCATAGCCGACATAGTCGACTCGTCGGCTATGTCGCTTACCCTTCCTAGTCACGTGATTACAACCAACTTCCAATAGTGAGATCCTAGAATTCCTAAATATTCTTCTATATTATAGATTCTCTCTTATATTACCTTCTATTTCCTAGACGTTGTATCTTGTCCTGTTAGAGCGCTGTCTAGACTACTTATTACGTAAAACGTGATTTGTAATATAGGGCCGCTAAGCGAGACAATTCCCTGTTCAGGTAATCCCGGTTTCCAGATGTAGAATCACTGATATATATATTATTAATTATATTATAAATTTACTAAAAAGAGAACCCTTTATAATTTACTTATTAAAAGTCTAAAACTAAAAAAAGTTTAAAAATATTAAAAAAATAAAAGGATTTTTTAGCTTAGTTATTTATTTTTATATTTAAATTAAAGACTTTTAGCTAATTATTAAGCTTTTATATTTATTTATTTAAAAAAGAGTCTAGTTTTATTAAGATCTTAATATTTAAAGTAAAACTATAAAGAAACTTTAAGATATTTTATACTTTACTTTAGTTTTTTATAAAATTAACTATAATAAAAGTATTAAAGAAATAGTAGTTTCAGTTAATTTAAGTAGTAATAGTTAAAGAGGCTTTTTAGACTAAAGAGATAAAGATAGTAGGAAATTACACTTTTTATATAATATGTATATATAGCGAATAATATAGATAAGCGAATAATATATATAAATTTCTACTAAAAACTATAATTTTAACTAATGTAATCTATTACTAAGCTACGTATATTACCGAGCTACGTACTTTTACCGACTTCTACTACTTTAAAATATAATAAATTAACTATAATAATAGATAAAACTTATTACTCTTTAGATTCTAATAAGCTAGATATATCTATAAGTTCTTAATAAGTTCGTATATTATAACCAGTCTTTTTATAAGTACTATAACGTTATATAGTCGAAATCCCTTTCTTACGATTTACTCTTCTAAAGTGTTTATTACGTCGTATCTGCTTATTTACTTCGTCTTAAGCTATAATATTATATATATCCTCTATAGTAAGTATACCTTCTTAATAGATACGATTCTTTTTAGCTCTACGACGCTTAGAAAGTGTCTTATTTACTACTCGAAGTATATATAGCTCGGTATTAATAAGAGTTAATTTATAAGCTAAACGCTCTATATCTTACTATTATCTATTCTCGATTACCTAGTTAAACTACTTTACTCTTACTACGTCGATTAGTATAAGTAATAACTATTCTAAGATAGATTTAACCTATTATAAAGCTAGTCTCGTCGAAGTTATAGAAATCACTATCTACTATACTATATTTCGCTTATATATTCTCTACTAGTTAAAACCACGTACTAATTAACTTAGGATCTTCGTATAAGGCTCTTTAAAAGTTATAAACGCGATTAAAACACATCTTTAGCTCTAGTCGTCGAACTATAAATCGTTCTATCTAGTACTTTCTAACACGTTTTACTCTACGTGTCTTAAGAAGGTAATTCGCTATATCTTCTATATTAACTAGCTAAGACGAAAACTCTCTAGAATCTCGATTAAATATATATTAAATAATTATTTCCTTCTCTAATTTCGTTAGCTTTAAATAATTAGGTTTAGTATCGTTATAAGAAGGTTAGCTGTTTATTCTAAGACAAAGAGTAGATTTAAGAACTTTATAGATTTTTATAGCGTTTCTATAGCTTCAATAGCTAATATAAATTATACTTCTTAAGTTTAAACTTATATTATAAAAGAAGAAAACGTATATTAAAGTAGTAGAGTAGTAAATTCAGTAAAAGTACGTAGCTCGGTAATATACGCAGCTCGGTAATAGATCACGTTACTTAATATCTTTACTAATTCTTAATAAAAAATACTAAAATTAATAATATAGTTTTATTACTATATAAAGATATAATTTATAAAGTTCGATATTAAAGTTAATCTAAATTATAAAGTTATTAAAATAAGAAGAAAAAGAATAAGATTATAAAGATATTTTTAAGCGAATAGCTAATTTAAATTAGCTAGCGTCTGAAACTTAGAATTAGATATACTTATATAATAATTAGACTATATTATTAATTTTAGTATTTTTTATAAATAATTAGTAGAGATATTAAGTAGTTAAAATTATAGTTTTTAGTAGGAATTTATATATATTATTCGCTTATCTATATTATTCGCTATATATATATATTAGTATAAAAGCGAGTTTTAGAGTAAAACTAAATAAAATTATAATATTATAAAAAGAAAGTATAAAAGAATATTTTATATTTTAAAAAAGTTTAAAGTTTAATTAATTAATATTTACTTTATAATAAAGATAAATATTAATATATTAGTCTTCTAACTTAATAAAGCTATTTATAATTATCTTAGTATTATATTTATTTAATAACTTATTTAAATACGACTTTTTAATTTTAAGATATAATATATAAGAGGTTTAATATATATCGTAATAGACGTTTTATCGAGAAGACTAAGATACTTTATAAATACTAAAAAAGATACTAAGCGAGAAGATAATAATAAAGATTAGATATTTATAAAGTTTAAAGCTTATAAAATTTACTTTATAAAAACTAATAATAAAAAGGAATTTAAAGCTTTAATAGATTTTAAGTTAAAAAGATAAGATAAGATTTTTTAAAGAATAAAAACAAAGATTTTATAGCTTAAAAATAATAGAGAAATTTCTCTTTTAAACGACTTAATAAGTAAAGTTAATTTAAAAAATAATAATATTTAAGTTTTTTTAAAGAACTATAAGAAAGAATTTATTAAGATTATTATTTATTTTATTATAATAAAGACTTTTAAAAAGATAGACTAAAAGTAGTTTTAAATATTTAAGTAAGAAGCTTTAAATTATAGTATTTATAGTAAAAAGATTTAAAGGCTTTTAGTTAAAAGATTATTAATTAAGCTTATTATTAATTTAAACAAAGAAAAGAGCTGGATTCTTTTTAGTTATTATAACGATTTTAGTTATAAAAGACGAGAAAGTACTTATTATTAGATTTTTATATAGTATTATTAAAAGAGATATTATAAAAATACTATTAAATATATTAAATAGTTTAATAGAAAAGTAAGCTATTAATATTACGTATATATCGACTTAAGACGGAAAAAAATATCTTATTATAAGACGAGATAATATAAGTAGCTAGGTTAAAGCGTAAGTTCTTCTTTTTAAAAGAATAAATAAGATTATTAAATTTATTTAATAAGATATAATTTGTTATTATAGGCTTTTTTTAGAGGCTTATTATTAATAGTAATAGCGAAAATATAAAAGAAGTTATTAAACTATTAAATAAAATAGCGATTTAAAAGATTTAAGTTTTAGCTTATAATTTAAAAACTAATAAAATAATTAAAAGAGGTTATAGACTTATTAAAAACGCGCGATTAAAGATAGATAGAAAGTAGACTATTAACTTTCTCGTAGTTTTATTTATATACTAGATTATAATTAACTTATTTATTAGCTATATATTATTTTATTTAATTTATAGACGAAAGTTAATATTTTCTATAAAAACTTAATATTTTATTTAAAGAGTAAGTTTTACCGAAGAAGTTAAGGACTAAAGTAAGTTACTTTAGCTTTGTATTATATAATTTTAAATAAGATAAAATTATTTTAATAAAACTTATTATTAAAAGACTTAATAATAATAAAAGAGTAAAAAAGCCTTTAACTTTAAGTATAATATTTACTAACGACTATTATAATTAAAAGACTTAGTTTTAAGATATAATATTATAAAAGAAGTTAATAAAAGTTCTAATTATACTTTAGATTTTAAATAGTTAAGACTATATAAGATTATCGAAATAAATAGTAAAAGATATTATATTCTTAAGAAATTAAGAGAAGATAGACCTCGGCTCAGAAGAACTTATTTTAAAAGTCGTCTTAAGCTTTTTTATAAAAGATAGAACTTTATTTATAATATAAAAGACGTTGTCTTAAAACTTTATAATAGTAATAAAAAGTCTTATTTTAATATAAATAATAATAATTAAGATAACTCTAAAGAGTTAGAAAATCTCGAATATATTATTAAATAGAATATTAAATTAATAAGATAATAATTCAAATATTTATATTTATTTTAGAATAATAGAATTAATATAAAATAGTATTTAATAAGTATTTTAATTAGTATATAAGTATATTATATATTTAAAGAGAAAAGCGAAGAGATTAGTACTAATAAAGTATTAATAAAGTACTATTAAAAGTACTAAAAACTTTTTAAAAAGCTTTTTTTATTTTAACTTTAATATAAAAAGAGATAATATTAACGAACTATATATTAAGTTAATTTACCGACTATTTAAAAGCTTTATAAACTTTTAAAGTAAAGTTTAAATATTTTTTAAAAAGTTAAAAATAGAACTAGCTTTATAAAGTAACTTATTAAAATAAAGACAGAACGAACTTAATATTAAAGTATAAACTATTACTTATATTAAATATTAATAGCTCTTTTAAGCGTATAATATACCTTATAAGACTTTTTATTTTTATAGTATCTTTTAAGAAAGAGCTAATAAGTTAATTATTATAAGAAGATAGAACAGGTCTGATTTATACGTCTTATAATAAACGTAATAGTTTTAAGTAGTATATTTTAATAATAAATAGTGAAAAGTCTATACTTCTATATATTAAGTTCGTTATAAGTGTTACGAATTACGTTATACGTAGTAAGTAGTCTAGATAGCGCTCTAATAGAATAAGATACGATATCTAGGAAATAGAAGGTAATATAGAAGAGAATTAGTAATATAGAGGTATTTAGGTATTTTAGGATCTTACTATTAGATAACTGTTAGAGATTACGTATTAGATTCTAATAGATCTCTTAGAGGATCTAGAGAGATCTAGAGATCTAGATAGTACGAAAGGTTCTATATAAGACTAGCACGTCTACTATTAGATAGAAGCTTCGTACTTAACTTTAGTTATTAATCTTATTATCTTATTTAATATCTTTAATATAAGTAATAAGTTTACTTCTAAGTAAATAACCTAGTGTATCTATACTTCTTACTTATAAACTAACCTTCGAGACTTAGTTATCTTTGTTTAGTTCGTTTGAGTTTCGTTATAATAAGTAGTTCTTATTTAAGCGTCGCTTTTTTAAAATAACTATTTAGTTCTTTAAATAGTAGAATCTTCTTTAAAGATATTTTAAAGTATTTATTATAGCTTATTAAAAGATTTTCTTAAGACTTATTATTATTAATATTAATAGTATTATTAATAGCGAAGTTTTATTTAATAATAAAGATTTTTGATTTATTATTAAAAGTAACTTAAAAGAAGAAATTTACTAGCGGAAAATAATAATAAGCCTTAGTTTTACTAGTCTTATAAAACCTTCTTCTTTTAAATATAATTAAAATTAGAGAGATTTTATATCGTCTTAGACTTAAGACTGTTTTTATATCTATTCTCTTAATAGTTTTCTATTAAGTAAGACTTTAATTATAACTTTTAAAGAGATATAGTATTTATTAGTATAAGTCTTATTATAAGCGGAATCTTCTCTTGTTTTTTTCTTATAAATTTAATATCTATTAAAGTTTAAGCTTTTATTAAAAGCCTAAATATATTATTCGCCGACGACTTTTAATATAGTCTTATTAAAAAAGAAGTTTAACGTTTATTTTAAATTAGCTTTTTAGCTCTTTTAATTACACTTATTAAATTAGATCTTAACTTATATTACTATTAACTCTTTTAAGTTAATAAAAAAAAGAATAGAAAAGTACGCTCGCTTTTATATAACGCTGCTTTTTAAATATTAATAGAAGATATAATTAGAAAATTAAATATAATATAACGGAATTAAAATCTACGAGTCTACGTATTAACTAAAGACTTTAATTAGTATTAAACAACTAAAGTTAGACAGTTTTAAGTAGCTTTAAATAATAAAGTCGATAATAGACTTATACGTCTTTTAGAACTATTAGATATTCTTAAAGTTATTATTAAACTTATAATATTTAACCTTTTAAAAGTTAATAAACCTTCTTTAATTAAGATAGTACTATAGATAGAGCTACTTTTGATTTTAAAAGTCCTTCTTAACTAATATACTATATTTATATTTTATTTTAATACTCTTTATAATAAACAAAAGAGCTAAGACTAGACGTTAATTAAAAGAGAGTCTTAATAGTATTTAAAAACAAAAACGACTCTTATTATTCTTAAAGCTTCTTAATAGTTTTTACTTTTTAAGATTTTTATAAACTCTATTAACGACTTTATAGGTTTTATAGCTTAAACGATTAAACTTTAAAACTAGAAAAGAAACTTAATAATAAAGACAACTTTAATAACTCTTATTATTTTAATATTATTCTAATAGTCTTCGCTATTTTTAGAACTTTCGCTCTTTTATATAATTATTTAACTCTTAGTAATTATACTTATATATTTATATATAAACATATAATTATTAAAGTAAAAGACTATTATAAGAGAAAAAAAGAGAAAAAGAACTTAAAAAATATAAAGATTATTAATATAAAGTTCTTTAAAACAGCTTATAGTTTAACAAAGTCGAATAAAACTATTCTTAAGAGACTTTAACTTTTTTACTTATTTTTTAATAATATAAAAAGACTATAAAAAAGATAGAATAGTTTAATATTAATATATAAAATATAATATTTTCTTATAATATCTTTAGAACTTAATAATATAAGACTTTTAATAGTAAAGTTAACTATTTATTAAAAAGTAATAAAAGAATTAAATATTAAAGAAGATCTATTAGTACTTTTATCTAGTATAATAGTTTAAACAAATAAAGAGAAGAGCTGTAAAAGAAAATAAGAGAAAGATAATATAAATTAAAAGAGTACTTTTTAATAATATAAAAGCTTTCTTAAGAAGACGAAAGTTATTAAAGCTAAAAATCTTCGTAGAGTAAAAATATAATAACTTATAAAAAAACAACAGCGAATTTAAAACGTGTTATATAAGAGGAAACTTTACTTTAAAAGAAATCTAATAATTTAATATAAAGAGGAAAAGAGAAAAGCTATCGAATAAAAATAAAAAAGACAGCTTGATTTTATTTTATTATTATAATAGTAAAGTGTTAAATAGTAAAAGTAAAGGTATTACGTACTAAAAAAAGACGGTTTAATCTTAGTAGAAAAATCTTAATTTATAGAATTGTTTAAAAAAGAGAGTTAACAGTTTAAAAGAAAACTATAAGTTTATAAGATAAGATAAAAAAAAGAAGAGAAAACTTAAGAAAATATCGATTTTTAATTAATAATAATAATACTAAAGCGAATAGTCTTTATTATTATTACGACGAAAAAAGTCGTATAATAATAATAAAAAGGTTATAAAGTTCGCTTAGTTTTAATAAAAAATAATAAAAGAGAAGATTTTTATTTAATATTTATTATAAATAATTAGCTTTATTTTAAGATAAGTAATTAGTTAAGCTTATTTTAGCTTATAAATAGTTAAGATAAAAAGATTAAAAGTATAATAATATAAACGACGTATTATAAAGTGAAAAGTGTCTAGTAGTTATAAGACTAAAATAAAAAAAGAAGGTATAATTATAAGAAGAAAACTAACGATAATAAAAAGAGAAATAAAAGTAGTATAATTAGAAAGTTAAAATTAAAAGTTATAAGAGAGAGGCTAGTATTATATAGTTAGTAGTAAAGGCGCTAAGCGAGTAAATATTTACTTTTAAAGGTAATGTTATTTTAACCTGTTAATTATTACTTAATATAATTATAACCTTTATAACTATATTTTATTTTGATTTTAATACTAAGAATACGACTTTTTTATATTATAACTTATAAGCGAGTTAATTATTTAAAGAGAGAGACGTATATAATAAGACTACTTGATTTTAACTAGTTAAGTTATATTATTAGATATTAACTCAGCTAAGTTTATAAAAGTATAAGAATTAGTATTTGTTTATTTATTATTTTATAATAATAACTTAACTTTTAAAAGATTTTTCTGTTTAATTTATTCTCTTTTTTACCTCTTAGTTAATAAATCTTACTTTTTAAATATATAATATTATTAGATTCTAATAACTCGTTCTTTTGTATTAAATTATTCCTCGTGTCTTAAGTGCTCCTCTCTTATTATATAGTTGCTTAGGATCTGCCTCTCTATACTATAACGTACTTAAGAACAGCTGTTCTTTTAAGAACAGATATTCTCTTCGCTCTTTTACTTCTTACTTCCTTAACTTTCGTTCTTATATATAGACAACCTTTGTAGTATTAATCAAGAGTATTAACTGTAAGCTCTAATAATTCTTTACTAATTACTTCTTATAATTATAGGTTATTAAAACCTAATACTTATTCTTATAAAATAAAAGTAATTAATTTATAAATTATCTAAAAAGTATAATACTTATAGAATAATTAGATTATAACTAAGGTATTACTTTTAAAGAAGGCTAATAAAGGTAGTAAAAGCTAGTAATAATTACTAAGTAATTAAGAACTCACTTATTATAAGTAAGTTCTAGAATACTGAAATTAGTATAAGACAAATATTAAGTATTAAATACTTAGTTTTAAATACTATTATTTGGTATTGTTTAAATACTTTAATTTCTAATATCTAAAAGCTAGCGTTGAAAGCTGGACCAAATACCAACATCTACGCGTTGCTAAACGGTGAGACGACGGCAAAGAGTCAAGTACTAGGAGCATAAGAAACCAGGTTCTATTCGAGTATCTAAAGTTAAGGAAGGAAGAGACAGAAGCTTGTGAGCTCTCTGGGTATATATACTGTGCTCCTGAGCTAGTCCCGCCTAGGACCTAGTGTCCTAGGCTTGTAATCTGTCGGAACGAGCTGAGTGTATGTAAGCCAGGAGCTCAGATCGTCTCAAACGGAGCCTGAGTGCTTATTAGTATCTTTATCTCCTCAGACCAACACACAACAAACTTCTCAGTGCCACACAAACATGACACAATGAACTCGAAGTCGCACCTTCTCCGTACACACCCAGGCCACCACAAGTCTTTAAAATAACCCAAGTCTCCACAGAAACGGTCGTAACGATTTTCAACCCCCAACTTTGCCAACTCCACCAAGACTCTTCAAAGTCGTTCCCCTCCCAAACTTAATTCATCCCTCACACTATGCGCATTTGAAACGTCACGGAGGAGGATTCTGCTGAAGCTGCTGGGGTTGGTGGTTTTGCTGGTTCTGTAGGGGCTGCTGATTTTGATTGCGTTCGACGAGTGAGTTGATAGCTTCTACGGCTTCTCGGAGACGATTCTGTGCATCGCGGATAGCTTCGTGTGCAGCATTCCCATCTGCAGATAGGGTATCAAGGGCATCTTTGGCATTTCGCTTCTCGTTCTGAGCGTCTTCAATCAAGTTGAAAGAAGCTTCCGCTCCTCGGAGACGCATTTCCGCTTTTCGAACAGCTTCATGTGTAGCATTCGCATCCGCAGACACAGTAAAAAGGGCCGAAGTAGCTTCTTCTTTCTCGTGCCGGGCATCTTCGAAAATCACTCGAGCGTTCTCTTCCGCACGACGCGCCTGCCGTTCTTTCTCCTCGGTATCTCGACGCGCTCGATTTTGAAGAATAACTCTGCAATCATCGTACAAGTCCTTCGCATCGGTGGCATTGCCCTGTAATGTCCTTTCCTTCCATAGTTTCCACACAGGGGTGTCAGGAAGGAGATTGACCTTTTCTACCCAGTCTGGCTTCGTTGGCTTATCCCGGAAGTATGTGATCAGCTTCCCATAGACATGTGTTCGTGTGGGGGCATCCGAATAGTCAGCCTGGCGAAAAGAGTTTTTATGTCTTCTCAAACTGATGTGATTGCAAACCAGAAGATTGACCTGGCCAATTCCATTGAAGATAATAAAGCCGACCTGGTCTGCAACGGTGCCATTTGGAATTGTGGCAAAAATGAACAGCAACATGGCGAGGGTCCCGAGCCGCCGAAACCATGTCAGGAACAAGACAATCGGTTGGTTATCCCACTCCGTCAACCCTCTTCCTGTCCATGACGAGATGTCTTTTCGAAGACCTTCAAGTACCACGCAAGAATTCCGTCTGCCCAAGAATATTGTGGCGTCTTTGCTGTCGGCCGCAGAAATTTCCCCACCTCTACCTGGAACAATGCAGCACAGGTCTATGAGGCGGATTATAAGGGACCAAACGCCAAGACTGAAGCATAAAGAGTTGCCAATCCAGGTAGTCTTTGGGCAATGCACCATACCCCAAAAGAACACCCCGCAAACTCCCCAGGAAAAGAGTATCCACACACACCAATCAAGAAGTGTAAAGTTTGGCCATTTCGCGTCACGCCATGCCGAATTCGGGAAACGGATCTTAGCTTGTGGATCAGATTCTTGAATGACGAGCCTGTAGTATGCTCTGTCTCTGAGAAGGTCGTAGTAATGGATGATGGCTTCAATACGAATGTTCCGTAGATTCGCCTTGTTGGAGTTGTAAGGGCTTATGTATTCCATGCCAGTGCGATCAATGATCTTGGAATTTGAATGAAGATAGCTTTGAAGGCCAGCGACTGGAGCAGGGAATGAAAATAAGCTCGACCACCGGTGCTGGCTCTGTCGGTACTCAAGCTCACGATGTTCGCCAACAAGCACAATGAAGGACGCAAATGCATCGAGGTGCCATCCGTCCGCAGGAGGAAGAGCCCACATCGTGAATATCAGAAAAAGAGGTATGGGAAGCGGCAAGGCTTGAGAACACACAATCGGGGGTTGACTTTTGGTTACACGTGCAAAGGCATGGAGAGTAACAGTCGCTGAGATGGAGTGAGTATGGTACAAACAAAATGTAGAGGATCTCGGAGAACGCAGAAACGGAAGAGGATGAAGCTGAAAATTAACCAGACGAGAAAGAGATGAAAAGGTGAAATGAGATTTGGGGGCGATGGAGCGGGATCTCCATGCACGCGTACCCACTGGACCTATAAGAGCATTTTGACGCCTCTTATCAAAGCACGGTTTAATGTGCCACTATCCGAAAGACCCTTCCGTTCTTCAAACTAGGATTGCACAAGCTTGCTTCAGCTGGGCATGTGAGGCTGAAAGGTGCATCGGGGACCAGCGAAACGAAAAGAACTCTGCAATCTGACAACAAAAGAAGCAGCGAATGACGAACAGCCACGCACGGGAGGAGGGCAAAGTATTGGACACCAAAACGGGAAAAGGATTGACATTCAAGGATGTTACGGGCCCGCCAGCGCCTCTTTTTGAGACCTCGGCCAACTTCAGCCTATGACTATGACACGGAGACTCGAAAAGCACCAAACCATAGGTGCAGACGCAGGTGAGAGCTTCGAACTCAAAAGGAATTTTGAGCACTTGGAAATCCTTGGAGTACTACTCCTAGTCAAAACTCCGAATTTGCCGATTGACTTTAAAATCTAGGTGTCAATGACCATAAAATAATGCCGCCAAAAGCCGAACCAATTTGATGACTCATCTTTCGCCAGGCTTCGACAACTTTCCTAAATTAGTCCGAGTCTTCCAACATCAACACACAATGACGCCAAAACTATGTAAGTTTCACACATTTTATTCTACTTCCTGCAACTATTGATCAGAAAAAGGCTAGTCTTACACAGAAATAGTTCTCCTTCATGGTAGTTCCGCCGCAACCGTTGGCCCGTCTTGTCAACTATGAAGCTTGACACGGACGTACCTTTCGGGGCACTCTGTCAGTCCCGAGACCAGTTGAAGGCGGCTATACTAGATATCTCACTACTCGCTATTCCTCATCACAGGGATCATGACTTCCTCGACTCCCTGCATTTTCTTGCCCCTTATCAGCCGGGCGAGGCAACTCCTCCGCCCGAGCAAAAGTCTTCATCAAGCAGAGACCACTGCCCGTGTAAAACAGCACCCAAGTTCTCCCACAGCGGTCCCCAGACTCTAAGATTAGCGAAGATCCACGAATGTACACACTATCTTGCCGTTTCTTATTGCTGGCATAGAGGGGAGGTAGCAAGCGAAGACGCTGCTGACAAGTTCCGTATCCGGACCGCAGAAGGAAAGGAGCGTCTTGCTTGGGCTCCTACAGCTATCCTGAGGAGGGCCATAGAGTATGCTATTCACTATAACATCCCTTATATTTGGATTGATCAAGACTGTATTGAGCAGAACGATCGTGAAGGGAAAATCGCTGGCATCCAATCACTGGATCTGGTGTACCGTCGTGCTGAGTATTCAGTGGGCCTTTTACGAGAAACTCTGAGGTCTCAACGACACATTGATGCTTTACTGGCAATACGGGAGGTACAACGAACAGTTACTGCTCCAGATGCAAGTTTACCAGAGGTTGATTGGGAGGCCATATGTGAGCTGCTGGAACATCTAGCAACCGACGAATGGTTTACTCGGTCCTGGATCCTACAAGAGTACGCTCTCGCCAAAGATATGAGGCTATTAGTCAAATGCCCACCAGATCTAAACTTCTCAACAATGGTCCAAGTTGGGCAAGGCCAGGTGGAGCTGCCTCCGAAGGATTTTGAGCTTGAAGACATCGGGCATCAATATATTGCTGGAGGGAAATCAGACCGCCTGTCTTTCGACCGGCTGTTACAAGCGATAGGTTCAACCAACGCTCGTCCCGTGTGTCAACCGCTCGGGACTTTTGGAGGCGAAGAAGAGCGTTTTGGCACGAACGCTTCGAAAGCATTGTGGTATCTCAGAAAGCGCAAGAACACACGAGTTCAGGATCGAATAACTATCATCGGTAATCTCTGCGACAACGCTCTCCGCCTCGATACACGACAAAGGGATCTCGAGAGCCACAGTTTTAGTGTCGCTTTATTGACCCTTGCTCTCCTCAATGGCGACTTTTCTCTCCTGTTCTCCGAACCCGATAAAAGTATGGCCCCAAAATTTTCGGATTCCTGGTTACCATCACCATCTACCGCTTTTGACCAGGTCCGGGGTCTAGGAGATCTAGGGGACACAATTCGCTTTGCTACATTTGGAATATCAGCCCGAGGGTTGGGCTGCAAAGGATTCATCACCCACATCAATACTCAAATCGATATGGCGAAGATCCAGATGTTATACTGTACAGAATACCAACATCTTGGCGCTTATGGAAACCGAAGGAACAGTAGAACTCGGCAGGAACTGGATATTATCGTCCTCTCGGAAGTTACACTTACATTTGAAGGACAAGGATGTCATATCCTGGCGGATTTGTTGAGGACTTGGATTCACAGTATAGGGAACTCGGCCTCACAAAGTACGATCAAGGTTGTGAATGGACTGCCGGATGCTCATTCGCGAGCAAGGAGGCTTCCCTGGTTGATCGATAGGGTGATGAACCAAAGTAGCCTTTGGTGCGGAATCTTTGGGAAAGACCCCTCAACCGGAGAACCAACAGCTATATTCGACGCCTCCGAACCAGAGCTTGTGTTCACGCCATATAGTGAGAGTTTCAAGAGTCGACCTCGGTCGAAACTTTTAGACTTGCCCATATCATGGGTCATCGATCCATCGCAGCTCTCACCTTCTGGAGGCACTGACTCTTCTTCGTCGGGATGGCAGATTAGAGAAAAAGCACCGATAAACTGTGTTAGAAGAGCTTGTGGGATTTTCCAAACGTCTTCTGCCATTCCTGAAAGCCTCACCTTGGCGTGGCCCCCGTATAATGCCTAAATTCTGTGACCGCAGGTGACGTTCACGGTTCACAGAATTCTTTTGAGGAAAGAAGGCCTTCCTCGGCGGATAGAAAGACCTCTAGAAACAGTTTCATCATGTTGCCAAGGATAATTATGCATGGCTGTCAGAGCTGCATGACGCAAGTTACTCTTGGAATGACATTGCAGAGATCTTGTTAGAAGAAGCAGAATATGCGCCATGGATTCCCTTCGAACCGAGCCAACTACAACTCGCGGATATACAAAGGGGGTCCCACCTCCCACGCTGTGTGCACCAAGTCACTGCCAGTGACCCTGAGATTTCTCTTTACAATCTTGATATGTCCACTATACATATCTCGAGACAAAATGAAGATGTCAAAAGAGTAATACAGGAGCTTTGTGGGCTAGCAGGTGTTTCACCAATGTCTTCAAATGTCAAGGACTGGAATGGAGATGTCGTATTCAACCAAGATAATACTCATTCTAATGTGTGTTACATCTGTGATGATGACGAGGATTCTGATTTCAAGGCCGTATTATGTCGGATTACGAAGGCTCTTGAAGGTTTTTATAAAGCCTTTGGTCAGATTCAACAAGCTAGGCTCTGTTGCGATTCATTTACGATACTTGTGAACCTGACATCCAATCCCGAGACACAAACGTCTAGTCCTAATCCAGAACTACTGCCAACGCCACCTCAGGTAGAACTGTGGCGAGTAGACTTGAAACCCTTACTACAACTTCGGAGAGAGCTCAACCATCTTTTATATCAAGAAAACATTACAGAGGTTGACACCGCGAATTTTCGAAATATCGCTATGAAAATTCTTGCACCACTTCTTCGGACAGCAAGCTACCAAAGGGAGGAAGCGGATGACGGTATTGATTATACGCTTCACTTATGTGCCCTAGCTGTACAGTTTGTTTGTTTAGGCCTTCTCTCTTATAGTCAAGCACATGTTGGAGCAATTCACCCATTCTTCCTCGACACACCACAAAAGAGCGTACTTCTAGGAGGCATTACAGGAAAACATGTTAAGATAATTGTAAATTAGAACTATCTTACATGCTTTGGAGACATGTTAAATGGGCGATCTATCTTAACATTCAGCGCTATGATCCAGCCGACCGTTAGCTTACTGTTAAACTACGAGACAACAAAGTATGATCTGTTGGCTTCACCAGAGGATATACTCGACACTTGGGGTCCTGGACAATTTATCTATCGAAAGGACCATTAAGTATAACCCTGTGCCATCAGTGTTGGTGGTGGAATTGTTTATTCAATTGATGACACTGTTAGGACCTTTCATTGGAGCGTGCGAGATTCTATAGAAAGTGGAGAGTAGAAGAAGGGCCTTACATTCGATCCACACCTTAAAATTGTTGTTGGGACTCTGGTTACTGTAAATGTAACTTGCTCTCTTGATGAAGCAAAGTGCTAGGATAACTGCTACCATGGTTTGTATCCTCTGGGAACATCTGAACTTTATTGGAAGCCTGCTGAACGACAAGGTGGAATGTAAGCTAGATTCCAGTACTTTTTTGTATAGGCAAACCAAACCTGGGTTAAAGATGATAGTAAAACGTTAAAACAGTTGTTCCTTGATCACGATGATGTAAAACTTATCTCATTCCTTGAATGTAGATGGGGTCTTCAGGTCAGCTTTTGTACAGGTGTGGCAAAGAGGGTTCTTCTCCGGCAACTTATCGCAGATGTAATTCCCCTATTTGCAAAGAGAGCCATTTTAATTGCTTATATAAAAGAAGCTGTATAGAAGGATTTAGTAAAAACAGATATTGTGGAAAAGCTTCAAAATCAGGAACACACTTACTAGTATCCAAGTCTGACACTTAACCATCAAAAAGTGGTATTAGAGCTTGTATATAGCATAATTCGGACCTTGAAGAATACCGGACTTGATCGTGATGGAAACTTGGTTATTGCTTGGCCTCGTGAGCATGGTATTTCTCGGTGCTTTAAAATTCTATGTGAAAAGCAGAGCCACTGGGCTCATATTCTTGTAGATTCATAAGACTCTGCAACCTTTGCCTATGTCTCTGTTAAGTGCCTCGTCTCATCTAAAGTACATTGCTCTGGAACGACACCAGTCTGGGGAAACTTGAGCACCATGCTCGGAACATCTGTGCTTCCTCCTATGTCAGTTCTAAGACCAACTGAATGGGTATTGCAACACGGGGAAAAATATTTTATTAGAACGCGAGATTCTTTGGTTTATTTCAAAGTCTATATGGATTCTGAAAATGGGAGCACATCAACTTATGTATGCTTGATCACTAAGCATTTCGATTTGCCAGAACATATTATGAATCGGCTACTAAATCGTAAGGGACGGAAAGAGGATGGTAGGCTTAGAGAAAGGCGTGATGAATCCCAGCATTCAGTGGAAGTTTTAGTTCTTAATCCGAAATAATGCTTTGCGACAGAGAAATAAGACTAGTGTGAGAGTGGGTCTGATAACTTGAAAAATACGTACTATTGATAATAAATATCAGTATCTTGTATTTAATATTGTACAGTTTATTCCCTGGTATCATTCACTCTAATTCGACGTTATATAGTTATGCAGGTACCAAGTGAGACTAGTGAGTTGTGTGTATATAAGAAGAAGCTCCTAGCCTACTTAAATAGTACTTTCTCGGCCAGCAAAGTCGAAATCTCTGCCTGTCCGTGGCGCTGGCTACGAACCTGGAATTGAGCGAAAGCAATATGATCCCAGAGCCTAAGAGATACTCTCGCAACTCAGTTGGAGCTGGTGGAGGGCGTTGTGGTGATCCAGCGAGGGTATCGCGACGTGGCCTCACCAGAACAGAGGAATGGCAGCCAACGCCACTGGTATTTAAAAACCACCCAACCGTCCGATTCCCTGCCTTGCGACTAGGCACATCTTCGACATCTACGCGGTCGGATTTCTGAGCAGCACTGACTGCATCGGGCGGATAGGGCACCTCTGGGGCGGCATTTGCAGAGTTTTCACGATCGGCAAAAATGGGGGCATGCTGGTTAGTATAGGTTCCTGCCATAGAACTGATGAGTACAGCCTTCCTCCTGCGACGGTCGACCTATACGAAGAAGAAAACAGAGCGTCTGTTAAAGAAGGGAGGGCAAAGGAGGGTTATGCACTGTGTGGGTGGATGAGCCTGGAAGGGACGGTGAAGAGCTGGGATCTTGTACGAACGGGGAGGGATGGATAGAGGGAAATGGTTTAGATGGAGGTCTCTCCTGTTCTCTTAACTCCCCTGCTTAGGTAGAAGGATGTTCTTAAGAATAGCTCGGTATGGGCAGGGAAAAACCGCTGTGGATACAGGCCCGACGACAATTCACGAATCTCTTACGAATACGATGCTGGCCCTCTCTTTGCCTATACGCCTAGAAACGCGATTTCACAACATATAAGACAGAAAGGCCGGCTCACTTTGTACAAACGGGGCTCAGGGACTGGGCTGACAGAAAGCTGGGGATTGGAGGCGTGTAGGGAGAACAGAAGCTTCGCTTTGGTTAGTGGGATGGAAACACATAGAGTATGCTGCCTGGCTAGGTGTAACGAAACTCAAACGAACTAAACAAAGATGACTAAGTCTCGAAGGTTGGTATGCAGGTAAGAAGTACAGATGCACCGGATTGTTCACTTAGAAGTGAACTCGTTACTTGTATTAAAGATGTTAAATAAGATGATAAGATTGATAACTAAAGTTGAGCACGAAGCTCCTATCTAGATGGTAGACGTGCTAGTATATATAGAACCTTCGTTCCCCTAGGTAGCTAACTCGCTCGTCGAGCTAGCGATCCAACGAGCTGGTTCGCCTAGCGATCCAGCGGTCTATCACGTAATCAATATAATAAAATCCTTAGATCGCTTAGCTAACCTAACCGATCCCTATCTACTATAAGAGTATTCCGATAGTGCTTAACCTGTTAGGACGCCGCCTGGTCTTCACTCATCACGTGTGCACGTGATTCGTGACACTAGGGGTATGCTCTACGCAAATCCTACGAGGCATGGTCGGCCCTGCTGGAGTAGCAGAGATGTGGCAGGGTATCGCGAAGGGGGGTTAAACCCCTAGGGCGAGGCATATAATAGCAGCGATAGAAGGAGGATAGTGATTCATTACTCTATATAACACTGTCTATATGGCCCGAGAGGACGGAGGCGTATGCCGGTCCACGAAGAGTGCGTAGAGAGCAGTTAGCTGGTTAGCAATCGTGGGCTTAAGGAGTAAACTGTAGAAGAGACGTAGAGAAAGAGAATTTGTCCTCCTCTTTCTCTTAAACTTGGGAGGCGAAACACAAGGGAAAAGCGTTGTAAAGGTTCTAGCGTAGAAGGAACATGCTCTAACTTTACTGTATATTTAAACAAAACCTGAACCGAAAAAACAGAGAGGCACTGATCAAACTACAAGGCATAATAAATATACATCTTTCACCGCCGGAAGGCAAAGAGAGAACACTTCCGTAACCTAATCGATAAGGCCACGAAGAGCAAAGACGTCTTTAAGATTTGTAAGTGGCACCAGAGCACTGGAATATATAAGTCTCCCCTCTTAAGAGACTCGGTAGGTTAGCTAGGCTTTACTACTTAGGAGAAGTAGAAGATCCTCGTATAGGAGCTGCTTATAAACAAGGCCGAAGTCGGGGATATACTATTTAACACCCTAACCACTTCTACTCAGGCCCTCCCGTAGGCAGACCTTACTTTACACGAGGTCGAGGAATCGATCCTCGGCAAAGCTTCAACCGTCCTAGGAGAAGACGAGCTAGTAATAGGGGTCCTTAAAGTGGCCTAGCTATAGATCTCGAACCTTGTCTTCCTACTATTCAGAGGCTATATAGAGATAGGCTTCTACCCGAAGATCTTCTAATCCGCTATCGTCGCTATTATCTTAAAACCTAATAAGAAAGACAAGTCCTCTTCTCGAGTATACTAGCTAATTGCTCTGCTCTCGGTCCTTAGAAAAGGGCTTGAAAGGCTCCTCGCTAAGCGAGTCTCTTAGATAGCTATTAAGCACTCTGTTCTAGGGTAGAACTAGTTCGAGGCTCTTCTACTAAGAGCTGCCATAGACCTTACTACCTGTCTTACCTTCGACATTAAGTTAGCTCTTACGGATAAGTAGGAAGCCTCTCTTCTTACACTCGATATTAAGGGCGCCTTTAATATAGTACTCCCTAGCCGCCTAATTAAAAGGTTAAGAGAGCAAGGATAGCTGTATTACTTCGTAGAATAGGTCTCCTCTTTCTTAACTAATAGATTAGTAAAAGTAAAGCTTAATAGAGAAGTAGACGACGCTACCCTGCTTTAGTATAGCCTTCTATAAGGCTCGCCTATCTCACCGATCCTCTTTATACTCTATATCTAGCCCCTCTTTAGATTAGGAGTTGGTTCTCTCCTAGTAGTATAGAGATTCGGCTACGCCGACGATATTAGATTACTTGCTTTCGGGCCTTTAAAGACAGGGAATATCAAGGACCTGGCAAAGCAGGTAGTAAGCGTACTTAAGTAGGGCATAGACGAGGGTATTACCTTTGACGCTGAAAAATCAGAACTTATCTACTTCTCTTATAAAAGGAAACAAAGAGGGAGAGGTATCTAGCCCCCCTCTGCTATTATAGTTAAAGGAAAGACAATAGAGCCTATATAGGAACTCTGGTGGCTTAGTATCTTCTTCGACCCCTACCTTACCTTTTATAGTTATGTTAAAAGAATAGCTAGTAAGGCTACACTTATAGCTAATGCTCTTAAAGGAATAATAAACATAGTAAGAGGATCCCTCTTGTATCTACTAAAACAAGCAGTTACTGCTTATATCCTCTCGATCGCCTATTTTAGGTACGAGACCTAGTACCCTGGTTGTACGAAAACAGGCTAAGTAGGTACTATAAATAACTGGATCGGCCGCTACCTAACTCTCCTAGATAGAGTAGTTATAAAGTATACTAGGATTATCCTCCTAGTCTATAAAACCACTCCTACCTCGGTACTCCTTATAGAATCTGGCCTCCTAGCCGCTGAAATTGCTCTTATAGTAAAAAGCGGAGCTTTTAAGGCTAGAACTCGATAACTCGACTTAGTATACCCGCTTAAGCGATGTGTAAATAACCCTTGCTTAAAGGCTAGGCTTATTTACCGCTCTTCTAAACCTCTCCCCTCTTTAGAAGAAGTCGATCTAATTTAAGACCTCCTGTAGAGTAGAGGGTTTAACTGCTAAGCCTGCCTTCTCGAGGTAGCCGGCCCGAGCTCTAGCGGTAATAAAGACTCTTATAAAGCCGAATTCCTTGAATTCCTCGCCTCTGTTCTGCCTATAGACCTAGTTGTATTTACTAATAGCTCTTGCTTAGACGATAAAAACATAGGAGGAGGTATATACCTTATAAGAGGAGAGGTTGTTTTAAATATAAAGCTCTTCTCTTTTAGCAAAACCTTAGAAATATACGATATAGAAGCGAGAGCTGCCTTATACGGTCTTAAGCTTGCCCTCGTATCCCCTTTTTAGTTCTCGGCTATAAAGTGCTAGATTTGCCTCGATAACCTCGAGGCTATATTATAGCTAACTTACCGATCCTATAATACCTTATAAGAAACCTTTAATAAGGTATTCGACTTTACTTAGCTATACCTAGGGAAGATCTAGATACGGTAGTGCCCTAGTTATATAGGAATTCGAGGGAATGAAATTACTAATAAAGCTGTAAGGAAAGCGGCTCGAACACCTCCCCCTAGCCCTTCTTTACTCTGTATAGCTATACTTAAGAGAGAAGTTAAAGAGACAGGGATTAAGCTTATAAATAAGCTTTAGTAGATAACACTCCTGGATATCTATAAGAGGCTAGGTCTTACTTCCTAGCTCTCGAAACCTAGAACTCTTCAGCTACTAAGAGAGGTCCTAGCTCGGCTTATTATAGCTTATACTAGTTATAGAGACTTTATAGTATACTATCTTCAATTCTACTATCTTAATACGTTACTAGAATCTAGGAATTGTAAATATAAAAAGGCTAAAGTATAATTCTACCTACTCTTCTATAGGCTTATAAAGAATAAAGAGCTAAGGCTATTAGCTAAGGTAGAGGGAAATCCTTAACTCCTGTTCGGACCTGGTTATAAGAAGCTTTTTAACAAGGTCTATTCTAAGACTAAGTTCTTTATAAAGATCTGTCTCTTAAGATAGTTAAAACTCTCTTTTTCTTTCTTTTTCTATATTTTTATATATATTTTCTTTATCTTTCTCTAATTCTATAAACTAATTAAGGATAAGGGTTATTCTAAAAGTAGAGCTTCTCTTTAAACTATCTCTTATAAATTAGCTTACTCGTTTACACCCTCTATAGCCTAGAGCACCTCTCTAGCGTCATTTGCTCTCTTTTAGGACTTTTTAGGACCTAGACTACGCGATCTAGACTCCGTCTAACGTTAAATAGAAATAAATAAATAAATAAATAGTACTTTCTCAGCTACTAGATATCTTAATAGGTAGCCGTATGTATTAAGCCCTTAGTAGCCTGTAAAAATTATATTATATCTCTAAGAAAGTGACGGTAGATAGGTAAGCTAAAAAGATGCTCTAATACAATTGTGAATACTAAAGAAGAAGAAAAGAGTTAGTAAAAATAGTCTTTAGAATTCCTCTGTTCTTACTATAAGAAGTGTTAAATAATTATATTATTCTATATTAATCGACTATAGTATTTTTTATTAGATTATCAGCTAAGATAAATCTTTATTTATACTAAGAGAAAGTCCTAAAAAGGTCATAAGCGAGAGGTACGTATATACTTCCTCGGCTAGTAGAAATAAGATTTTACAGCGCTTGAAATTTGTATAGTATATTATTAGAGCGGGGATCTCGTTAGAAAACCTCGTTCCTCCCTCGTAACCTAATTCCACTTATAACAGGTCTCTTTCTAACAGAAGAAAGAATAGTACAGTGCTTCGATCCTGTCAGAGTATATAATATACGTCGACGACCGTATAGGGTAAATAACTAGATTAACTATAAGGAGAGAAGAGGATCCAAAGGATCTGAAGTTAGTTACAGTTATACTTACGTAATCCAAACCTCTATTAAGCATATACTAATTGACTACTTAATACTATTATACTTCCCCTCCGAGGCGTATCTTCTAAAATACAGGGGTTATGTTTTACAGTGCCGCTTTACTAAAAAGTCTTAATATTCTATATACTACCCTCGGGCTCTAATTATAGCTAAACATCGTGCTCTTATAGTATATATAAGCTCCTTAATCCTTTCGTGTGAAATAGATTCCTAGGCTTCTTATATTACTACTCTTAGTCGTTTATAAGAACTGTGTACTTAAGAGTGGTATACTTAAATATAGTTCTTTATATTATTCTATATAGTCTTAATAGGGTTCAAATCAGGACTGTAAGCAGGCTATTTAATAACTCTTATTCCTATAGCTTTAAGAACCGACTTTGTAAAAGCAGAGGTATAACCTTTGGCGTTGTCTTATTAGAATTGAAGCTTTGAGTATTGTTGTAATATCTCATCTACTACAGAGACAATGATTACGATCTCTTTCTCAATTTATAATTAATATTTTTACCTAAGTCGCGATTGTTCTTGAACTTACACTTGCTTATATATCACCTCCGACTCGGGATTGGAAATAGTGTCTACGAGAGCTTGATTTGATAACTATAGCTACCTCGCTTAACTTAATCACTATGTTACCCTGCTTAATAACCACCTCGCTTAATTTGATCACCTTAATTACCCTACTTAATTAGTAGTATAATCACCTCGCTTAGTTTGATTACTATAATCATTTCGCTTAATTATTACTATGATTATATAGAACTACAAAGTTATTAAAATTTAGACGAATCAAAGAGAGTGACAGGTATTAGTTTTAGGCTGTTTTATCGTTTAGAAGTAGAGGAAAGATATTTTATTATAGTGAAAATATACTACCTTCTAATAGATAGAATAAAATTTATTTAGTAGAGTATAGTAGAGCGTACTAGGTTAGATAACTAGCTAGGGTATACGATCTCTTACCTATAATTCGAGAAACTATTAAGTTACGTAATCGTAGAAAGAAATTTGTAGTTTATATAATAGGACTCGAATTTGCTTAGTAATCTAATACTAGTTTACCTAAGCGCTTAAGACAAATACTAGCTATACTCTAGTATAGTTAGGCTTCGAATACCTTTAGTTATAAGCTATAGTTAAGTACTAATAAAAAAAACATTAGAGAATAAATATATATTTTAAAAGTAATTTATTTTTAGATCGAGCTCGAATTAATATATTAAAAGCGTTTATTTATAGAAATCTATCTTTATTTATAAGTTTAGTATTTAGTAACGAAGGTAAGTATAACGAAACTCAAACGAGCTAAACAAAGGTAACTAAGTCTCGAAGGTTAGTATATAGATAAGAAGTATAGATACGATAGATTGTTTACTTAGAAGTAAACTCGTTACTTATATTAAAGATATTAAATAAGATAATAAGATTAATAACTAAAGTTAAATACGAAGCTCCTATCTAATAGTAGACGTGCTAGTCCTATATAGAGCCTTTATATCCCTTAGCCGCTATAGTTAATCTGTCTAACTATAGCTAAGCTAGAAGAGAAAGAGGAGGAAGAGAGAAAAAACAGAGAAAGACAGAAAGAGAAGAAGCATAAGAAGGAAGAGGCTACTAGGCTAGCCGCTCTTCCTACCTCCGACCCTGCTCTTAAACTATCTCTTAACCCTACCTTTCTAGACTCCTTTCCTCCTAATTAAAAGATATAAGCAACCCTAGGTTTTAATAGTAGAACTCCTAAAGTTCTTTTAAGTAATAGTTAAGGTTACTTTTTAGTTCCTAAGTATTTTCTAAGTATAGGTAGTTTAACTATTTAATTAAGTACTTAACTTATCTTCTAATAAGTTTATAGTTAAGAATCCTCTGAACTTTATATTTAGTATTTAGGTTTACTAGTTAAATTTCTATAAGTAGAGCTAGTAGTACTCTTAGTAGTACTAGTTTAAGTAAGGATATATAGAATACTAGGTAAATGTTTATTATCTTTAGTAATACTAATTTATAATTTAAAGGTTCCTTAACTTACTTAATTTTAAATAGTCTAAGTTTTTTATAATCTAGTTTATTACTTAGTCTTTTTATATTAATATTTTTCTATACTAAGTAGACTTTATCCCTCTCTTTTAGTATTAGCTCCTAACTACGTCGTTTATTATAATAGTATATATTTCTTTCTATAATAAACTATAAATCTTCTATAAGTTCCTTATATAACCTCTTAATTTTTAAGACCTAGATATAAGTAAGCTAGTTATTAATAGTTATAGATAGTAGTTCTTAATATACTAATAATTTATATCTAAAGTTAGTATAGAATAGTATAATAAGTATTATTTCTATTACTAAACTATTATAAGTAAACTATACTAAAAGCAGTAGTTCTACCTAGTTATTTTACTAGTAGTTTATATAATAATAAAAGTATATTTCTACTACTTAGTTTATATATTTATTTCCTCTATTTATTTAAAAATAAAAAGCTATTAAAAGTTTTCTTTTTATACTTAATCGTTTTATAAGAGTAATCTATAATTTTAAAGTAAAGAGCTTATCTCTATCTAAGAGTATCTCTTTAGGTAGTCTATATCTTAAGACTACTTCTCTAAAGAATATAAATACTAATTCCTTAGCTATACTTAACTTTATATATACTACTAAAATTATATACTTTATAAGACGTTCTATAATAACTAAGATTATATTATATTTAACTCTTATTATTAGATCTTTAGATTTTAATAACTTAATAATAAAATCTATAGATATTAATTTCTAAGGTATTTATAGTATTAAAGTAGTATTTATCTATTTATAAAAAGTATAGTAGAAAGCCTTATTCCTAGTATAGGTATTATATTCTACTATTACTTCTTTAACTATCGTAGATAACTAATTAATATAGTAGTATTATCTTATCCTCTAAAAGGTTCTATAAATTCCTTAGTAGCTATAAGTAGACATAGTATAGTATTCTTATATAAATTCCTTTATATATAAGCTAGGGACCTATAATTTCCCTTTTATATACTAGTTATAACCTTTATATATATTTTAAATTTTATTTATCTAAATGTTGTTTATTACTATAATTTTATATATAGTAGGTACTAAGTCTCTATTCTTAAGAGTTTTTAAGATTATAATCTTCTTATACTCTTTATTTCTCTTATATCTAGGTTTTTAACTAAGAGTATTAGCTTAAGTATTTAACGTTCTCTTTATATATTAAATAATAATATTAAATCCTTCTAATATCTCTAACTATCTAGTTAATTATTTAGTTATAAGTTCTTTAATTATTATAAATATCTTAAGGTTTTTATAGTTAGATAAAACTATAACTAGGTGTTTTACTAGCTATAAATAAATTCTCTAGTATTCTAAAGCTAATACTATAATAAGTAACTCTTTATTAAATATACTATAGTTTTATTATACTAGGTTAAATATTTTAAAATAATATATAATAAGTATAAGTTTTTCCTTTTTATTTAGTTATAAGTAAATTATACTTACTAATATATCTAAAGCGTCTATTTTAATCGTACTTAGTTTCTCTATATTAAAATTATATAAAATAGGTTTTTTTATAAACCTTGTCTTAATCTTTTAAAAAGCGTTCTTAGCTTATTTATTCTAAATAAATTTAATAGCTTTCTTAACTAATATTATTATTAGTTTAGTAATCTTTATATAGTCTTATATAAATAGATAGCAAAAGTTTATAAATCTAAAGAAAGACTATATATTTTTTATATTCTCTAGTAATTTCTAGTTTAAGATATCTTAGATCTTTACTAAATCTATTTCTATTTTCTCTAGATTAAATACCTATTTTAGGAAAAGTGTCTAAGTTACTCTAAACTTATATTTTAAGAGTTTTAACTAAGAGTTTACTTTTATAAGTTATTATAAAACTTCTCTAACATATCTCTTATATTCTTCTTCTTTTTCTAAGAAGATTAAGATATTATCTAAGTAATAAATTACTATTATTCTTAAAAGATCTCTTAAAATATTATTATTTTATCTCTAATATATAGCTAGTATATTATAAAGTCTAAATAGTATAACTATATATTTATAAAGACCTAATAGTAAGGTAAATACTATCTTCTATTTATCTCTAGTTTTTATTTATATAAGTCTATAAGCGTTTTATTAATCTAATTTTATAAATTATACTACCTTACCTAACTTATCTTATAAGTATTAGCTAGGTAATAGCAGATAAGCGTCCTTAACTATAGTATAATTTACTTCCTAATAATTAATATATACTCTCTTATTTAAGTTGTCTTTCTTCTTAATAATAAGTATATTTAAGATAATTAGTAACTTAAATCTTCTAATATATCTCTTCTTAATATCTTCTTTTATATAACTTTCTATTCTTTATAGGCTTTTCTAGTTATATAACCGAAGCTTCTACTTTAAGAAGTAATAACTCTCTTTTAATTTAATCTTATAATCTTATAAGTAATATTCTAGTAAAGCTCGTAAGTCTTCTAGGTTTTTAAATAAAGCTTTAAATTCTCTATACTATATAGGTATTTCGTTATTAGCTTCCTTACTAACCTGTAAAAGACCCTAGATAAGGTGTTCTAGTATTTTAAAAGAGGTAGCGCTAACCTTGTTCTAGCTTTAAAGTTATAAACATAAACGCTTATATTTATATTAACTAAAAGTTATCTTCCTAGCTTTCTAGTTAATTTTTAGATTATATTCTTAAATCTATAGTATACTAAGTATTACTTTCTTACTTCCTATTTTAATAATATTAAATTATATATCTAAGTAATATCTTTTAATATTAATTTTTATTAGAATAGTTTACTAATTAATAATTCTATTTTAATATATAACATCTATTCTATCGACTACTCCTAGTTAATATAGTCTTATCTCTTTAATTAGAACGTTTAGCTTCTTATAAGCTATTAAGAAGATAAAGTTATCTATTACTCTCAAGTCTATTATAACTTATAACTTCTTTCTCTTTATTTCTATAGTTACTACTAACTGTCTTTCTTCTAAAGTAACGTCTAACTTTACTTTAATATATTAGACTTTAAAAGATCGATTTTCTCGATTATAATTCCTTCTTTCCTTATTCTTATATTATAGAAAGAATCTTACTTTTTCTCTATTAGTATTTACTATCTTATATACTAATCTATATTCTAGGATTTCTATTATCTTAGGAATTCCTCTTATAAATCGTTTTAGTATTTGTCTATAATTATATTAGATCTATTTATAACTAGTTTCTATAATAGCTTCTATAGACTATAGTTCTCCTATATATAGATAATCTAAAGTAGCTTCTAGTATACTTATCTCTAGTTTTATATAGTAAACCTTAAATATATAGTCTTTTAAATTCTTTTCCTTAATAGCTTAAATCTAGGACTAAGGAAAGAATACTACTCTTTTATTATCTAATAATACTACTTTATATATCTAATAATATTCTACTATTCTAGTAGGTTTTAGTAAGATTCCTTTAAACTGTTTTTATAATAACTAATCTAAGATTAGACTTAGTTTATATTATATCTATTATACTATTGTTTCTTAAACTGTTTCTATAAACTATAGTTCTTTTTTTAATAAATAGAATAATTCTTCTGCTTCTGTTTTAGCCTATCTAATTATATTGAATTCTCTTCGCTTTTAGAATAGTATACTAAATAGTTATTATAAGTTATATTTTCTAAATACTAATCTATTATTCTTAATTAATATAACTACGATATATTACTTAAACTCCTTTAGTATAATATCCTTAGGTAGTGTTCTAAGGAAAGGGTTTTTAATTCGTCTCTTAAATCCTATTAGAACTTACTATGTCTATATACTGTTCTTATCTAAAATATTATATACCTTCTATACGTCTCTAATCTTAAGATAAGTAGGTCTCTTAATTCGTAGTTAGTTATATATAGGTTTTTTATCCTTAATAGTTTCTTACCTAGTAATTAGACTAACTAAAGTTATTATCTTAGGGTTATTTCTTATAACTATATATATTATTAAAATAGTTAAGTTAACTCCTTATATTATATAAGGACTCTAGACGTCTAGTTTCTAGTTATTAATATATATCTATTAATTTCCTTATTTAAAGGTTTTAAGGAAAGCTTAAGTTTCTCTAACTTCAGGGTCTTTATTTCCTATTTCTCCTTCTAAACTAGAAGATAAATCCGATATCTCTAAAGAACTAGTCGATAATAGTAATTCGTATTCTATTTAAAGAGGTTACTTAGATTCTATTACTAATTATATATTATAATATTCTTTAAGAAGTAGATTTCTATTATTATTAGTATCTTATATACTACTAATTCCTTTGTTATTTTTAATCTAGGTTCTATATTCTTATATCTTAAGCTTCTTATCTATAAGTTTAATATAATCGGTTAAGGCTACCTATTATTAAATAGTAGTATTAATTTGTCTCTTTCCCTTAGAGTCTTTCTTCTTACTATACTTATTTACTCTATAACTTAGTAGACTATAATTATAATATAAGTTCTACTTATGTTAATGATTTCGCTTTTCCTAGGAAAGTCCTCCTTTCTTTAGAAAGGTTTTCTTCTACGTAGCGTTTACCTCCTTACTATGTTTATTAGTATAAGAGTGCTTCTACTTCTCTAACTCTTTACTCTTTTCTCTATACTTAGAGTTACTCTTCTTAAATTTATATAGGCGGTTATCTAGCTAGACGACTTCCTTAATTATACCTATAATAGTTCAGAACTATATATTCTACTTAGCTATTTCCTTATAGATATATATCTTTAATCTTTTATAAAAGAGTTCTATAAAAGCGATAGTATCCTATTCTAACTTCGTTCTATAATATTAGAATTCATTAGTATAATCTATTACTAATCTAGTCTAGTATAATTCTAAAAGCTTATATATAGCTGTTTAGATTATATCGAAGTCTTTAAAGACTTTCCTAATAGTTATCTTAAATCCTCTCTAAGATTTAAATATAATCTTAGTTAATTCTATCTTTCTATCTTTATCCTTATTCTTAAAGAAGTCCTCTAAGTATAACTAGGCCTATTCTAATACTGATCCTCTAAGATAGGAGATAGTAAAGATAGTTTATAAATTATAATTACCTTCGAACTTATTAGAGTTAAAGTTAAAGTAGATGTCTATTTAGAGAAGGAATAAGTCGAGTTCCTTTCGCTTCCTATAATACGTATCTAGTATCTTAACTTTAATAGATTCAAGTGCTTCGACCTTATAAGACTCGGGGGCGTCCGATATACTAACATTGTCGTCGTTTCTAGTTAACTGTATACTAGCAGGTGTTCTTCTAGTCGCACTTCTAGATGTTTCTACGATATTAACTCGACTAGTATTCGAGCTAGCTGCTGCGGAGGTTACTAGAGCTATAGCGACTGAACTTCTAAGTAGGTACTTAAAGTATAACGAAACTTAAATAAACTAAATAAAGATAACTAAGTCTCGAAGGTTAGTATATAGATAAGAAGTATAGATATACTAGGTTGTTTACTTAGAAGTGAACTCGTTACTTATATCAAAGATGTTAAATAATATAATAAGATTAATAACTAAAGTTAAGTATAAAGCTCTTATCTAATAGTAGATATACCGGTATATATATAATCTTCTATACTACCTGGATCTCTATATAATCCTAGATCTCTAGATCTCTTTAGATCCCTCTAAGGATCTAAGAGGATCTATTATATAACTACTAACAGTAATCTAACAGTGAGATCCTAGAATACCTAAATGCCTTTATATTACTGATTCTCTTCTATATTACCTTCTATTTCCTAAATATCGTACCTTGTCCTATTAGAGCGCCGTCTGGACTACTTATTATATATAACGTAATTCGTAATAATAAGGTCGTATATCTATATAAAAGACGTAAATTTGTTTTTAAAAGCGTTATCTATAATTACTAAAGTAAGAGTAAATATAATAGAGTAGTAAATAGGGTTTTTATTATTGTAAAATATAAACTTCTTTCTATATAAAATTAGTTAATCTTATAAGTAATAAAGATAGAGAAGAAATATAGAGTAATAGTAGTACTTATAACTTTTTCTTTCTACTAGATCTTTTTATATTCTAAAGATTAAGAACAAGTCTAATAGCTAGGCGCTCTCTCTTTACAACGAGAGAGAAGACTTGAAATTCGATATCTTTATATAAGAGAGGTTTTTCCTTAACTAAAGTAATAGTTCTTATAGATATATAGTTAGCGAAAAGATTAATAGAAGACGTTTATACTTGGAGCTGTTTATAAGAAAAGACTACTTAATCGCAGATCTAATAGCTGTTTTAAAGAACGTATATATCCTTAATATAAATCGTAGCCTTCTCTTTTTCTAAGTTATTAAGACTAAGCTAAGGAATCTACTATCGAAGAATTAGTACTATTATAGTTTTAATTAAAAGAAGTAGTTAATATTATAGATATTATAGAGAATATCTTCGTCTATATATTATTTAGTAGTTCGTTAGTAGATTATACTAAGTATATACTAGATTATAAATATACTCGATTACCTTTTAATACGCGAATTTTTACTTTACTAAAGAAGATAGGTCTTAAAGTCGCTTCCGTTAGTAGCTTTAAGAGCTGCTACTAGGTCTCTCTTCTTAATTCTCTTATAATATCTAAAGTATATAGATTAGTAAGTGATTAATTAGTATTAAAGATAGAGTAACTTATATTTTCTA
The DNA here is from genome assembly GCA_001414485.1 of Calycina herbarum. Classification (NCBI taxonomy): domain Eukaryota; kingdom Fungi; phylum Ascomycota; class Leotiomycetes; order Helotiales; family Pezizellaceae; genus Calycina; species Calycina herbarum. The sequence continues at coordinate 331,030 of LLEY01000030.1, read as the reverse complement.
TCTCTGCTCTTCTACTACTATTATTAACTTAGTAGTATTATAAGAGTTTGCTAAAGTTAAGTCTATAGCTTCGAACTCGGCCTTCTTCTTTCGATAGTACTCGGCTTCTAAATAAAGATCTCTTATAGAATTATTATTAGAGTTAGAACTAGAATCAGAGTTAGAGTTAGAGTTAGTATTAGTATTAGAGTTAGAGTCAGAGTTAAAAATAGATTTAGAACTAGAATCCGAGCTAGAGTCGCTGTTATTAGAAGTAGGTGATTTCTATATTTTTTTAGTCGCTGTTTTATTAAACTCTAGAGGTTTATTACTAGGCGAATATTATAAAGGAGTCTTTACTAAGCCGTGGTTTAGAGCTTGACGCTAGGTATATCGCCGAGGAAATCAGGCTATATTACTTTAATAGATAGTTATATAGAAAAGTTAATAATTTATAATATAAAGAATACTCGAGAGATAGAGAGAGATAAAGATAGCGTAAGATCTACGAGATAGTTATAGACTCTAGTAGTTTCTAAAGCTTAATATAATAAGTAATCGTTTCTTTTTAATACTATTATATATTACTAATAACACTTTATACTCTTTATAGCTTTAAGAGTAGGAAAGTAATATATAAGGAACTAGCGACATTATTTATAGTATCGAGTTAGGTAATACAAAGGATAACTAATCTTATATATACTCGTTAATTAAGAATAGAAAGAGTAGAGAGATAGAATAGAAGATAGAGAGAGTAAAGAGAAAATTAAACTACGGATAATAGCGAAGAAATTAATTAAAATACATTTTCTAGAGTAGCTAGCTATAGATACTTTCGTTAGAAGAACTCTTAATTTTTAGATACTAATTATAAATATTATTTAAAACCCTAGGATTAGTTAACTTTTATAGATCGTAAGAATAATATTCGGTCTAAACTATAGCTTTAAAGCAGCGCGACGCTAGAGTCTTAAACTCTAAGAGTAGAGAGGCGAAGTAAGTAGAAAGAGTATATAAAACAGCGGTCGTACTACCTCTGAAACAGAGGACAGATTACTAATATATCACTACTATTAATATTTAGAAATAATAGAATAGTATTTAGAAAATACTATTTATAGGAATTATTTACTATACTTTTCTAGGAATAATAGAACTATAATATAATAGACTAGGTAGAAGTAAAACTAGAAGAATTCTACTACCTAGCTATTAAAGAACTATAGTTCTTAGAATTAATATAAGAAACAACTATAAGATAGACGCGGTTTAAACTACGTACTACTATAGACTAGTTAACCTAGAAACGATTTAAAGAAAATCTACTAGTACTTACTAGAATTATAGAATACTAATAGATATATAAAGTAGCTATATCTAATAAAGAAAAAGTAACGTTCTTTTCTTAGTCTCGTATCTAATTAGTTAGAGAAAAGGACTTAAGAAATTAGTTATTTAAGGTTTATTATATTAAACTAGAAATATATACTACTTTAGAAGAAAGACAGTTAATAGTAACTATAAAAATATAGAGAAAAGAGCTACGAGTTATAATTAACTTAGAAGTAATAAGTAACTTTCTTTCTCTAATAACTCTAAAGAAGCTAAATATCTTATTTAATAGAATAAGACTATATTATCTAAAGATAATAGATAGAATAGATATTACTTACTAAAATAGAGTAATTAACTAGTAAACTATTCTAATAAAAACTAATATTAAAGAATATATCTTAAATATATAATTTAATATTATTAAAATAAGAAGTAAAGAGATAATACTTAGTATACTATAGATTTAAGAATATAATCTAGACATCGACTAGAAGGCTAGAATAGTAACCTTTAGCTAATATAATTATATAGGTTTATAATTTTAACTATAAGTGTCGGTATATATATAAGTAGTTAGTACTTCTACGTACTCTTCTCGCTTAATAAGAAGGACAGGTATTTAAGTAGAACCGAGTATAGACTTTACTCGGTATATATCAACGATAGTTATAAGAATATATACTCTTTTTATATTAAGCTATCGACTACTAAGTTGAACTAACACTGATTAGTAGACGTATAGATTAGATAACTTAGAACTACTATACTCTGATCTTTAGAATTATACGTTTATATAGTTATAAAAGTTAGATAAGTAGAACCCTCTCTTAGATTAGTATACTCTACTAGTTATACTTGTTAAATTAAGTATATAATACTTAAACCGATCCTCTCTCTTAGATTATATAATTCCACTGATTTATAAAACTTATAAATCGATTATAAACTCTACGAATTATAATTATAAAACTATACCGCGAGAACGACTTACTACTACTAAAAATATATAAAATCTACTATAAACTCTACGACTTATAACTAATAAACTATATAGAATCTACTATAAACTCTACGACTTATAACTACTAAATTAACTTATAAAAGAACGTTTAACTCTAACAAGCCTAGTAAGATAATCTTAGACGATCTGGAATACTTAACCTACTTCTAAGAATATAATCTTAGATAACTTAGAATAAGGAATAACCGATAAGGAATATCTAATAGAATAACTAATATAAGATATACGAGACGGAATAACCTACCTTCTAAGGAGAAGTTAACTAAGAGGTTAAGCTACGTTTAATAAATAATAGTATTCTATTCTACTTACTCTTACTAGTACTAGTCTACTATATCTTATTTATATACTACTAGTAGTATCGTCTACCGTCGATTTTATAACTACTTTTGTTTTTTTTACTACTTTTGATTATTTTAATACTTTTAATAACACGTTTAGCTTTTATACTACTATACTATAGTACTACTATTATCTTAGGTTAAGAATAAGAAGACTATAGCTTTTATAAAAGAAAAGATTATAGAATATAATATCGAAGACATAGATAATAACTATCTCTAGGAGATATATCGAATATACTTTAATAACTAAGCTAAGTTAAGGTTTATATATATAGCTTGAAACACCTTAATTAAGATACGCTAAGTACTTCGGAAGAGAGATATATAGATAGAGATAGATAGCCGTAAGAGGAATATACCGAATACTCTCTATAATATAGCTTAAGAACTTATATATACTAAATAGACGATAAAAGAACTAAGAAAGAAAGTGATTAAGAATAAGACTTAGTTAGCAGAGATAGCTACGAGATATACGTATATTAAGGCTTATTTTAAACGATTTCTTAAACTAATCGACTATCTAAATATACTTACAGCCTTAGTTAATAATAATATTCCATTAAATAACTTCTCTACGAATAGTATTCCTCTAAAGTATATTCCTTCTAGTAATTTTCCTTTAATATCTATAAATAATATTCCTATTTCTATAATACTACTACTAGGCGAATATAGCTAGGATTACTCACGGTTACTTAGTAACTTTATAAAGTTATACTTAGAAGAGTAGAAGTACGGAAGTAAGAGAGATAACTTTAAACTTAAATCTATTATCTTTAAGAATATATATAAGCGTTGTAGTATATTACTCTTAGTATATAACCTGGCTTTCTCGATTATACTTAAGAGCTAGGCGTCTAACTACTTCTATATAAGTGTATTTAAGAACAGAAGAGATTAATTATATAAATTCCTTTCTACTACTATCTAGACGTACTTCGAAGACGAACTATATACTAGAAGCTAATCTTCTAAATAGAACTATACTATACTATTATAAACGAAGTCTAAGCTAGAATACTTAGATAAAATACTAAGCGAGTGTTTTAAGACTATACTATCTAAACTAGAAGAACTACGATATAAGCTTCTAGAGGATATTATAACGAAACTCAAACGAACTAAACAAAGATAACTAAGTCTCGAAGGTTAGTATATAGGTAAGAAGTATAGATACGCTAGGTTGTTTACTTAGAAGTAAACTCGTTACTTATATTAAGATATTAAATAAGATAATAAGATTAATAACTAAAGTTAAGTACGAAGCTTCTATCTAATAGTAGATATGCTAGTCTTATATAGAACCTTCGTTTATATTAGAGTCCTACTTAGTAGAAGTCCCGAAGATAGAGTCTGACTCTATTTCTAAGGCTTCTTAAAACTAGACTCTATTACCTAACTACTTCTAACTAAGTTATATAATATAACTATAATAAGATCCCTAGTATTATATATTCTTCTATACTTAATCCCTTCTTCCTTTTAGAGTTATAATAGTATTTGTTCTATTAGAGAGTCGTCTAGACTTCACTTATTTATATACTAGTACGTGATTCGTAATACTATCCCCTTCTTAGTCTAGCGTATCTCTACGCTAGAATATAACTCTAGAATTTATTATTAGAAGATATAGACCTTCTCTTATATACGAATATATCCTTCTCTTATACTAAACGGAAAGAGTGTCTAGCTCTTACTATACGAATCGAATCTATATAACGTCTAGCGGAGACTTGTTCTTTTTATTAAAAACAGTTCTAGCGCTGTTTCTTAGAGCTTTCTAAATCCTCTTAATATTCTAAGTATATTCGGTTAAAAAGATCTTATAATAGTTTTAGTTATCTCGATATTTCTTCTTCTAGATCTTAAAAACCTATATATTAATTTTTCTTTAGCTCTTTTTATAAACGGTTCTCTATTACTTCTCTAAGTCCTCTTCTCTTAAGTCCTCTTCCTAAGTCCTCGTCTTCCTGGTTTCCTACTTTTAAAATAGTCTCTTTTATTAAATAAGTGCTTTTTAATAATATTTCTCTATCTAACCTTAGTCTAAAGTTCTAGGTAGCCTTAGGTTTTGTTAGTAGAATTCCTAAAGTTTCTCTAGACAATAGTTAAGATTACTTTTTATTTCTTAAGTGTTTTCTAAGTATAGGTAATTTAACTATTTAATTAAATACTTAATTGATTTTCTAATAAGTTTATAGTTAAGAATTCTCTTAACTTCGTATTTAGCGTTTAAGTTTACTAGTTAAATTTCTATAAGTAGAGCTAGTAGAGCTCTTAGTAGTACTAGTTTAAGTAGAGATATATAAAATACTAGGTAGATGTTTATTATTCTTAGTAGTACTAGTTTATAATTTAAAAGTCTTTTAACTTATTTAATTTTAAATAGTCTAAGTTTTTTATAATCTAGTTTATTACTTAGTCTTTTTATATTAATATTTTTCTATACTAAGTAGACTTTATCTCTCTCTTTTAGTATTAGCTTCTAACTATGTTATTTATTATAGTAGTATATATTTCTTTTAGTAATAAACTATAAGTCTTCTATAAGTTTCTTATATAACCTCTTAATCTTTAAGACCTAAATACGAGTAAGCTAATTATTAATAGTTATAGATAGTAGTTCTTAGTATACTAATAATTTATATCTATAATTAGTATAGAATAGTATAATAAGTATTATTTCTATTACTAAACTATTATAAGTAAACTATATTAAAGATAGTAGTTCTACCTAGTTGTTTTACTAGTAGTTTATATAATAATAAAGGTATATTTTAACTACTTAATTTATCTATTCGTTTCCTCTATTTATTTAAGAGTAAAAAGCTATAAAGAGCTTCCTTTTTATATCTAATCGTCTTATAAGAGTAATTTAAAATTTTAAAGTAAAGATTTTATCTCTATCTAAGAGTATTTCTTCTAATAGTCTATATCTTAAGACTACTTCTCTAAGGAATATAAATACTAATTCCTTAGCTATACTTAATTCTATATATACTATTAGAATTATATATTTTATAAGTTATTCTATAATAACTAGGATCGTATTATACTTAACTCCTATTATTAGATCTTTAGATTTTAGTAATTTAATAATAAAATCTATAAATATTAATTTCTAAGGTATTTATAGTATTAGAGTAGTATTTATCTATTTATAAGAAGTATAGTAGAAAGTCTTATTCCTAGTATAAGTATTATATTCTACTATTACTTCCTTAACTATTATAGATAACTAACTAATATAGTAGTATTATCTTATCTACTAGAGAGTTCTATAAATTTCTTAGTAGTTATAAGCGAGTATAGTATAGTATTCTTATAAAAACTCCTTTATATATAAGCTAGAAACTTATAATTTCTCTTTTATATACTAGTTATAACCTTTATAAATATTCTAAATTTTATCTATCTAGATATTATTTATTACTACTATTTTATATATAGTAGATACTAAGTTACTATTTTTATTATATTTTAATATTACTAACGTAATCTATCACCGAGCTGCGTATATCACCGAGCTACGCACTTTTACCGAATTTACTACTCTACTACTTTAATACACGTTTTCTTCTTCTATAATATAAGTCTAAACTTAAGAAGTACGAATTATATTAGCTATTAAAGCTATTCGAACATCTAAACGAAAATTAAGCTATAGAAACGCTATAAAAATCTATAAAGTTCCTAAATCTACTCTTCGTCTTAGAATAAACAGCCGACCTTCTCGTAGCGATACTAAACCTAATTGTTTAAAGCTAACGAAATTAGAGGAGGAAATAATTATTCGATATATATTTAATCGAGATTCTAGAGGGTTTTCGCCTCAGCTAGCTAATATAGAAGATATAGCGAATTACCTCTTTAAGGCGCGTAGAGTAAAACGTGTTAGAAAGTGCTAGGTAGAACGATTCGTAGTTCGATAACTAGAGCTAAAGACGCGTTTTAATCGCGTTTACGACTTTTAAAGAGTCTTATACGAAGATCCTAAGTTAATTAGCGCGTAGTTTCGACTAGTAGAGAATATATAGGCGAAATATAGTATAGTAGATAGCGATTTCTATAACTTTAACAAGACCGGCTTTATAATAGATTAAATCTGTCCTAGAATAGTTGTTACTCGTGCTAATCGACGTAGTAAGAGTAAGGCAGTTTAACTAGGTAATCGAGAATAAGCGATAGTAATTATTATAATTAATAGCAAAGGTAGGAGTATCCTTCTATTCCTTGTTATTCAAGGCGCTAATTACCTCGCGAATTAGTATTCCGAAACTAGCCTCTCTTATAATTGAGTTATCAAATCTATAAATAATAGTTAGATAAATAATAAGACGGGTCTAGAATAGTTAAAACACTTCGATAAATATACTACTGCTTAAGCTAAGGGTCTATATTATATATTAGTTTTAGATAGATATAAGAGTTACAAATCAGTAGAATTTTAAGAATATTATAAGTCTTATAATATTATAACTCTTAGATTACCTCTATATTCTTCTTATCTAACTTAGCTACTTGATATTAGGTGTTTTACTATTCTTAAGCGGAAGTACGGTCGAGAAATCGAAGGGTTTATAAAAGCGTATATTAATTATATTACTAAGGTCGAGTTCCTTATAGTCTTTAAACAAGCGTATATTAAGTTAATTACTTCTATAAACGGTTAGGCTAGATTCTACAGAGCTAGATTAATACCTTTTAACTCTTAAGTAGTTATATCGAAGTTAGATATAAAGTTATAAACTCCAACGCCTACTAGCCTCTCTTCTGTTAAAACAGACCCTTAGGTTTCGCAGACCTCTTATAACCTAACAGAAGCTCTTTCGCAAACGACTTTGGTTAGAGATCGTATTGCCTATTATTAAGGAAGCTCGCCTACTCCTCTTTTTCAAACTATTACTTTGTTAGCTAAAGGTATAGAGCGTTTAGCTTATGAATTAACTCTTGTTAATACCGAGCTACGTATACTTCGAGCGGTAAATAAGGCACTTTCTAAGCGTCGCAGAGCTAAAAAGAATCGTATCCGTTAAGGAGGTACACTTACTATAGAGGATATATACGATATTATAGCTTAAGACGAAGTAAATAAGGAGATACGACGTAATAAGCGCTTTAGAAGAGTAAATCGTAAAGAAGGGATTTCGACTACGCGACGTTATAGCACTTATAGAAAGACTGGTTATAATACACGAACTTATTAAGAACTTATAGATATATCTAGCTTATTAGAATCCGAAGAGTAATAAGTTTTATCTATTATTATAGTTAATTTATTATATTTTAAAGTAGTAGAAGTCGGTAAAAGTACGCAGCTTAGTAATATACGCAGCTCGGTAATAGATCACGTTATATTAATATATTTTTTATTTTTCTTATAGCCTAGTTTCTAGCTTAGAATATTAGCTCAAGTATTACTTATTCTACTAATATATTAAATAATTATCTTAAATTCTACTAAAGTTTTAGACTACCTAGCTAGGTGTTTTATAATAAGTTCCTTAGTTATAGTAAACGTTTTTAGATTTAAATAATTAGTAAGTACTATTACTAAGTATATTATACTCTAGAAGTAAATCCTTTATTCTTTAAAAGCTAGAATAATAGCTATTAGTTCTTTATTATAAATACTATAGTTCTATTATACTATATTAAACGTTTTTAAGAAATATACTCTAGGTATAAGCTTTCCTATTTTATTTAGTTATAGATATATAGCGCCTACTACTATATCTAAGACGTCTATTTCTATTATACTTAGTTTCTTATAATTAAAATCGTATAAGATAGGTTTTATTATAAACTATCTTTTAATTTCCTAGAAGACCTTTTTAGTCTTCTTATCTTAGGTAAAAGTTATAGCTTTTCTAGTTAGTATTAATATAGGTGTTATAATCTTTATATAATCTTTAATAAATAGTTAATATAAATTAGTAAATTCTAAAAAGAATTATATATCTTTAACGTTTTTTAGTAATTCCTATTTAATAACTATATAGATCTTTTCTAGATCTATTTCTATTTTTCCTAGACTAAATACTTATCTAAGAAAGAGAGTTCTTTTAACTCTAAACTTATATTTTAAGAGTTTTAGACAAGAGTCTACTTTAGTAAGTCTTTATAAGACTTTCTTTATATAGCTCTTATATTCTTCTAGATTTTCTAAGAAAATTAATATATTATCTAAGTAATATATAATAGTTACTTCTAGAAAATCTTCTAAAATACTATTATTCTATCTCTAATAAGTAACTAGTATATTAGTTAAGCTAAAGAATATTACTATATACTTATAGAGTCTTAATAGTAAGATAAACGTAGTCTTTTATTTATAGCTTATCTTAATCTTAATTAATCTATAAGTATTCTATTAATCTAGTTTTATAAATTTCTTTACCTAGCCTAGCTTATCTTATAAGTACTAGCTTATTAGTAATAGATAAGCGTTCTTAATTATTATATTATTTAATTTCTTATAATTAATATAACGTGGTTTATTAGGACCTGGCGTATATTAGAACCTAGTATACTTTTCCTATCTTCTCTACTTTATTATTTTAATATACGTTATCTTAATAACTACTAATAGAAATTTAAACTTAAGAATCTCGAATTATCTTAGTTATTAAGGTTATCTGATTATCTAAAAAGCTTAGTTATCAGGCTACTATAAAATTCTATAAAGTCCTCGAAACTAGCCTTTACTATAGAATAAACAGCTAACTTCCTCTCTTAGAACGACGGCTAGTAAATATTAAATTAACTTAACTCGAGAAGAAAGTAATTCTTTAGAATATACTTAACTTAGATTCTAGAGGGTTTGTACCCCGGCTAGCTAGTATAGAAGATATAGTAAATTATATCCTCGAATCGTAGAGAGGGAAACGCGTTAGTAAGCTTTAGGTATATCGATTTATACAACGACAACTAGGGTTAAAGACGCGTTTTAATCGCGTTTACGACTTCTAAAGAGCCTTATACGAAGATCCTAACCTAATTAGCGCGTAGTTCTAACTTATATAAAATATAAGAGCGAAATATAGTGTTTTAGATTACGATTTCTATAACTTCGACGAAATAGGCTTTATAATAGGTGTGATTTACTCTATAATAGTTATTACACGTATAGATTAACGTAGCAGAGGTAAAGCAGTTTAGTTAGATAATCGGGAATAGACTATAGTAATTACTTATATTAATAGCGAGGGTTAAGATGTCTCTCTATTTTTAGTCGTCTAAGAGAAGAATTATCTTACGAATTAGTATATAAACGGCGGCCTCCTATATAACTAGGTTATTAAACTAATAAGTAATAGATAGATAAATAACGAGACAGATCTAGAATAGTTAAAACACTTTAATAAACATACTACTAGTCGTATAAAGAGTCTATATCGAATACTAGTATTAGATAGGTATAAGAGTTATAAATCGGCTGAATTTTAAGAGTATTATAAAGTATATAATATTATAACTCTTAGACTATCTCTCTACTTATTCTATATAACCTAACTACTTAATATTAAGTGCTTTAGTATATTAAAGCAGGTGTATAGTCAGCAGATTAAGACGTTTATTAAAGCCTATATCAACTATATTATAAAGGTAGAGTTCTTTTTAGCTTTTATAGTAGTATATAAAGAATTAATAATAGTTCGGAACGCTTAAGCTAGATTCCGTAGAGCTGGTCTAGTACCTTTTAACCTATAAGTAGTACTTTCAAAGCTTAATATAAGGTTATAGACTCTAACTCCTCTAAGACCCTCTACTGCTAATTCTAATACTTAGATCTCCTAGACTCTCTCAAACCCTACTAAAGCGCTCTTATAATCGACTCTTGTTTAGAAACGAATTACCTGTTATTAGAGGAGCTCGCCGACTCTACTATTTAAGACAGTTGCTATATTAGCAAAAGATATAGAGCGAATAGCCTATGAGATAACCTTGTTATCTACTGAAGTATATACTCTTTAAGTAGCGAATAAAGTCTTAAGCAAACGCTGTAGAGCTAAAAAGACTCGTGTATATCAAGGGGGGGCACTTATAGTAGAGGATGTCTAAGATCTTTTAACTTAAAAAGACGTTAATAAGCAAGTACGACGCGACTTACGTATAGAGAGAGGTAATAAGAAGGAGAGGCAATCGTCTAGACAGCGTTATAGCACTTATAGAAAAGCTGGTTATAATATATAAACTTGTTAAATAGATGTAGATATATCTAATTCTTTAGATTCTAAGTAGTTATAGTTAATTTAATATATTATAGTTAATTTATTAATATTCAAAGTTAAATACTAAGGAAAAGTACGCCAGGTTCTAATATACGCTAGGTTCTAATAAACCACGTTATACTTATTTATTTAGATTATTCTTTTTCTTAATAATAAGTATATTTAAAAAGATAAGCGATTTAGATTTTTAAATATATCTCTTTTTTATTCCTTATTAGATATAACTTTCTAATAAAGCTAAGTTATTCTAGTTATATAGTTAAAGCTTCTACTTTCTAAGGTTATAACTCTTTATTAATTTAATCTTATAATTCTATAGCTAATATTTAAGAAGAGTATATATATCTTCTAAGTCTTTAAATAATTTTATAAATTCTCTATACTATATAGGTATTTCGTTATTAGCGTTCTTACTAACCTATAAAGGACCCTAGATAGAGTGTTCTAGTGTTTTAGAAGAGGTAGTACTAATCTTATTCTAGCCTTAGAGTTATAAATATAAACTTATATATTTATATTAACTAAAGGTTATTATTCTAGCCTTCTAGTTAATCTCTAGATTATATTTCTAAATCTATAGTATACTAAGTATTACTTTCTTACTTCTTATTTTAATAATATCGAATTATATATCTAAATAGTATCCTTTAATATTAATTCTTATTAGAATAGTTTACTAATTAATAATCTTATTCTAGTATATAATATCTATTCTATTAACTACTCCTAGTCGATATAGTCTTATTTCTTTAATTAGAATATTTAGCTTTTCTTAAGCTATTAGAGAAATAAAGTTACTTATTACTTCTAAGTCTATTATAACTTATAACTTCTTTTCTTTTATTTCTATAGTTATTACTAACTATCTTTCTCCTAAAGTAGTATTTAACTTTACTTTAATATATAAGACTTTAAAGGATCGATTTTCTCGATTATAATTCCTTCTCTTCTTATTCTTATACTATAGAAAGAGTCTTACTCTTTCCTTATTAGTATATACTACCTTATATACTAATCTATATTCTAGGATTTCTATTATCTTAGGAATTTCTCTTATAAACTGTTTTAGTAATTGTCTATAGTTATATTAGATCTATTTATAACTAGTCTTTATAATAGCTTTTATAGACTATAGTTCTCTTATATATAGATAATCTAAAGTTGCTTTAAGTATACTTATTTCTAGCTTTATATATTAAATCTTAAATATATAGTCTCTTAAATTCTTCTTCTTAACTATTTAAATCTAGGACTAGAGAAAGAATACTACTTCTTCTTTATCTAATAATACTACTTCGTATATCTAATAATATTCTACTATTCTAGGAGGTTCTAGTAAAATTCCTTTAAACTGTTTTTATAATAACTAATCTAAGGTTAGACTTAGTTTATATTATATCTATTATACTATTATTTCTTAAACTGTTTCTATAAACTATAGTTCTTTTACTAATAGATAGTAAAATTCCTCTAGTTCTGTTTTAGCCTATCTAGTTATATTAAGCTCTCTTTATTCTTAGAATAGTATACTAAATAGCTACTATAAGCTATATTTTCTAAATACTAGCTTATTATTTCTAATTAATATAACTATAATATATTATTTAAATTCTTCTAATATAATATCTTTAAGTAGTATTCTAAGAAAAGGGGTTTTAATCTATCTCTTAAATCCTATTAGTATCTACTATATCTATATACTAATTTTATCTAAAATATTATATATCTTCTATATATCCTCTACTTTAGAGTAGCTAGGTTTCTTAATCAGTTGTTATTCGCGTTCTAGTTCTTTTCTCTTAATAGTTTCTTACCTAGTAATTAGACTAACTAGAGTTATTATTTTAAGATTATTTCTTATAACTATATATATTATTAAGATAGTTGGATTTACCTCCTATATAGTATAAGGACTCTAGAAGTCTAGCTTCTAACTATCTATATATATCTATCGATTTCCTTATTCGAATATTCTAAGAAAGGCTTAAGTTTCTCTAACTTTAGAGTCTTTATTTCTAACCTCTCTTTCTAAGCTAGAAGATAAGTCTAATGTTTCTAAGGAACTAGTTAATAGTAGTAATTTATATTCTACTTAAAGATGTTATTTAGATTCCTCTACTAATTATATATTATAATTTTCTTTAAAGAGTAGATCTCTATTATTATTAGTATCTTAGATACTACTAAATTCTTTACTATCTTTAATCTAGGTTCTATATTCTTATACTTTAAGTTCCTTATCTATAAGTTTAATATAATTAGTTAAGGCTACTTATTATTAAATAGTAGTATTAATTTGTTTCTTTCTCTTAGAGTCTTTCTTCTTACTATACTTATTTACTCTATAACTAGGAAAGCTATAGTTATAATATAAGTTCTACTTATATTAACGATTTCGCTTCTTCTAGGAAAGTCCTTCGTTCTTTAGAAAGGTTTTCTTTTATATAGCATTTGCCTTCTTACTATATTTATTAGTATAAGAGTACTTCTACTTTCCTAACTTTTTACTTTTCTTTCTATGTCTAGAGTTACTCTTTCTAAATTCGTATAAGCAGTTATCTAACTAAATAACTTCCTTAATTATACCTATAATAGTTAAGAACTATATATTCTATTTAACTATTTCTTTATAAATATATACCTTTAATCCTCTATAAAAGAGTTTTATAAGAGCGATAGTATTCTATTCTAACTTCGTTCTATATTACTAGAATTTATTAGTATAATCTATTACTAATCTAGTCTAGTATAATTCTAAAGCTTATATATAGCTGTTTAGATCGTGTTAAAGTCTTTAAAGACTTTTCTAATAGTTATCTTAATTCCTCTCTAAGATTTAAATATAATCTTAGTTAATTCTATCTTTCTATCTTTATTCTTATTCTTAAAGAAGTTCTTTAAATACAGCTAAGTCTATTCTAACGCTAATTCTCTAAGGTAGGAGATAGCGAAGATAGTTTATAAATTATAATTACCTTCGAATTTATTAGAATTAAGGTTAAAGTAGATATTTATTTAGAGAAGGAATAAGTCGAGTTCCTTTCGCTTCTTATAATATATATCTAGTATTTTAACTTTAATAGATTCAAGTACTTTAACCTTATAAAGCTCGGGAACGTCTAGTATACTAATATTATTATTATTTCTAGTTAACCGTAGACTAGTAGATGTTCCTCTAGTCGTACTTCTAGATATTTCTACGATATTAACTTAACTAGTATTTAAGCTAGCTACGGCAGAGGTTACTAGAGCTATAGCGACTGAACTTCTAAGCAGGTGCTTAAAGTATAATAAAACTTAAACGAACTAAATAAAGATAACTAAGTCTCGAAGATTAGTATATAAGTAAGAAGTACAGATATACTAGGTTATTTACTTAGAAGTAAACTTATTACTTATATTAAGATATTAAATAAGATAATAAGATTAATAACTAAAGTTAAGTATAAAACTCCTATCTAATAGTAAACGTACTAGTCTTATATAGAACCTTCGTTTATATTAGAGTCCTACTTAGTAGAAGTCTCGAAGATAGAGTCTAACTCTATTTCTAAGGCTTCTTAAAACTAGACTCTATTACCTAACTACTTCTAACCGAGTTATATAATATAACTATAATAAGATCCCTAGGATTATATATTCTTCTATATTTAATCCCTTCTTTCTTTTAGAGTTATAATAGTATTTATTCTATTAGAGCGTCGCCTAGACTTCACTTATTCACGTGCTAGCACGTGATTCGTAATAGATATATAAAGTAATAGCTAATTAACTAATAAGTTACTTATAGTATACGAGGAAGTACTAGAATACTAGAACACGTACTTAACTCTATCTTAGAATTCCTCTCTCTAAAGTACTATTATACTCTTAAGAAGCTCTATTCGTAACTACAAAGTAAGCTATAAAACTATTAAGACTTTAATATCTTACTACTATAACTTAAACCCTGAGACCTTAATAACGAATCGTTACTTCTATAAGTATAATAATAACTAGAGATAAGAACGTAGACCTAGTAAAAGTACTAAGTGTTATATATATAATAAGAAAGGCTACCGATCCTAGAACTATACCTAAGAGGAATAGAATCGTTACTTTACTAAATAGTAAAAGAGTAATAAAACCAGCTTCTAAGGTAGAGATAGTACTTTTATTAAGAAAGTATACTATACGTATATTATAAATATAGAGTATATAGAGGAAGAGGATATAGTAGAAACTCTTTAGACAGTTGCTTTATCTACTAACGACTATAACTTAGATAATAAGGTTATCTACTACTTAGTTACTTCTATAGAATAAATCGATAACTTAAGTACTTAAACTCTTATTACTAACTTAAAAACATCCTTATCTAAGAAGACGATAAGAGAAGAGAAACTAGACGATTTAACGTTATAAGACGGTTTAGACATCTCTTTCTTCTTTAGAATACGGCTATATATAATCTTATCTAGGAATTACTATATTACTTATTAGAAGTCGATATCTACTACTTATATAGACGGTTCAGCTATCTCTTAGTACTATGTTTATAACGTATACTAGAGAAGACTAGTTCCGATATTAATTAAAGTATATTATAGTATCTTATAAAGTACTATAAATACTATTAGAAGTATAGAAAGTCACCTAGTTAGTTCAAGTTTATACTCTACGATAATATCGAGTTTAATTATAATACTATTATAGACGTCTTCTTTTTAAAAGACAGAGGAGTCTTATATATTATAGACTAAGCGACTAGGTACTAATCTAGAGAGTTTCTACTAGATATAAGTATAAAGAGCGTATAGAAGATTCTCTAGAAGTACTAGATAAACATCTACTTAGGACCTCTAGATTATATTACTATAGACGAAAGAAGGAACTTTATTACTAAAGAGTTTAAGAAATACGCTAGCTCGATAGGAATTAAGGTTAAGATAGTACTAGTTAAGGTATATAACTCTATTAGTATAGTAGAACGATACTACGGACTAATTAGATATATATACTCGATTATTTAAGAATAACAGCTAGAACTCGTAAGAATATTAGTACTATAAATAGTATTTAAAGCTATTAATAATATAGTAGGACTAAACGGATTAGTTTCTACCTTACTAGTATATAGTACTTATTCTTATATAGCCGAGAGTAATACTCTATTATAGATAATATCTTAGAGATCTAAGATATATAAGAAGGCTACTAAGCAAGCTCGTAAGCTACTCGCTAAACGACAAGTTAATAATACTCTTTATATATAAAACAGTCTATTACTAAATAGAATTAAGAACTTACTACTTAATATAGAAGTTCTTATTTAACGAGAATATAAGAAATTCTAGGTAAGACTCTTTCTACTATAAGAGATAGAGAATAAGGACTATATTATAATACTACTAAGCAGACCTATAAGATTTAGATCTACAGTAGTAAAACCGTACTTTAAAGAAACCTTCGAAACTCTCGAACTAGTACTATATACGACTCTATAAGCTTACTAGTACTAGAAGGATAAGAAGGCTCTACCCCGCTTATAAAATTACGAATAAGATCCTCTAATTCGATCTTAAACTTACTACTAACTCTAGTAGCTTCTAGAACGATAGAATATTTATATAGATCTACCGGAGCTATAACTAAGATAAGGCCTTCTTTTAAAGCTAATATTAAGTCTAAGTTAAATTTAAAAGCGTAGATAAGAAAGACTACGAAAGTATCTAAGGCTATACTAGTCTTCTAATACTCTAATATAAGAGATAGACGTCGAGGCCTTAGATAATAATACTAAGGAATACGTTACTTTAACTGATATCGAGACCTTTATCTCCTCTATAGAAGACAACTACGATATTAAAGTATTTATAGCTAACGATAGTATAATTTACGTCGCGTTATATTAAAAGGAAATTAATAGTCTTATAGACTATAGCGTATTTAAGGTAATTACCTAGGAGGATATATCTTTAGATACTAGGATCTTTAGATCTTAATTCGTTAATAATATTAAACTCGAGAGTATAACACTTGCTTTTATAAAGTTAAGACTTGTTATTCAAGTATATAACGATACTAGGAAGTTACTAGTACTTATATAAGCTCCTACTATCTAGAGAGTTAGCTAAAGAATAATATTAGTACTAATAACTATCTTCTTAGAACTTTAAGTCTAGAGTCGAGATATTATATAAGTATATATCTAATCTCTAACGGAACTAAACCGGAAGTTCTTTATACGACCGCTAAAGAGATATCTATAGTAGGAGAGTTTATTTCTTAAAGTAATTAAGCTCTTATATAGTATCCTAGAAGCTAGTAACCACTGGTTTATAATATACTAGAAGTACTATATAGATAAGCTTTTTATACTCTAATCTACCTTCGACCTCTATCTTTTATATACTAAAGAGAGTAACTCTTTTAGTATAATAGGACTTTAAACTAACGATACTCTTATACTTATAAATACTATCTTTCTTACTAAGGAAGAATAAGTAATTAAGAAAGCCGGCTTCTTATCTAAGAAAAGAGAACAGCTTATAATAAACCACCTAATTAAGTTTAATAAAGGCCTTATTACTAAGCACCTAGACAGCTTAATTACACTTTTCTAGGATTATACTAAAAGCTTAAACTTAGTATAAAACTCGCTAGCTATAACTGTTAATACTAAGGGACTATTCTATATAGTATCTATCAAAGAATAATACGTTATATAGCGTACTTAAGAAGTATATCTAGTAACTATATTCTAACTAGAAGCTGTATTTAACCTATCCTATACTACCTAGATAACCGATCTATAAAAGAACGATATTAACCTTCTTAATAAACGTATCTAGTAGTAAATCGATAACGTTATAAGAGATCTTATATACGTCAAATTAGACAAGAACTCGCTTAAGCTTTATACTTTCATAGACAGCTCTTTTACGAATAATAAGAATCTATTATCCTAAATTAGATATATAATTATACTTATAAATAAGAACGATAACGCTAATATCTTATACTAGTCTTCTACTAAGTATAAGCGTATAACTTATAGTATTTTAGCTTTAGAGTTATATATAATAAGTTCTAGTTTTAACGCTATCGCTTCTATTAAGTTAATCTTAGAAAGTATTCTTTCTATCAAAGTCTCTCTCGTTATATATACTAACTCGAAGTCTATATACGAGTATATAGCTAAACTAGGAACTACTAAAAAGAAGCGTTTAATAATTAACGTTATATACTTAAGAGAGGTATATAAGCTAAGAGAGGTTAACGAGATTAAATAGATAGATAGTAAAAGTAACTCCGTAGATACTATAATAAAAGAGGACTATTATAACGCTCTCTAAAGACTAATTAATATAAATAAGCTAGATATAAAGCTTATAGAATAGGTAGAACGAAGTAAGAAGTAATCTAGGATATAGAACTAAGTACTATGTCTAGTTAGAGAGAATAAGACTGATTTTTAATAATTTTTAAAGTACTACTTCTACCGACTTTAAAGAAGTACTAGTGTTAATATATATACAAGTGATTAGCACTTCTACGTACTCTTCTCGCTTAACGAGAAGAGTAGGTATTTAAGTAGAATCGAGTATAGACTTTACTCGGTATATATCAACGATAGTTATAAGAATATATACTCTTTTTATATTAAGCTATCGACTACTAAGTCGAACTAATAATAAGACTAGAACAAGCTTAGCGCTACCTCTTCTAACATGTCTAAATACCTAGTCTAGAGTTCTTTATAAGATAGTAAGAAAGCTGAACTAAAAATACCTATATAGTATAAAGAATTTAAGAAATTATTTAAAAACCTAGAAGATATACATACTCTTTTTAAATATTAACTATAAGATTACGAGATTAAATTAAAAGAGAGTTATAATTTTAAGAAGTAAAAGCTTTAATCTTATAACTAGAGAAACTTATAGCTTCTTAAGAAGTATATATAAGAAGGAATCTAAAAGAGTTATATCTAAAAATCAGATTTACTAGCTGCCTCTAATATACTTATAATATATAAGAAGAATAATCTAAATAGAAGAGTTTATATTAACTATTAAGACGTTAATAATATAATAGTTAAGAATACTTATCTAGTACTAGAAGGCTAATACTTATAAGATAAGATTAGTAAAGCTAAGAAATTTATAAAACTCGATTAACGAAATACCTTTAGCTTAATATAAATTAAGTAAGAGAATAAATAGAAGATAGTATTTATCTTACTATTAAGTCTTTATAAATATATAGTAATACTATTTAGGTTAACTAACGTACTAGTAATCTACTAGAGATAGAATAATAAAATACTAGAGGATCTTCTAAAGATAACTGTTATATATTACTTAGATAATATTCTTATATTTTTAGAATTCGAAGAGAAGTATAAGAGATATATTAGAGAAGTCTTATAAAAGCTCGCTATAGTAGATTCTTATTTTAAACTTTTAAAGTACGAATTTAAAGTAACTTATATTACTTTTCTAGGCTATAAAATCTCTCTTAGAAAAATAGAGATTAACCTAGAAAAGGTTAAAGTAATTCTAGAATAGGAATTACTAAAGAACGTTAAAAACGTTTAGTTATTCTAAGGATTTATTAACTTTTATTAATAATATATTAAAAGATATTCTAGAATCTTGAAACTAATAATAAATCTTATAAAAAAAGATATTCTATTTAATTAAGATAAGGAAGCTAAAAAGGCTTTCTAGGAAATTAAGACACGATTTATAAAAGAACTAATTCTTTAAAACTTTAATACTAATAAACTAAGTACTATTAAAATAGACGCTTTAGATATAGTAGTTACTACTATATATCTTTAATCTAATAATAAAGGAAAACTTATATCTATAGTATACTTCTCTAAGATATTAGATACTATCTAATAAAACTATAGTATTTATAAAAAGAAACTTCTTATTATAGTCTTAGCTCTAGATTACTAGAAGATCTACCTTTAGAGTATAAAACACTAGGTACTAGTCTTTATCGATTATAAGAACTTTAAAACATAGATAATAATAAAAGAACTTAGTAATAGACGTCTTACTAGGTAGTTATAAACTCTTACTAGATTCGATATTATAATCTACTATATTAAAGAAATAGATAATCTACGAGTAGATATCTTATGTCGTTAACTAAGCTATAAAGAAGATAAAGAATATAAAAAGATTATAATTCTAAAAGAACTTAAAAATAAGAACTTAGCTTTAACGATTTATAAAATTACTACTACTAGAGAAAAAACTTATATACTAGAATCTAATAGTAAGGCTTTTATTAAAGAATAATACGAATTACTATTACTAGAGAAAAAACTTATATACTAGAATCTAATAATAAGGCTTTTATTAAAGAATAATACGAATTACTAGCTTATAGATACTAAGGAATTTAAAGAACTCTTTAGAGAATAAGATAATAGTATAGAATTAATAAACTTATAGTAATAGTTAAGAAAGTAATAATAGAGTATAATATCTATACTAGGAGTAAGACTTCCTACTATATACTCTATAGCTAGATAAATACTACTCTAATACTATAAGTACTCTAGAAATCGATATTCTAGAATTTTATTATTAAGCTACTAAAATCTAAGGATCTAATAATAGAAGTTAAGTATAACTTAATCCTAGTTATTATAAAACGACTTATAAAGTATATAATCCTAGTACTATATATAGAGTTAAGTATAGCTAAGGAATTAGCTTTTATATTTCTTAGAGAAGTAGTCTTAAGATATAAACTACTAAAAGAAATTCTCTTAGATAGAGATAAGCTCTTTATTTTAAAGTTTTAGATAGCTCTTATAGAACGATTAGAAGCGAAAAAGAAGCTATCTATAGCTTTCTATCTATAAATAAATAAAGGAAATAAATATATAAATTAAGTAGTTAAAATATATCTTCGTTATTATATAAACTACTAATAGAATAACTAGGTTAAATTACTACTACTAGTATAATTCGCTTATAATAGTTTAATAATAGAAATAACACTAGTTATACTATTTTATACTAACTATAGATATAAATTAATAGTATATTAAGAACTATTAACTTTAATAATAGATAACTAACTTACTCGAATTTAGATCTCGAAGATTAAAAAGCTATATAAGAAACTAGTAGAAGACTTATAGTTCGTAGTAGAATAGAATATATACTATTATAATAAACGACGTAGTTAGAAGCTAACGTTAAAAGAGAGAGATAAAGTTTATTTAGTATAAAAAAATATTAATACTAAGAGACCTAGTAATAAACTAGACTATAGAAAACTAGAACTATTTAGAATTAAGTAAGTTAGAGAATCTTTGAATTATAAATTAGTACTACTACGAATTATAAATATATATCTAGTATTCTATATATCTCTACTTAAACTAGTACTACTAGAAGCACTACTAGCTCTACTTATAGAAATCTAACCTCTTAACCTAAACGCTAAATACGAAGTTAAAAAAATTCTAGACTACTATATTATTAGAAGCAAAATCAAGTACTTAATAAAATAGATAGATTACTTATACTTAGAAAACACCTAGAAGCTAAAAAGTAATCTTAACTAGTATCTAGTAGAACTTTAGGAATTCTACTAGCGAAACCTAGGTTTACCTACATCTTATAGTTAGAAGAGAAGGTCTTTAAAAAGGCTAGATTAAGACCTAGCTTAGAGATAGGATTAATAGAAGTAGATAAGGCTACTAGATAGAGAACCTCCGTCTCTCTCTACTTTCTCTCTTCTTCTTCCTTCTTTTCTTTTTCTCTCTCTTCTATCTTATTAAGCTCTTATAGGTTTAAAAGACTACGACGTAGCATCTTCTACTGCTGCTTAGTAAGAAAGCGTTACTACTTCTATATAGCTTCTTCTTAAATCTTATAAGTAGTCTTCTTCTTCTATTATAATTACTACTTCTAAGTATTAAGAGATTTCTACTTAAAAGTTAAGAGTATTCGGTTTTGTTCCTCGACGTCGTAGGTGTTATAGCGCTGGTCCGTAACCTGGAAGAATACACGTGACAAGCACGTGACCTTGGCAACTACCTCGGGAATAACGACGCTAGAATAACGACGTGTCTTATAGTTACTAAGTAACCTCTTTCCTCTAGATATATATACTACGTTACTCTTATAGATAGATTCGTAGCTTTAAATTCTCGTATTTATATATATATACTCTTATACCTTTGCCTTTAGATATAGTTCGTAATAGTAAGGCTTGCTCTTCCTAGTATATTTAGAGTACTTAGAACTACTAGCGACACCGACGTAGCGACGACCGGTTTTTACTCGAGTATATCGAGTATAAGAAATTATTTTATATTCTAATTATTTAATTTAAAGAGTGTTTAGAATTCTATATTATTTTAGTCTATTTTTATAAATAAGTGTTAATAATATAATAGAAGGAAGAGAAGGCTACTAGCCTCTTAATAATATTTCTTAGATTATACTTAAGTATAAGAATATACTAGTCTAAGAAGGAGATAGTATTATAAATCACAGAATATAGTAAGTAGTCTAGATAGCGCTTTAATAGAATAAGATATAATATCTAGGAAATAGAAGGTAATATAAGAGAGAATTAGTAATATAAAAGGTATTTAAGAGTTTTAGAATCTTACTATTATAAGACTATTAGAAGTTATATATAGTTATATAATATAATCGTCTATATCGCTTATATTACTCTAATCGCGAGCGATATAAGTAATATAAGTAATATAAGCGATATACTTAGAGAACGAAGGTTCTATATAAGACTAGTACGTCTACTATTAGATAGAAGCTTCGTACTTAACTTTAGTTATTAATCTTATTACTTTGCTTTAATATCTTTGATATAAGTAACGAGTTTACTTCTAAGTAAATACTAAACAATAGTTATCTTCTTTACCTATATACTAACTATCGAACTCGATACTTTTATAAGTTAGATACTAGTTTCGTTATACTAGAGAGGTTTTGTTATTATTTATATATTCTACTACTATTCTAATAACTAGAAATATCTATTAAAAAATAAATAATAATCTTTGAATTATTACCTAAGTAAATATCTAAGATAATTTAGTTATATATATATTTTAAGCTACTAAGACTTTAAGTTTATAGTTAATAAAAGTTTTAATATCTTAATAGTTTTCTTTTTAAATAGATAACTTAATTCTTATAATTATATAGATAATAGAGAAGTAGTAATAGAATATATAAATTTTAATTAATCTCTAGTAGTTATTTAGATAATAAAAGTACTAGAGTAAGTATAAAGCTTTAGTAGCTAATTTATCTAAGGTATTAATAAAAATAACTATAAGGTTTTTTATAGCTACTTATATTAAACCTTTATATAGAAGCTCTTATAGTTCCTCTAGTTTCTAGCTCTATTTTATTAATAGACTAAACTTGATATTTTTCTCGTAGTATACTTTAGTTATAGAATTTTATATCTAATATAACTATATTATAAGTTAGTATAATAGAGTATAATATATTCTAAATAGAGTCTTTTATAAGTCTTAGTCTTATCTATAAAAGAAGAAATCTAAAGTTAGTTTTAATAGATTTATAACTCTAAATTATCGAAATAAGAATACTATTAAAGTCGATTTCCTAGTTCCTAGACCTTCTATTATCTATAGTAGTCTACTATCTTATTAAAGCTATGTTTTATACGATTTATAGTATAGTATCTATCTATAGGTGTTTTTAAGTATAGTATTTACTTAGACTTCGCGACTTTCTATTTCTATAAATACTAGAGATTCGAGGTAATCTTAGAAATAATATTAGCCTAGACGCTATCTATAATAGCCAGCTATTAATAGAATTACCGAACTATCGGAACAGCTAAGAATACGTACCGAGTATAGTACGGTATAGATAGTTACGGAACGGTGGATATAGAGGGTACGGAATAGGATTATAGTATAGTTTTAGTTTCGGGATTATTAGAACCGAATCGGTACGGACTTTTATTATTATCCGGCCCTCTTATATATAGATACTCTCACTCTCTCTTAAGGAAAGACTAATTTAGTCTTTTCCTTCGTATTAGAGCCTAGTATTCGGATATATTATTCTATCGAACGTACTTCTATATACCTCTTTTATAGTAGTATCTGTTTCGTACTATTATACTATCTATTATTAAATAGGTAATTAGAATCAGCTTACCTTTGTCTTATTAAGTAAGCTCTATATTTACTACTATTATATATATTTAGTTAGAGATACTCTAGATAAAAGAATCTTTTAACTTCTATTACTTAGACAAGTATTACTTAAACTCTCTTAGCTAATTTTCAGCTTATTTTTCGCCTATATCTACTACCTCTCTTTTCACTATAATTACTTATATATAATATAAAAATAAGTGTTTTTTTATAAAAAGTAGTAGAAATTAAAGCTCTATCTATAGAAATTATTATCTCTACTATGCTTAACTACCTTCTAAAGAGTCTTTCTAAGATTTATAATCACTTTATCTATTATCTTTTAAGAAACTCGCTTCTACTTCTTAATCTATATACGCTGAAGATTCTTCTTATTCTTTAGCTGTACTTTTCTCTTACGTAGCTAGACTCTTATATACCTCTATATCTGTTCTATAGTATAACGAAACTCAAACGAACTAAACAAAGATAACTAAGTCTCGAAGGTTAGTATATAGTAAGAAGTATGAATACGCCGGGTTGTTTACTTAGAAGTAAACTCGTTACTTATATCAAAGATATTAAATAAGATAATAAGATTAATAACTAAAGTTAAGCACGAAGCTTCTATCTAATAATAGACGTGCTAGTCTTATATAAAACCTTCGTTTATGTTTAGAGTCCTCCTTAGTAGGAGTCCCGAAGATAGAGTCCGACTCTATTTCTAAGGCTCTTTAAAACTAGACTCTATTACCTGACTGCTCTAACCGAGTTATATAATATAACTATAATAAGATCCTTAGAATTATATACTCTATTATATCTAATCCTTTCCTTCTTCTAGGGTTATAATAGTGCTTGTCCTGTTAGGGCGTCGCCTGGACTTCACTTCGTCACGTGCTAGCACGTGATTCGTAACACTATCCCCTTCTTAGCCTAGCGTGTCTCTATACTAGAATTCTAACCTAAATATATTTGTTAATAAGACGTTAACCTTTCTTTATATATAAATATATCCTTCTTATATACTAAACGAAAAGAGCGTTTTAGCTCTTATTATATAGATTAAATCTGTATAACGTCTAGCTAAGACTTGTTCTTTCTATTATAAACAATCCCGTCGATACTTTCTAGAGCTTTCTAGATCCTCTCGCTATTCTAAGTATATCCGGTTAAAAAGGTCTTATAATAGTCTTAGCTATCTTATTATTCCTATCCCTAGGCCTTGAAAACCTGTGTACCGGTTTTTCTTTAGGCCTATATATAAACGATTTCCTATTACTTCTCTAAGTCCTCCTCCCTCGAGTCCTTCTCCTAAGTCCTCTTCTGCCTAGTTTCCCGTCTTTGAGATAGCTCTCTTTGTTAAACAGGTACTTTCTAATAATATATCCCTGTCTAACCCTAGTCCTAAGTTCTAGGCAGCCCTAGGTTTTACTAGTAGAACTTCTAAAGTTCTCTTAAATAATAATTAAGATTACTTTTTAATTCTTATATATTCTTTAAATATAAGTAGTCTAACTATTTAATTAAATACCTAATCCTACCTCTAATAATCTTATAGTTAAGGATTTGCTCGACTTTGTATTTAGTATTTAGATTAACTAGTTGAATTTTTATAACTAGAGCCGGTAGTGCTCTTAGTAGTACTAGTTTAAGCAAGGATATATAGAATACTAGATAGATGTTTATTATCCTTAGTAGTGCTAATTTATAATTTAAAGGTCTTTTAATATGTTTAATTTTAAATAGTCTAAGTTTTTTATAATCTAGTTTATTACTTAGTCTTTTTATATTAATATTCTTTTATACTAAGTAGACTTTATCTTTCTCTTTTAGTATTAGCTCTTAACTACGTTGTTTATTATAGTAATATATATTTCTTTTTACTATAAATTATAAGTCCTCTATAAGTTCCTTATATAGACTCTTAATTTTTAAGATATAAATATAAGTAAGTTAGTTATCGATAGTTGTAGATAGTAGTTCTTAATATACTAATAATTTATATCTAAACTTAGTATAGAATAGTGTAATAAGTGTTATTTCTGTTACTAAACTGTTATAGGCAAACTATGCTAAGAGTAGTAGTTCTACCTAGTTATCTTACTAGTAGTTTATATAATAATAAAGGTATATTTTAACTACTTAATTTATTTGTTTATTTCCTCTATTTATTTAAGAGTAGAAAGCTATAGATAGCTTTCTCTTTATACCTAATTACTCTATAAGAGTGATCTAGAATTTTAAGATAAAGAGTTTATCTCTATTTAAGAGTATTTCTTTAAGTAGTCTATATCTTAAGACTACTTCTTTAAGGAACGTAAATACTAATTCCTTAGCTATACTTGATTCTATATATACTATTAGAATTATATACTTTGTAAGTTATTCTATAATAACTAGGATCGTATTATATTTAACTCTTATTATTAGGTCTTTAGATTTTAGTAATTTAATAATAAAATCTATAGATATTAATTTCTAAGGTACTTATAGTATTAGAGTAGTATTTATCTATCTATAAGGAGTATAATAGGAAGCCTTATTCCTAGTATAGGTATTATATTCTATTATTACTTCCTTAACTATTATAGATAACTAATTAATATAGTAGTATTATCTTATTCTCTAGAGGGTTTTATAAATTCCTTGGTATCTATAAGCGAGTGCTATATAGTATTCTTATATAAACTCCTTTATATATAAGCTAGGAACTTATAGTTTCTCTTTTATATACTAATTATAACCTTTATATATATTTTAAATTTTATCTATTTATATATCGTTTATCGCTGCTATCTCGTATATAGTAGGTACTAAGTCTCTGTTGTTAAGAGTTTTTAAGATTATAATCTTTTTATACTCTTTGTCTCTCTTATATCTAGGTTTTTAACTAAGAGTATTAGCTTAAGTATTTAATATTCCTTTTATATATTAAATAATAATATTAAATCCTTCTAATATCTTTAACTATCTAGCTAATTATCTTGTTATAAGTTCCTTAGTTGTTATAAATGTCTTAAGATTCTTATAGTTAAATAAAACTATAACTAGGTGTTTTACTAACTATAAATAGATTCTCTAGTATTCTAAGGCTAATACTATAGTAAGTAATTCCTTATTAAAGATATTATAGTTTTATTATACTAGGTTAAATATCTTAGAATAATATATAATAGGTATAAGTTTTCCCTTATTATTTAGCTATAAGTAAACCGTACCTACTACTATGTTTAAGGCGTCTGTTTTAATTATACTAGGCTTATCTATATTAAAATCGTATAGAATAGGTTTTTCTATAAACTTTACTTTAATTTTCTAAAAAGTATCCTCTATCTATTTATTATATATAAACTTAATAGCTTTTTTAACTAGTCTTAATATTAGTTTAGTAATCTTTATATAGTCTTAGATAAATAGATAGTAAAAGTTTATAAATCTAAGGAAGGATTATACGTCTTTTATATTCTCTAGTAACTTCTAGTTTAAGACGTTCTAGATCTTTACTAGATCTATTTCTATTTTCTCTAAGCTAAATACCTATCTTAGGAAAAGGGTTTAAGTTACTTTAAACTCGTATTTTAAGAGTTTTAACTAAGAGTTTACTCTTATAAGTTGTTATAAAACTTCTTTAATATATTCCTTATATTCTTCTTCTTTTTCTAAGAAGATTAATATATTATCTAGGTAATAGATTACTATTACTCTTAGAAGATCTCCTAAAATGTTATTATTTTATCTCTAATATATAGCTAGTATATTATAAAGTCTAAATAGTATAACTATATATTTATAAAGGCCTAATAGTAAGGTAAATACTATCTTCTATTCGTCTTCGACTTTTATTTATATAAGTCTATAAGTATTTTATTAATCTAGTTTTATAAATCGTACTACTTTGTCTAACTTGTCTTATAAGTACTAACTAGGTAGTAGTAGATAAGCGTTCTTAACTATAGTATAATTTACTTCTTAGTAATTAATATATACTCTCTTATCTAGATTATCTTTTTTCTTAATAATAAGTATATTTAAGGTAATTAGTAACTTAGATCTTCTAATATATCTCTTTTTAATACCTTCCTTTATATAACTTTCTATTCTTTATAAGCTTTTCTAGTTATATAGCTGAAGTTTCTACTTTAAGAGGTAATAACCCTCTTTTAATTTAATCTTATAATCTTATAAGCAATGTTTTAGTAAGGCTTATAAGTCTTCTAGGTTTTTAAACAAAGCTCTAAATTCTCTATACTATATAGGTATTTTATTATCAGCCGGCTTACTAACCTATAAAGGACCCTAGGCTAGGTGTCCTAGCGTTTTAGAAGAGGTAGCGCTAACCTCGTTCTAGCCTTATAGTTATAATTACAAACCTATATAATTATATTAATTAAAGGTTATTATTTAAACCTTCTAATTAATATCTAAATTATATTCTCTAATCTATAGTATACTAAGTATCGCTTCCTTACTTCCTATTTTAATAATATTAAATTATATATCTAAGTAGTATCCTTTAATAGTAATCTTTATTAAAATAGTTTATTAATTAATAATTCTATCCTAGTATATAACGTCTATTCTATTAACTACTCCTAAGTAGTATAGCTTTATACCTTTAATTAGGACGTTTAGCTTCTTCTAAGCTACTAGAGAAAGAAAATTACCTATTACTTCTAAATTAATTAAGACTTAGAGTTCCTTTTCTCTTATCTTTACTATTACTATAAGTTGATTTTCTCTAAAAGTAGTATTTAATTCTCTAATTATTAGTTAGTAGAGCTCTCTCTATACTAACTCTGTTTCTTAGTCTATATTATATTCGTTTATCTCTTAGAAGATTATACTAAATAATTTTCTACTTCTTAATTCCTAAAATATTACTCTAACTTTTCTAATTAAAGCAACTATAGTATACTAACCTTCTATTTCTAATATAGCTTCCTTATTATTAGATAGCGTACCTAAAAAACTAGGTTTAGAGCGTCCTATAAAGTCGTTAGGACCCTGCTATTACTATAAGCTAGTTTCCTCTTATAGATCTATAACTATCTAAATATCTCCTATCTTAGATATACTAGATAGCTTACTAGATACTGCTTATCTTAGTCTAGGTTCTTTAAATTCGATAGTTTCTCTTCTAGTAATAGAGCTAATTATAGTTACTTAATCTATATTATTCCTTACTATCTTATAAGTAGTTAAGATAATAGGATTAATTCCTTAAGTAGAATATAAGCTCTAGAAATTAGGTTTCTAGTCTTCTATATATACTTATCTATTCCCTCTTTTAAAAGTTCTAATAAATACCTATGTTTCGTCTTATTTAGGCTTATATATTCCTAGATCTACCTCTAATAAGTTAGATATTAATTCTAATAACTCTAATAAACTTATTAATAGTAGTAATTTATATTCTACTTAAAGAGGTAATTTATAATTTATTTCTAACCGTATATTATAATATTCTTTAAACAATAGATCTCTATTATTATTAGTATCTTATATCTTACTAACTTATAACTTAATTCCTTTATTTAGCTATAAGTATATAGCGTCTACTATTATATTTATAGTATCTGTTTTAATTTACGTACTATAACCTCTAGCCTTAAGTTCTTCGTTCGTAAGTTCGATTTTTTCTAGTAAAGCTACTTCTTTTTAGATAGTAGTATTAGCTTGTTTCTCTTTAGAGTCTTTCTTCTTACTATACTTATTTACTCTATAGCTAGGAAGACTATAGTTATAATATAAGTTCTACTTATATTAATAATTTCGCTCTTTCTAAGACAGTCCTCTTTTTTAAGAGTTTTCTTTCTTAGATTTCTTTTCTAAAACCTATAATTTTTAAGTAATATTAATTTCTATAAGATCTCTATAATCTTTTCGTCTACTCTTTCTATATTAATAACTATAACTTCCTTTCTTCTCTAGGTTCTTTTTATAGATATAGTTATTAATCTTAATTACGTTATTTATTAATTTATTTAGTATATCTAGAAAATCCTTTTAAGCGAGTTTATTCTTAACGTTATCCTTAAGCCTATAATAGAATTGTTTACGTAATACCTCGTCGTTCTATCCTATTCGTATAGAGTACTATTGAAATTATAAGATATACTTAGTAGCTAACCTCTTTTGCTTAAGTATATATAAAGCTCTAACTACCTTTTTCTTTATATTAATATTCTTAAAGGCCTAGTTAATTCTATTCCTAAACCCTTGAATATTCTTAAATAAATCCCTTATCTTTTTAGACATTTAAAGAGAGACCTTTCCTTTAGATATCTTATTTACCTAGTAGTCTTCTAAATATAGTTTTAACTAATTATAAGCTACCTCTTTAAGATAAGTAGATAACTATATAACCTAGTTAGTTTTATTTCTAAACTAAGTATAATAAAAGTTTAAGTATAGAGAAGCTTTTATTAAGAACTTAGCTAGTTTCTTAGGTAAGCTATTAAATAGCTTTAGAACTAGAAGTTTCACTTCCTTACGAAGAGTAGTAACCGGTGCGACTAGGGGAGCCGTAGCTGGTTTTAGCAGGGTGTTTTTCAGAGTAGAAGAGGTTGCTAACATAGTAGCGATCTTACTTCTAAGCAGGTACTTAAAGTATAACGAAACTTAAACGAACTAAATAAAGATGACTAAGTCTCGAAGGTTAGTATATAGTAAGAAGTATAAATACGCTGGGTTGTTTACTTAGAAGTAAACTCGTTACTTATATCAAAGATGTTAAATAAGATAATAAGATTAATAACTAAAGTTAAGTACGAAGCTCTTATCTAATAGTAGACGTGCTAGTCTTATATAGAACCTTCGTTTATGTTTAGAGTCCTCCTTAGTAGGAGTCTCGAAGATAGAGT
The DNA here is from genome assembly GCA_001414485.1 of Calycina herbarum. Taxonomy (NCBI): domain Eukaryota; kingdom Fungi; phylum Ascomycota; class Leotiomycetes; order Helotiales; family Pezizellaceae; genus Calycina; species Calycina herbarum. The sequence continues at coordinate 300,077 of LLEY01000030.1, read as the reverse complement.
CCGACTCTATTTCTAGGACTCCTTAAAACTAGACTCTATCACCTAACTACTCTAACCGAGTCACGTAATATAACTATAATAAGATCCTCAGAATTATATACTCTATTATATCTAATCCTTTCCTCCTTCTAGGGTTATAATAGTGCTTGTCCTATCAGGGCGTCGCCTGGACTTCACTTCGTCACGTGCTGGCACGTGATTCGTGACATATAGTATTTATATTAGATAATTAGAGAGAGTAAAGAAGCCTCTATATAGAGTAGTAGTATAATACCTCTTTAGTTACTCTATAAGAGTATAGGCTAGTATTATCTATAATAAGACATATCTGCTTTCCTCTCTCTAATCTCTTTAACTTCTTATACTAAGATATAAGCTTTAGCTTAAGATACCTCTTATAAAGCCGGTAGAAATCCACCTCTCTCTTACCCCTGTCCTCTCTCTTATATACTTGTTTATAAAGATAGGTATATAGTTCTACTCTCTTTCTAGGTACTCTACGTCCTCTACTAGCCTAGTAGTCCTCTTTCGCCTGTTCTAGCCTCTAAAACTCCCTCTCTACGTGATATAACTAAGCTGTATTAGCCTTAGTAAAATGTGTCTCTATATCTTTAACTTCTTAGACTATCTCTAGCTCGTAGATATAGTAAGGACCTCTCCGTTAGCTAAGGCAGATAGTACTAAAGAACTATCTATTAGAATACCTCTTTACTATCTCTAACTATATATCCTTATAATAGTACTTGTTCTCCTTCTACTAGCACCTGTCTAGACTATTATAAAGCTCTATATATAAGAAAGCAGCGTCTATCTATATAAGTTAGAAGAGGTCTATATTAAGGAGTATCTTAGCTAACTTAACTCGTTATTTTATAATAACCTTATTAAGTTTAGACTTAACTCCTTCTTATATAAAGAAGTAACTAGCGTCGTATAAGACTTGTTGAAAAGAGAACTCTAAAAGGTTCTTATTCTTATTATTATTACTCTAGAGACTAAGCTTATAAAAGTGTATAATATTTGTCTTCTAGCGCTTCTCTCTATTACTCGTAACCTTGTCTATAATACGTTAATATAACTCCTTAGTAAGCTTAATTAAGAGGTGTCTATAAGGCTTAGATTCAACGTTAGAAGGTATATTAAGATATTAACCTCTTATATTTCCGTTTCAAGTACGTGTAGCGTTCTTCTTAGCTCTTCTTCTAATATCTCTTACGCTATCTAGAGAAACAGAGTAAGACTCGTTATCCCTGCCTGCCTATCTAAGTAACTCTGCCTTGTTAGTATTCTATCTAATTCTACTAATAATTTAAGTACGTTACTAGATAAGGACCTTACACCGGGAAGTCTTATATATATATAGGGTACGGCTCTTTGACTTTCTTGTTTTTTTAGCTATTTTAGTATTATAGTTGTTAATTAATTATAAAGTGAAAAGTAGGTATTAGAGTAGACATCGGTTAGTTTTAGTACTAATTCTATACTAAAAAGTAGTAACGAGCTAAAGAGAGTTCAAGTAATACTTACCTAAGTACTAATATTTTTTCTCTTCTTTAGTCTATTTCTTTAATACTACTAATACTGATTTATAGCTTAAACTGCTCTTTTTAGTAAAATAACATATACTACTATAATTATAATCTAATATATATACTAAGGTAGAGGCAGACTGCGCACCAATCGACCTGTACCTTAACCTAAGAGTAGCCGCGTTCGAAAGAAAGTTCCGAGCGTCTGAACCGGGAAAGCTGATCCAAAACGCTTGTAAGCATATAGCTGCGCAGCTAAGAAGGAGAGGAAGGCCGTCAAAGGCAGGAAAGACGATGCCGTGCTCTTGGAGGGCGAGACAGGAGTGGGAAGGAAAGTGGGGAATAGAGGGAGGGGGGTTCGAGCACAGCGCTACGCTTAAGGAATGGAGAAAGCGCCTTGAAGCCCAGAGGAAGAGAACCCAAGAGAAGAACCCTAGTCTCCTAAAACATCTTAAAAAAACTAAAATTCCTCTAAAATCCTTCTAAAACATCTTAAAATCAGAAAATTTTACTTCGCGATATTACTTCTCTCTATAATATACATGATCCTGGAGCATCCAGAAGGATCCAATTGAAGAGAGATTTCAGGGGTATTTCACTATTCTATCAAGGCTTCAATGGAAGCTTTTTCTCTTCTTCAACTTCGTCATCAATGAGAATCTCGCGCTCCTCGCCGTCCTCATCAAATAAAGTCTCTTGAGCTAGCAGTTGTTAGTAAAGCTTATCGAAGAGGGGAAAGAAACTTACCACTCCAAAGCTCCGAGTACACACCACCAGTATCAATCAGGTCTCGGTGTGTACCACTCTCGGCCACGTGCCCCTCCTTCAAGACAATGATCATATCACTGTCATAAATCGTTCGTAATCGATGTGCCACAAAGACACTCGTTCTCGATTTCTCTTTCAGAATGCTATTGATGTTTGCCATCAATGCTTGCTCGGTATGTGTATCCAAAGCAGAAGTAGCTTCATCAAAAAAGAGTAGAGGGGGATCCTTCAAGATCAATCTCGAAACCGCCAAACGTTGTTTTTCTCCTCCTGATATCATCATGCCTCTTTCTCCAACCATGGTATTGTATCCGTCAGGGAATTTGGAGACGGTATCATGAATCTTTGCTCTTTGAGCCGCCGCGATGACTTTTTCGTGCGAAGCACTCATATCGCCGTATCGAATATTGTGCTCAATCGACTCGTTGAACAAGGGTGTATCCTGTGGTACAACTCCAATGGCCTTTCTCAAAGATTCCAAGGAGACGTCTCGAATATCCTGGCCGTCGATGAGAATCCGTCCCTCCTGGACATCATAAAAGCGGAACAATAGCCGCAGTATCGTAGACTTGCCACATCCACTTGGCCCAACGACAGCAATTTTCTTGCCAGCAGGAATCGTGAAACTCAAATTTTTCAAAATTGGGCGGTCTGGATGATATCCAAAACTGACATTCTCAAATGTGATTTCACCACCTTTCGTGAGATGCAATGGCTTGGCATTTGGCGCCTCTTTGATCGATACATTGACTTTCTGGAGGTTGAAGAGCGTCTCCATATCGAGTAAAGACTGTCGCAATTCTCGATACACAGATCCGAGGAAGTTCAGGGGTACTGAGAGTTGGAAGACAAGCTGATTAACCATGACAAGGTCACCGACAGTCAATGTTCCTTTGGCTACCCCGTCGGCTGCGAGGTACATCATGGCCGTCAGCGCGCTCGAGAATATCAAATTCTGGCCAGTGTTCAGAAAAGCCAAAGATGTTGCCACTTTGATGCCGGACTTCTCGTAGTCTTTCAGCGCCTGGTCATATCTCCCCACCTCATACTTTTCGTTGTTGAAGTATTTGACAGCTTCATAGTTGATCAACGAGTCAACGGCGACCGTAGAACCCTTGTTATCCGCAGCGTTGACTTGTCTTCGAAACTTGGTTCTCCAAGCAGTCGTCCAAATTGTAAAAGCCGTATATCCAACCATCGTAAGACTGGTGATGGCAGCGAACTTGATTCCGTACTGGTAAGTCAAAATGCCACATACCATGGAAATCTCCAAAGCAGTAGGTAAAATGTGAAAAACCATGGAGCTGAGCAAGAAATTGATTCCCTTGCTTCCTCGGTCAATGGCCTTTGTGAGTCCTCCAGTTTGTTTACTCAGGTGGAAATTCAAATCTAGCCGTAGCAAGTGATCAAACACATCCCGAGCCACACTTCGAATAGCCTTGTAAGAAACACTCGCAAAGACGGCATTCCTGGCTTCCTGGAAAAGCGTAGCCCCAATCCTCGTCACTCCGTATGCCAATATCATTGAACCAGCAACCGTGGTTGCAGTACCACCAATGGCCACGAAATCGACGTTCATAGAGTCGACAATGCTCTTGAAGTAAAATGGCACCTGGACATTGAGCAGTTTCGCGCCCACCAACAGGAAAACCGAGACCCCAACCCGGACCCGGGTTCCCAAGTTATCCTTTGGCCATAGGTATTGTGCCATCTCTTTCATGATTGCCCAATCCGCCTTTCGTTGCTCCGAGACCGTCTTCTCTTGCATTCCCAAAGCCAAAGGATCTATCCGTGCTGGTGGTACTTTGCGGGCGGTTTCGGGCACTGCCTTTGGCACATTTTCTGTCGCTTTTGGTTTGGGGAGAGACTGGCTCTGGATCGGGGATTGTTTGGGGTCGTCTCGGAGGAACTGGGTGGTCTTGGTGAACAAACGGAGACCTATTGGTGAGGTCTGCCATGGTTGCCGCTTGAGCTTCAGGGCAGCTCTTGTGTTGAAGCATCGAGCTTTCCCCAGAGTATTAAGGAACATTTTGAAGCTCCTTGTGCTTCCGCTATCGTTATCGTCCCAAAGACGTGAGATCTTCTGCCCGCATCGTTCTCTCAAGACATGGAGGAGGTGTTTTGGAGGGGTAGCTATTCAGCGGGCGGCTCGCTCGGTGTGGGCTAAGGCTACGTGCAGATTTCGTTTGTAGCTTTGCAGACGAAGCTCTGGAGTCTTGCAAACATTAATTCAGCTTCTGCGACTTTGGAACGGTGCTTTGGTAGGAGAATTGGTGGACTGGAAGCTCTTGAAGGTGTGGAGTTGCCGTCACATTACGCAATCCGGGACAAATTCGCGATCCTGGGCCCGGCCCCCGAATTTCACTTGGGTTGCTGAACTTGGAAGCTTGGGCAATGCAAATGAGCTCTACCTCCCGAAAGAGCTCAACACCACATCTCCAGCTTCAGAAGCAGCAATGCGCGGACATCTACCGCTAAATGGAGCTGCTCGAGGGGTTCGACAGCTTCGAAATCCCCATGTCAGGAGTTTAGGTCGAAGAACAATTCAAATCAGCGCAACGCCCACTACCGAAACTCCCATACTTGGTGGCGATGCATTGAGTTCAATGGAGGCATCGACAGACCCTGCAGGTATGATCTGGTTCATATTGAATCTCTCGCGCAACTTCTGACAGAAGCCAATGTTTAGATGCCAAATTCGAGGTTCTTGGGGCCCCATATTCCCTTCTCTCCGTCTCGCTATCCGCCTCACAAAAATTATACACAAGGAGGGGGACATTAGTAGGACTCAGTGGGAAATCCGAAAATGTATGCAAGCTCCCAATCCGTTCCAATGAGAAGATTCCAAGAACTCTAGCTAACAAATAGCCCAGGCACAATCCACCTTATCCATCCTCGAACCCTTTCGACGAGCCGCGCTCGGCATACCTTTCCTATACCAACGAATCTCCTCTACCAGTCCCATAACGGCCTTAATTTCTACAAAATCACCATTTACTTCTTTCACTGTATTACATCTTAACGGGACCGTGGATTGGATGGTGGCGCAACGAAAAGCGCCGCTAGCATGGACTGGACATACGCTCTCCGTCTCCCCAACTGCGAATCGAGGGATGAGTTTGGCTCATTGGGGCAATACAGAGGTTACAGGCAGAGGTCTTGTAGCATTAGCTGGGCCAGGGCAGATATACCAGGTCACACTGAAGCCAGGCGAGCAATATGTAGCACATCCAGGAAATGTTGTTGCATATACCATTACACAACACCCTCCCCTGCCATACCGACTCAAATCCTCGAGTATAAGATTCCAGGTACCGGACCTTGGATTTACCTCGTTACTCTCGAACATCAAATTCTTTCGGGTTATGAAACAGACGGATACATGGCGGGGTATCACGAAATTTCTCTTCACTCTCCGAACGGCTGCACGAAGAACGATTTGGGGGGATCGATTGTTCTTACAATTCCATGGACCAACTACCATTTTGGTGTCTTCGAGGGCTTCCAGAATTAGTGACGTTTTGACTTCAAGGGATGTCAATGAAATCGCAGATTCCCCTCCTGGCGCAGTACAATCGGCAGTGACGCTTTTGAAGAAATCGCAAGCGACGGAAACGAGTTCTGGGAACCAAGTTACTCATACCCCAACTGGCTTCCATACGGCAGAAGTAGGGCAGGATGGAAAAGTGAAATTTGGTGAGGTTGAGGATCTCAAGCCTTTTGTAAAATAGGAAATGGCTCGGGAAAGGGTTGGGAAATGTAACAATATTACGGTCTTTTGGGCGGAATCCTGAAGCAACATGGTGAGTGTATAGCGGAGGGGAAATCTGCAACGCTCTAGGAAGGGGATTCAAGTCAGAAAAAACAGCCTCGTTCACCTTTTTTGCATTTCTTGTCCTCACAGTATTTGTACGATATATTAACGAACCAACACCAAGGTCACCAACGGTGACACCAACACATGTCAGCTGAATGAGGCTGCTATGCAAGTCAGCTTGATACCACCACGTTGGGCTGACGCTATTCCTTGCAGATTTGACGAAACAGATAATCTCATACGAGACTGAGACTCGCTTTTTCGCTCTTCGGGGTTAACTGAGATAGAGCGATAGACTTTCGCACTTTTCTTCGAAGTTTCTGAGTGAGTCGTCGACTCATACGGAGATAACCCATATTGCCGGCGGTGTATCGACGCGCTTATCAGGAGAATCTAGGGATTTAGTAGAAGGTATCCACTGTTAAGAGATTTTGTATATACCCGCGGAGTTAAATGTTTTGACTTTTGATTTAGCGCAATAAGTCCATTGGGTTGTCAAGCTCCTCGTGTACGAGACGATCCGCCGATTTTACAACACCCTTACCTTGTTAAGTTTTAACAATGGGAAAGAAAACTGTAAAAAAAACGAAATAAATTCCACTCGATTTTAAAGAAGCTAATTAATCTTCGATTCTAGATTCGTTTTGGTTATATTGTGAGTAGTTATACCAGAAACCCTGATTGGCAAATCAAGAAACCCGATCGCAGTTTCCTTGTTCTAGACTTGCTCATACCATAAAGTCTTTTGAAAAGACCTGAATGTTTTTCTTTAGGGGCCCGCCTAGCCGAACAGAGCCTCAAAATCAAGCCTTTCAATTACAAAACTAGCGAACTTGCCAAAACTCTCACCATATCACTGGCTCCCCGTCTATTTCCATAACTGAAACCCAACACACAACTAAGAAAAAGGATCTATACGGAGTATCTCCGTAAACTTTGCTTACACATCCGACTCCTAAATATCTAGAAATGACAACCTTGCAGCCTTATAAGATTACCATTGGTTACGATCAAGCCCCCTCGGCCTTGAGTTAGTGCCGAGCCAGCCCGATGCGCGAGACGACTCTGAGCACTCTGGGGTATGGGGATTCAACCCCTCTCACTCACCTCTCACTGGTCAAACCCGATACTGAATTTCCGCCCAAAAAACTAAACCGGTCAACGGTGAAATCTGGTTTATTACTAAATGACCGATCCCTTCATCCCCGTGCCCACGGATTAACTCCTTCGTCTGTTTGGTACAAGATATAAGCTTTCCCTCGCATCTGTATCACCTGCCTGGTTCATCACCAGTATCACGACTTCAACAATCTTGATAGACTTCAATAGCAGACAGCAAAACGGACCTGTTGCTGTTTTTGATAACGCCCACTTGATTCCTTACGTGTAGATTATTTTCAACGCCACCAGCTAGGACTGCATTTTCGCCACCAACAACATTCTCACCTCCATGGCTGTGGACGACGGATCCTCAACTTCCTCCGTAGTTTTAGGGAGCAAAATGACGGAAAAGACGAACAAAATTCCTTTCGAAGATAGCGAGATGGAGACAGCATGGAATTCCGATGAGCCTCCTCTGGAGAAACTAGGAAGCCAAAACAAGGAGACTGAAGCCAATATTTTCCCGGAAGGAACAGCTGAAGCGGAGGCTGATTTGGAAAGAGGGGGAGCGATTCCAAAGTCTGTACCTGTACCTGGTGGTGTGAATCCAGCCGATTTTCCAGATGGAGGTCTGGAGGCGTGGCTGGTTGTTGCTGGTGGATGGTGTTGTTTGTTTACTTCTTTTGGGTGGATTAACTGCATTGGTACCCAACCCTCAACTCTATTATTCAAGCTTTCTTGGTTGCAAAAAACTAACAATCCACAGGTCTTTTCCAAGAGTATTATCAAAACAACTTGTTGCAGGAATACGATTCAAGTACAATTTCTTGGATCACCTCAATAGAAGTCTTCTTCATGTTCCTCGGTGGTCCTATCTTTGGAAAAGTCTTTGACAATTATGGCCCCCGTTGGCTTCTACTTGGTGGAAGTATAGCTCATGTTTTTGGTTTGATGATGACTTCTCTGGCAACTGAGTACTACCAGTTTGTCTTGGCTCAGGGAATTTGTAGTTCGTTTGGTGCGAGTGCTATTTTCTATTCGGCTATGAGTTCCGTTGGGACTTGGTTCTTTAAGAACCGTGCTGCGTCTTTTGGTATCATGGCATCGGGTTCCTCTTTGGGGGGTGTGATTTTGCCGTAAGTTCTCTATTTTGCCACGAAAGGAAAAAAGAATTGGAGCTAAGCCCTTGTCTAGTATTTTCGTCTCAAGACTCATTCCCCAAATCGGATTCCCTTGGACCATGAGAGCATGCGCTTTCTTCATCCTCGGAATGCAAATTATTGCAAACTTAACAGTCAAATCCAGACTGACACCAATTCCCAAAAAGCTTGAACTCATGGAGTTCATCCGACCTCTCAAGGAGCCAGCTTATACGTTGACATGCATCGCATCTTTCTTCTTCTTCTTCGGCACTTTCTTGCCTTTTGGCTATTTACCACTTTAGTAAGTATCTCAAAACCCCCAATGAGCCTACTTCATTCTAACAAAAGAATTTAGCGCACAAGCACATGGCATGTCTGCTAGTCTCTCCATCTATCTCATCTCAATACTGAACGCATCCTCGTAAGTCCTCTCAAATCCAGCTCTCAAAAGCAAAAACTAACAACCATCCAGTATTTTCGGCCGTATCCTCCCCGGAATAATGGCCGACAGAATCGGCCGCTTCAACACAATGATAGCAACCACTCTCTTCTCCGCCATCATAGTCCTCGCTCTCTGGCTCCCCTCCCGCAGCAACGCACCAATAATCGTCTTCTGCGTGCTCTACGGCTTTTCCTCCGGTGCATTCATATCCATGGGACCCGCTGTCCTCACGCAAATATCTCCCATCAGAGAAATTGGCGTACGAACCGGGACGTTCTTCCTTTTTGTGGCCTTTGCGGGATTAACGGGGAATCCGATCGGTGGTGCGCTTTTGAGTAATGGAGGTGGGGATTATACGCATTTGCAAATTTTCTGTGGGTGTACTATGGCGGCGGGTGTGCTGTTTTTTGTTGCGGCTCGGTGGGTGCAGGTTGGGTTTAAGATGAAGATTATTTAGATGATCTTGAGGGGAGTAGTGGAGAGGTAATTGTTTGAGAGAGGCTATGTTTACATTGATAGATTTCGCTTGTGCATTTTTGTTGGGAGTTTAGCTTAGATACCAGAGCTTGGGTGTATACAGTACTTACATGTGCATTGTTTTGCTACACAATTTGTAATTAAAAAATACACATAACTTCACTCAATATCCATAGATTACGGGATCTACATCTTTGTTTCTAAACATCTCGAGGTCTGTAATTTTATTCAATTCGCCTTGCAACTGGGAGTTCTCTCTTCCTCACTCTTGCTTCGCCATTTGAAAATGGTGCCTAAGTTCACAGTAGCAGTTCCCTTTTCAGTCTTTGTTCATCGCAGGGTAGTACAATCAACACAATTTTTCAAAACGATTAGAGTAATCAAATTAGCAGGCGAGACTTAAAAACAACTTTAAGACAATTAATTTGACATTCTTAATAATTGCCTGCAGTAACTAAATTCAACCATCTCGATTTTTCAAAAATTCTAATGTAATACTATATAGCGGATATCGTTTACATGCACGCTATACAAAAATATGGCTCTTGTAACTAAACCAAAACGACCTATTTGACCAAATCATTTGGGATAATATCATGGAATAGATTTAGCTTAGATATATATATCATTGTAATACAGCTCTTATATATTCATTAATTCCAGAAAGGTTATATATACTTTATTCGCTTTCTTTTACTCGTGTGCTTTGTTTGGTTCCTGAAATTTTGGACTTTTGTCACTGTCTTGAAATAATGCAATAAACTCTCTAAAGAGACTTTTGAGACTATTAGTAGCTTAGAGAGCTAGGGCTTCTATGTAGAGGAAGAGATAGAAGAAGAAGAGAAGGAAAAAGAGAAGAAGGAACCGGGTTATAAGAATAACTACTTTATTATTAATAACTATTAGCTAATTAATCATATTAATCTAAATTAAGTAATCTAATCTAATCAAGGAACTTGTTAATCAGTAATCAGATTAATAATTGATTAACTGATTAATTTGTGCTTACACTGAAATTCGCGATGAAGCAGATGAAGCAGATGGAGCAACAAATTGTGAAGAGGTTTGTCACATCGATGCGAATAGACGGGAAATATAATAGAAGTAATAAACAAATATTAAGCATATTATTGGTTCAAGCATGAGGGAATGAGAGTTGCTTTGGAAGAAGAAGAGAGGGCACTCTGACTTCCCATTCCACCAAAGCAACCTCTACGGGGACGGAAAAAAGTTCTTTATTTGCATTTCCCTCAAAAATGACTAATTTTTCGCAACATAGAAAAGCCATACAACAATTGTTGATCAGCTAGTTCGGAACCACTCTACATTTTCTATACACGGTTTCTATACTCCACTGGAATTTGAATCAGAGAGTTTATATATAGAGTTCAAAAAAGTGGGAACTTATGGTATTGTGGTGGTTCACGAAGCGAATTGTTTGTTTACTGAGAAAAAGAAAAGTTATATGAATCACTATTCTCAATTTAAACACCGGACAATACTTCTTTTTCTTCATCTCTCGATCCCAAATTATCGTTGCTCTGTGGCATTCCTAAATGCTCTCTTTATTTCATGTTTGAACTTTAGGCGATAATAAGTTCTCAAACCTTCAACAGCGATTCCAGGTATAGTACACTTGCAAAGAAAGTCAATGGAGATATGGAGGCGAAAGAACTCTGGAAGCGTTTTCCCGTCAGTGATTAAAGCTTCAATAAAGTCATGAACATCGGCACGCTCCGAGAAGACCAGAGCACTATGCTTCTTCGGAAAACCCGCTTCATGTGAAACTCTTTTGCACACGTATTCAGGGGGAAAAATTCATTGCCGCCGGATGTCCCCTTACTGTCGATCCGAGAACTTCCCCAGTAATCAAAAGAGAGCAGTTCTTTCCAAGTACAAAGTATAGAGTGCGAAGACTGACATTGTCAAATTTGATTATTCTAAACCTTTCAGAATAACAACTTTGAAAGGGTGTACTTACTATCCCAAAGAGTTTCATTTTACCACGATAATCCGCAGAGACAATCCAACCTGTCGCCTGGAGGCAAAAAGGCTTTTACAGAGTTCAATATAACAAACAGCCTCGAAAGTACCACGAAGCGCATCAGGGAGCGGGACACAGGGAAGTAAAGGGGTGCCTACAAATCTCTTATATATTAAGAGTTGAATCAGTTACCCTCGAATCCCCACCCACCGTCGATTTCATCCGAAAAATTCGTCGCCAAACTAAAGTAAAGTTCTTCTCCCCAAGCAAAGCACGAGTAACATAAAAGCACACTAAAACTCAAACACCAAAGCTCTCCAATACAAAATACACAAGCGTCTAGGCGGGCTTCTGATGTGACGGAAAGAGCATCGGACAATTTTGTCTTTAGCCATGAATCATGAGAAGAAGGGATTATATAGACAATCGGCGCGCTTCAATTGGAAAACATCTTATAACTCATAGCTACTCTGAAACGCAATACATTAACGAGAAAGCAAGGTGCAAGTTTCCTCACCTAGAAAAAGTGTGATTTCACTCCTTGATTTGGAATCTTGTGACCAAAAACGCGAGAGAGGATAAAAAGTATACAATGGCAAGATAGCGAGACCGAAAAGTGATTTACTCCTAGGAGTTGAGCACAAAAGAAAACCAGAAGCAACGACCAAGAGCAAAAGCTTACTTTATGTACTTTACTTCGAATTCTCTATCTAGCAACCAGCTTCCCCCACTAAAAGCCACTCTAGCCAAAGCAACATCTCCCCCTTCCCCCTTCCCCCTTCGCCCCCTCTCTCCTTTCTCCCAAAACCCCCTCACCCAGCAATCTCAACCATATCATAATGCCCCGTCTGCTGCGCATGTGTATTCGCCTGCCCTTGCCCAACAACAACCGCCCCACAGATCTGACATTTAATCTTCATACCCCCCGTATCAGTGTAATAATTCTGTTTCTGCAGCTTCTTACACAGTCCTAGGGCAGCTATCAGAACGGCATCGTCGTCGGAATCGAAGACTCGCTTGTCGAATTCAGGGGGCGCGTCGGCCTTTGTGTGGGGTGGGTCCGAGGGGGATTGGACTATGGTGTCGTAGTGGATGCCGGAGTAGACGAGGATGCAGCGGGTTGAGCGGGATTCGTTGAATTTGTCTACGCGGAGGGACTGTGGAGTGTTAGGAGGGGAGATGGGGGAGAAAAACGCTTGGGTTTTGGACAACGAGAAATAGTCTTCAAGAAGGTTTAGAAGAATTGGAACGTCAATTTCTTGATTGTCGTAAACCTCCTCGAACAACAATGTGCAATGGTTCCATAATCTCTGAAGCAAAGATTTGGAGAAGGGGTGGTTCTCTTACCTTGACATCTATGCTGCATATTTCTATATCAAAGTGATTTGCCAATATCCCCATCTCAATGGCTCCTCCCCACGCATCTTGCGTCTGTATCCAGCGGCAGTAGTTATCTGGTTCTTGTTCGAGGACTACCTTGGAGTAGGTTTCGGGATCGGCTTGTATGGCACTCGCGACGAGAGACCGCAATTCTGGCATACTCTGATCATCACCCGGTAGAACTGCTGTGCCAAATGCGCGAAACAGACAAGAGTTGTCGTCGGGCATTACTCGCAAAACTAAGACTTAGTTAGCATCTTCCATTTGACGACTGAGACCACAAATTGAACCCACCAAGAGTTGCCCCGCGGTCAGGCAGAGGCATTTCTGGCACATCCCCATCCATGATTTTCTTCGTCAGCGCAATAGGTTTGTCCTTCTTTTCCGACCCTGAAGCTTGCGCCTCCCCTCCCTTTTGTGCCCCAGCCTTGTTTGCTGTTCCTCCTGGTGGTACAGATGCAGTTTGTGATGTTGGGGTGGAGCTGGGATCATCTCGTGGGCTGATAGTAAGCTGTTCTCCGTCGAGCTTGACGTCGAGTTTGCTCAGGAGTTGCGATTTTTCGTACTGGTCGAGTCGCAAGGGCTGAGGGGGGTAGCCATACTTTATATCGAAGCTGGAGATGGAGGTCTTCTCGGTGATCTGGGCGATGAGATGTTCGATGGTAGCATCGTCTGCGAGAGTAATCGTTGATACGCCTCCTGGGGCTCTCAATCGGGCGCGCATGATATCTGGAAATAGGAAGGTGTGACGAGGATAGTGGAGAGTGAGATGGTGGGATGAGATGGAGAAGTAGATGGAGAATGGAGGGGTAAATACGTAGGAAAGTGAATGGGACCTGGAGTGGACAGGAATGGGCAACAAATATTTGCCACTTGAATATCTAGTGAATGGTGGATTCTCGAGAGAGATTTGACCTACCTGGCAGACACGACAGCGTAGAGATCAAGCTACAGTCATCTTTCTTGTTCTTGTGTCAGAACTGCTTTCATCGAGGAAGAGACATTTCTGACGAAGGAACAAGGCTACTAGACTACTAGTATCACTCTGGAAGGCCCTGAATAGTTCACTCAGACTTCACCCGACCGCAGGCCGCAAATTGGGTCACGTGTCAGTGCCAAGAGATCAAGTTCTGGGCGCCTTTCTCACTCGCGACCTTGCTTGCTTGCCAGTGAACTCTACCCTCCCATTGTTGCTGTCGCATCTGTTGGAAGAGTCTTTAATCATGTCTTCTGGAGCTCCCATCCAGTCTGCGCCCGAGGCCGCTCCTCCTGTTGAAGTAAAAGCAGAAGAAAAGGCCGCCCCGGAAAGTAATGCGCCAACCACACAAGACAGCGATGCGAACCCGGCGAACCCTCCAGAAGCTACCCCATCTGCGACAACGCCAGCACCATCTGCTCAAGCGGGTCTGAGTAGACAAGAAAATGAGCAGCTGGATGGAATACTGAGGAGGCTGAGCGATTCTCGAGATCCTAATGAGTGAGTCTGCTCAATCGAGAGGCAATGGCGCAACTTGTGTATTGACGTTGAAATAGTCCAGAACGCGAAATCGCCCTAGCCTTTCAACGTATGCTCAATAAACGAAATTACCCCGATTACTTTCGCATAATCAAGGACCCAATCGCATTGAGCACCATTCGAGTATGTAAAGTCCAAAGTAAGTAGCCTGTGAAAATAGACTGACCAAAGTCAGAGTAAAATCAACAAGAAACAGTACACCCACCGGAGAGAATTCATCCGAGACTTTGCCCAAATATGCCACAATGCCATGGTCTATAATCGACCGTCTTCCGAAGTTTACCAAGATGCCGTTGCTCTAAAAGCTCTTCTGGTGGAGGAATTGCAAAAGTTGGTTAACGAGAAGCTTTTAACTGCAGAAGATGCGGCTCTGCCAGATTTGGGGGAGATTCCAGAAGCAGAACCATCACCACCTCGAGATCCGGAAGAAGAAGAAGAGGCTGAGGCAGAACCAGAAGAGGACGAGGAGGATTCGGAGGAGGACGAGGACCCAGAAGAAGACGTTACAGATGACGACCGACCTCGAGGACGGCGCACGAAGAGGGGACGGAGATCTTCTGCTGCCAACAAACGCGAGAAGAGACAAGAGAGCGAGAATAAGGAGGACCCCGAATCGCAAAAGAAACGAGGAAGGCCGCCCAAGGTTCATACCCCCATGGAAGCCCGAATAAACACGATCCTGAAGACTCTGCGAAAGTTCAAAAACGATAAGAATGAGCTGAAGGTCCTGCATTTTGAAAAGTTACCAGATAAATCTCTGATGCCCGAGTATTATCAAGAGATCAAGCAACCAATTGCGATGGACACAATAAAAAAGAGGGCGAAGAGAAAGAATTATCAATCCGTGGACCAAGTACTGAAGGATCTGAATTTAATGTTTGAGAATGCCAAATCATACAACTTGGAGGATAGTCAGGTATATAAGGATGCGGTGGACTTGCAAAAGGAAGCAAAGATTATTGCCGAGCAGGAGAAACAGAAACCCGATGAAGATTTCGCAGACGAAGATGGCCGGTTACCATTGTCGGAGATTCTGCACAATGGAGAACTATGGAAAGTAGGAGACTGGGTACATTTGGCAAACCCCAACGATGTCACCAAACCCATCGTTGCCCAAGTGTATCGCACATGGCAAGACCCAACAGGCCAGAAGTGGATTAATGCGTGTTGGTATTATCGACCTGAGCAGACCGTACACAGATACGAGAAGCACTTTTTTGAAAACGAAGTTGTCAAGACAGGTCAGTATCGAGATCACAAGATTGATGAAGTTGTCGATCGCTGTTTTGTCATGTTCTTTACGAGATTCAACAAGGGTCGCCCTCGTGGATTTCCTGCCGATAAAGAAGTATATGTTTGCGAGGCTCGTTATAATGAGATGCAGCACAAGTTGAATAAGATCAAGACTTGGGCTAGTTGTGTTCCAGATGAGGTGAGGGAGAAGGACTACGAGATGGATTTGTTTGATGTACCAAGAACGACAAAGAAAGTTCCTAGCCCCATCAAACATCTACTTCGAGAAGACGCAAAGGAGGACGATCCAATTCCAAAGCCAACTTGGGGAGCTCCTAATGCGCCACCAATCGTGGGTGCTGTTCACAAACGACCCCGCGAGGCCAATGTAAGTTTGGATGTTCATGTTCCTACTAATTAATCTTCACCCGACGCTAATAAGATAAAGGAATCACCTCCACCCGAACCAACACCTTCACCACCACCTCCCGAGCCAGAGCCAGTTCGACGCCCGATTACTAGCGACCGACCTCGATACGATAGAGAACCCTCCTTGGCACGTTCCCACTCCAACGCTGCCCTTCCTTCCCCGATGGCGAATCATACTCCTCTTCCTGCCCAATATGGCCAACAATTTCCCTCCGTCCGTCCATCGCAATCGCCTGCACCTTTGACGCACTCAATGTCATATGGATCGCACGGCTCCCATAGTTCTTCGGGTCATCCTGCCGTAACACATACCCCACATTACCAGCAGACAAGCTATGCGCCTCAATATACCTCTGGTGCAACTCCCATCGCGCAACACTCCAGCGGTCAATACCAGGGTAACAATGCAGGAACACCGGTTCGTCATGTCGCGCCAGTCCAGGCACCACACAACGCCTACAACCCTCCCCGTCCTGTCGAGGTATACCATTTACCACCATCGGCCAACAATTCCATTCCTCCCGAAATCCGAAATCAATTCCAGCAAGATGCATATGGCCAAGTTCTCTTCTTCACTGCTCCCCCGCTTGACGCCAACCCTATCCCAGAGGAGAAGCGCACCCTGACGCATAGCTTGCGATATCTAGCGGATAAAGCACGTGCTAAGGAGGAAGAGGATAAGAAGCGCAAGGCGAAGCAGGCGGAACTTGAAGCTGAGGCTAATGCAAAGGTCAAGAGGATGAAGGCTGATCATGCGGGTGGTGATCAACAGCTTCTTGAATCTAAGCTTTCTGTGATGGAACTCTGGAGTCAGAGTATGGAGCGGGGAACTGATGAGTTGTATAAGCAGATGCATGGTAATGAGTGGGAGGCAGCTAGGGAGGCGGATTTGGAGAAGTTGGCTGCGAAGCAAGAGGAGGCTTTCCGGAAGCAGCAGGAGGTTGAGAGGTTTAATGAGGAGAGTAAGAAGGCGCAGGAGGTTAAGGTTTCGGGCTTTACGTGGGTTTAGGGGATGTTTTCTTCTTTTTTGCGAAAACATTGTATTCTTTCGCGCTGGGCTTGCGTGAAAAGGAAAGGAAATAACCCATGTACTTGTATTTTTTGGAGGCACCAATTTGAGACACCAGGGCGTTTTATTGGGTGTTAGGTAGTCAAATGATGGCTATGGGATACCATAATGAATAAATCAACCTTTCTGACATTCTTGATATATCCTTTTCTGCCTCTTCGTTGAATTGGTCAAGTATGACCGTCCCCGTGTTCATCGAGGAGTTTCTAAGCAAAGAAGAGTATGGTGATGTAGCCGGTACATTGAGCATTGTGATATGCGACTGATTACTATGATGCATGACAAATGGAAATCACTGAGTCGCAGAATCCCAATTGTATTGAGCCTAGACCTATGTTATGACTTTTAGGTCTGGAAGTTAAACAAAACAAATTTCGACGGTAGATATTCAAATGACAGTACATCCTTTATTGATGAAAGTTCGAAATTCAGATCCTGCTTTAGATTCGTTCTCTTAAAGTGACAGAACAATGGGGTAAAATAAAACCAAGAAATTTAGGTGAGAAGATTGAAGGATTGTGATCTCATCGGTTTTGATGCTGTTGTAAGTTTCGTGGATTTGTTTTGTTGTTTTAGGGTTTTGAGAAAGGATTTCTTGGTGGATGGACTTCGGAGGATTGGTTCCAACCTACACGAAGATCATTTTCCTTAGAAAAACGAAGTAGCTCGATTTAACAAATTCAGTTCAACTTTTCGGGGACCATCTAACTTGTCCTTGTAGGATCCACCCTCTTTTCCTTACGATTCACTTATTCTTTCCTAACAACGACACCCTTTGGCCTCCAACGAATGCTCGAGTTACTTGACATTTGATGGCTTACTGGTAGCTCACTCATGGCTCACTCATGGCTTACTCCTAGCTTACTTGCAACACTTCTTGGCCCCCAAAATATATTGTTTAGCTTACTGGTAATTTTGTAGCTTACTCAGAGTTCTAACTTTAGCCGCCACTTTGGTGGGTTACTTGGTACTTGATGGCTTACTCACGACTCCATTTTTGGCCCCCAATTTGTTGTTTTTCTACATCACAATTACAGCAAGCCCTTTTCGTCAAAACGCAACCTCAACTCCATTCCGAAACCACCAATTCCCGAACCCCAGCTTACCATTCCAACCTCTCCAATAAACCAGAAATCTCCTCCGCCACAAAAGAAGGATCATCCTCTTGTATGAAATGCCCGCATCCCTTTGCGATGATGACGCCTCTACATTTCTCCGGAGATGTGAGTTTTTTGAGGTCTTGGTTGTAGGTTTGCCAGAAACTAGGTGGTGCTAGTTAGTTTGATTTTGTGAACTTTTGGAAGGGGAATAATAGAATGCTGGAGGGAAAATCGAGGAAATGCACAAGAGGAAGCAGGGAGGTGATAAGGGGAAAAGGAAGAGAAACGTACTCATCAATAACCCGACTAACTCTCCTGTGAACGCCAATCTTCTCCCAACTCCCCTCAATAAACACCTCAGAATCATGTCCAACAACAGTCAATTCCACCTCCCCTTCTAAACCTGGCCTATCAGCTCTCGGTAGTAATTCCGGACACCCCCTTCTATCAAGTCCCTCCCTGTTCGGGACATCGAAATCAAACATCCCCACAAGAATATCCCTCGACTTAATGTATTCTTCTAACGTACAATCATCTCCCAGGTACTTTTCAGTATGATCCTTGAAAGCGGGAGAAGAAGGATGAGGTATGATATCGGAGTAAGCTGTATCTGCTATATTCGAGTCCAAGAACAACGCGCCTGCCAGGGGATATGGTTTGCTGGGGGATTGGGCGTAGAGTCTGAGGAGGGGGACGCCTATGGAGGCGCCGATTAGTAGGAGTTGGACATCCTGTTTTGAATCTCCAGCTCCTTTTCCGTGATTCCCGGTCATATGCGAGGAAACGATGACTTGAAGAAGTTCCTCCAAATCCTTGACGACATCTTCAAATGTATGACCTTTCTCCCTTCCCGGCGTTCCATCGAGAGGGTCACGGGAAGTAGTAAGACCTTGTCCAAAACGATCGTATGTCAAGACCGCTGGATGAGTGACATGTTTGGCGATGAGTAAGTTGATACTGGGAAGCCAAGAGGAGGCAGGTAGACCAAGTCCGTTGAGGAATACGATAAGACTCTTGTCGGTTTTATGATTTAATGATGAGGACGAGGATGGAATGAGTGTGTATGAGATTGAAGAGTTGGGTTTACTTGGTATGGTGAGGAAGGAGGGTGCTGGGACTGAGGGCGGTGGTAGAGAGGAGGACATGTTGTATGTGTTTGGTTTTAAGCGAATTCATGAAGGGCTGTTAGAGGAGAAGGGGAGACAATAATCTTTGACTCTGAAATGGGATCGACGGAATTGGTAAAATGATGGCAGTAACCAAGAAAGACTGTTCACAACACTAGAAGGCCGAAGAAACGGAAACTATAGTGCTAGCATAAGCAGTACATGACCAGATGCAGTAGAAAAGGGACGTACTGTACAATAATAATAGAGGGGATGAATCTCCACTGCAAGGGATCAGCAAAAATTCTGGAAATCCGCTAACACAAGGCTACCTTATGCGGGATGCCCCACACACTCACTAAACAACCACCAATGAAGGTCTCTCAAGGCACACCCTCGCAAGAAAGTGATCAAAATATTGTCAATTCGTACTTTAAGTACCTATCCGTATACCTGCTGCATCTCAGACTCCACTCTTTACAAACCGCCCGAGGCAGTTGAACTCCAAATAAAAACCAACGCCACCCCAAATGCAATGATTTTCCCTTACCAAAACCTATGTAAATCAAAATTCCCAAGAACACCATTCTACTTTTGGGGGTATCAAAGGTATAGCACCACCTGGAAACTTCCCTGTCGAATTCATCTCCTGATAAGCTGCTTTGATGTTATCATCATAAAGCTCATCGTCCATCTGCGTGTCTAGGTAAGCACGTGGAGTTCCGGCTGGAAACCAAATTTTCGACCATGAACCATCCGGATTTCGTACACCCGCGCCTTTTTCTTCATCATAGATAACTCGTTTCCCTTTGAACATTGTCAAATTTCCATTACCATCCTTGGAAGCATAGGTTGTTATTTCCCGGTGCGTTCCGCCTTGCCCGTTTACTACTGGTGCTCCTGCTGCGAGCAAATTTGGATTGCCAAATGGCTGAGGTGGCGGAGGTTGAGTATTGAAGGGATTGGGCTGATTCGTGGAGGGGTTTCCAAATGGATTGCTAGCTGCTGGTGCTGCTCCATTTGTAGGTTGTGAGGGTGCACCAAATGGGTTGGCGTGCGCTGGGGAAGGCACCCCAAATGGTTGTTGGGTTGCTGCTGCAAATCCATTTGTTTGTGGTTGTGGGGTGGATCCAAATGGATTTGAAGTAGCCGGCTGCGAAGGAGCCCCGAATGGGTTGCTTGCCGCAGGTTGTGAGGGTGCTCCAAATGGATTGCTTACTGCCGGTTGAGAAGGGGCACCAAATGGATTGCTGGCCGCGGGTTGTGAGGGTGCTCCAAATGCAGAAGTTGTCGTTGGTTGACCACCAAATGGATTTGCTGCTGGCTGACCAAAATGATTGCTAGCAGCCGGTACAGAGGGTTGTCCAAATGCACCTGAAGTGGTAGAAGGCGCCCCAAAAGGATTACTACTCGGAGCAGATGGCTGTCCAAATGCGCTCGGGGTACTCGAAGGAGCACCAAAAGGATTTGGTTTCTGCCCTAATGAAGATGACTGTCCAAATGCACCACCTTGGGCCCCTAACTGCGATGGTGCTCCAAAAGCTGAAGAAGGTGCTCCAAACGGAGATGGTCTCTGACCCAGACCAGAGGGTTGTCCAAAGGGGGAGGCTGTCTGTCCTGAAGCCGAAGGGTGCCCAAATGGATTTGGCTTTTGACCTAGGCTCGAGGGCTGACCAAACGGAGGTACTGCTTGCCCCAAACCTGAAGATTGTCCAAATGGCGTAGGCTTTTGTCCCAAACTTGATGGCTGCTCAAATGCGCCCGAGGGTGCCCCAAATGCTGATGGCTGAGAAGGCGCCCCAAACGCACCAGTAGTCGCATTTGTGCTATTGATCGGATTTGCCTGTGTAGCTCCTGTTGATTCTTTTAATTTATCGAGCCGATTCGGGTGTTTTTTGCCCTCCTCTATGATCCAATTTATTGCTCCGTCCACATTATTGAGAATTGTTTGTATCTGCTGTTCGGATGCATCGTGTAGGTTTTTGGCTTCTTGAAACTAGTATAAATCAGTATCATGAACTTCTTAATGGGCAGAAAGGGCCTTACAGCTTGTTCTGGGATTCCTGCCGCTGCCGCAATATAATGCTGCAACCTCATTTCCTCAAAACTCTTCTCTCGGGCTTCCCCTCCAAACAGCTGCTGCGGAGCATATTTCCCAGGACCATAGGCAGACAATATCCATTGCGGTCGTTCTGACGCCAAGTCCGTTATGATTTGATCCTTATCCAGGCTGTATGGTAACTCGTTTCTTCCTCCAAATAATGGCTGTGAAGCTTCTGGGCGTCAGCGGATTCGGGGTCAAGGAGGGGAGATCCGTACGTCTACTCTGAGTCTGGTGAAAGCTCTGGCTCTGGGGTTGGTAACCATTTCCTTGATAGGCATTATTGCGTGGAGGAGGCGCAAAGCGGTTGTTCGTCTGGCCTCCACCACTGGATTCGTGCAAGAAAGTGCATCTGTCTGCGATACTTCTTTAGCTCCCATGTCTCCAGAGATCGATCCCCAAGCATACCTCCGTTTCTGCAGTTCCCTTGCTGCCAGAATCTACAAGGAGCAGGCATTGTTCAAGTCGAGGTAATGAGTGTGTCTAGGTCTGGAGAAGCGCATTGCTAGATTTCATAGCATCGTGAGTATTCGGGGGTTTGTGGAGCAGGTCGAATTGAAGGCCGTGAATGCAAAAGGCA
The DNA here is from genome assembly GCA_001414485.1 of Calycina herbarum. Classification (NCBI taxonomy): domain Eukaryota; kingdom Fungi; phylum Ascomycota; class Leotiomycetes; order Helotiales; family Pezizellaceae; genus Calycina; species Calycina herbarum. The sequence goes on along the minus strand of LLEY01000030.1, from coordinate 278,303 downwards.
GTGCGAGATGTCCTGGTGTGTCTGAAGCTTCAAGCTCGCAGGTGGTGAATCTGGGGGCAGAACGATGTTGAAGCCAGCCGAGGTGAGCGCGACCGATCGCGTCTTTTTTCCCGCCTCGATTAGATAGCTAAGATTACAATAAGTACAGTCCAAAACCAACACAGTTCCTATCATAATAATTTAATATATTTAAGAGTGAATTCCAATCATACTCTTATTGATTCAGTGTGAAGTGAAAGAAAAGTTGCTTTCAGGGACAGCACAAAGACCTTCTATTACTGGCTCTGGTACGCTTTATTCACCAATTACTGTCTAACCAGATCTTCACAACTACCTAGTTCTCTTCAGCCCCAATCATCTTCCAAAGCGCAGCTCTCGTAGTCTCATCCTCAAAAACCCTCCTCAATAACCCATCCAACTCTTCCTCCACCTTCTCCCCCGCTGCCTTATTCTTCACATCTCCCAACTTCTTCTGCCAATGCTTCGTAAAAGCCGTAATTTGTTGAACAAGAACCTTCTCCAACTCCTTCCTCGCATCCAGAAGATGATCCACAACAGCCGGCAATAACTTTCCCTTCAAAAGGGGTGTGAAATAAGCCAGTGGATTGAAAAGTTGTCTTCTATCTTGGAGTTCTTTGATTGTATCCCAGATGGGGGAGAAGTCGAATTCGGCGGATTGACGGATGGAATCGGGAATTTCGTGGGTCATGAAGAGATTTTCAATTAACATGAGGTTTTTTATTAGGAAGAGTTGGGCGTCCATTATTGTGGAATTGCGCTTGATTATTGTGGCTGCTTTTTGGAGGGATTCTGTTGCTTGGTGGACGATTTCGTAGAGTACATCTCCGGTTCTCTAGATATTTTATTAGCATTGACTCAAAAATATAGATAATTGAAACTTACTGGTCTGTCGTAAACCCGGTCATTATACATAACCAACAACTTGACCGCTGTCTTGACCGTTGGGTAGGCATTCGCCATTCCTGGAGTCACAAAACTGTGGTTCCCTTCACTTGACTCCCCCTCAGTGACCACAGTCTTTGCAGATGCTTTTGAATCACTGGTACCGGGTCTGGCCGTAGTATCAGTAACTCGCAAGTCATCTGGCGATGGCTTGAAATGCTCGATGGCGGCTGCGGCTTTGAGAAACAAGCCATCAGACAACGGCCACAGGTGCTTTTCAAGTAAAACATGAGCTGTAAGTCGTTGAGCATCGCGCTTCCTGTCAGTCTCAAACTCTCCATCATTGGAGGTAAGATAAGTTGCTTCCAACCAACTGATGAGATTGCAAGCCCGTGTCAAATCTCCATTACTGAGGTATGGCGTGAGGAAGGTGTGTAAAGTCGCAAGATGAGAGAAGCGATTATGTTCAATCTTTTCAGCCAGTTCGCCGTCCTTGTTCCAAGAAACACCATCTTGGAAGAAGTTCTCCGCAAGGGTAAGCTCATTATGGCATATCTCAAAGACATACGATACAGCTCTCCGCGCGAAAGATTTGAAGTCCTTTTCAGGGTTCGTCTCGCCAGCAGCAAATTTCTTGAGCTTGGCAAGTACCAATGGACCAACTGGCTCCCGGTTCCTGATGTAATTATCCACCAACTGTCTGTAAAACTCTTGCCACTGAGGAACATAAACATTTTGGGTTTTGCCAACAAATGAAAATTCGCCCGTTCTGAGCAATTTTTCGACTGGCGAACCAAGATCGCTGACAATGGTTTCGTATTTTCCGTAAAGCAAAATGTACTCCACGGTGTCTGTATTCTCTTTGGTCCGAAGCTGCTTAGTGACATCATCTGTTACCTCCTTTAGAGACGAAGAGACTGCAGTTTGAACTAGGTTGAGTGCTCTTTCGAGCAGAGATGTGTACCTCGTTTTGTATGTGACCGAGTCCCGATAAAGTGGCTATCATGTGTCAGTATATCTCTCACTATATGGTAAATCCGGGTTAAAACTTACATGCTGATCCATGAAATCAATACAGGTATTCAAATTGACCAACATATCCAAGAAATCATCACTCCTGATCAACCTCGAGGCTCCGGGGGCATTCAACCTTCTGGTAAGCGGTTCAAGATATGCATAATACTGCAAATCCGTTCCAACCTCATCTGCCAGATCTCTCAGCCGTTTCTGCTCAGCCAATAGATCCTCACATTGGCTTTGGAAAGCCGTGGTCTCTGATTCAACAGCTTTGAAAGACTCGGATAACGTAGCGAGTAAATCCAATGCAGAAGTCGTGTCTTTGAGAAGAGTATCGAGATGGCGCTCTGAGAGAGCAAGCTGGTCTCTGTAAAGTCTTTGAGATAGATTGGCTTGAAGAGCTTTGAAGGGAGAGGGGAGGGTTCTTACTGGTATTCCTCGTGACTTGCGTCTAAGAGGTCATCTTCACATTCCTCGTACCAATTCTCGAGAAACACATTTTCGGTTTTCTCATTAAAAAACTCTGCTGTTTCGGGCCCCTTCTTCTCTTCAGGCTCTTTCTTGAGATGACCGAGGGCAATTTCATAGAAATCGCTGTAAGATTTGGCTCTTCTTGCCAGGGTAGGCTGGGGAGGTCCAGGGTCTGGAGCGTCCTCAAATAACTCTAGAATTGGATCAGAAGGTTCTGAAATCTGATTATTTCCCTATCAAGCTGTCAGCACATACATTTTTAACAAGGAGGAAAGACGCACATTTGTTTGGTTCAACAACGATTGCCGACGGCGATGCTTTTGGGCAGAAGGCTCATCCTTTCGACTCGTCTCCGGTACATAACTGTACCATGAATCTTCATACATCCTGTTCGACGTATAGCTCAGGTTCCAAGGCCAATATATGTCTTCGTTCTGAATCGTAACTATTCGCAGCGTGTTATGTTCGGCATCGGACCGGACCAAAGCCGCACCAATAAGTGAGACGGGAAGTTAGCTGACTGAGATTACGGTGATCCAAAGAGACTCGATGCGCAAATCTCCATCTCATCGTCATCGAGGACCCTGAATGAAGATATCGAAATTTAAGACCAATCCATTTGGTATGTTCCGTCTAATTGAAATCTCACTACTAAAAACACCAACTAATAATCTTAGACCTCCAAAATGATACAATCAAGGAATCTTCACCGGACATCTCAAATCATCCACCACGCCACCAAATCAGCTCACACCTTCCAAAGAAGATGCTACACAAAACCCAATTCACGAGCAGCAGTAGCTAGCAAAAGATCTTCACGACAAAGTCATGCCGCTCTATTCCTCTCAATCACAATCGGGGCAGGCTGTCTATACACGCTTTCCCCCCAACTGCACGCAGAGGAACTCCCCACCCCCGCCGAAATTACCTTCGAGAAACCCCGTCGAAAGGGTTCATCCAGAGAGGACAACAGAGATCTCATCAGTTCTCAACATCTCCAGGTAAAGAAGTCTTGGGAAAGCCCCGGGGTCTACGCATGGGGAAGTAACGTCGGCCGTGTCGTAGCTCCAGATTCAGAGGAGCCATTTATCAAAACTCCCAGACGAATTCCTTTTTTTGAAGGGAAACTCATTAAAGATATTAAACTTGATAAATCTTTTGGTGCTGCGATTGATGAGAGTGGGGATTTATTGCAGTGGGGAAATGGGTTTTCTAGTTCTTCTCAGGGCCCGACGTCTACCTTGGTAGGGAAGGATCTGGTCAAGATTTCGATTTCAAGGGATAGGATTATTGCATTGGGATCAAATGGAACTGTCTACACCGTACCCGCAATCCAGGCGGATCAAGTTTCTGGTCCTAAGCCTTTGGAAAATAGCTGGATTCCATTTTGGAAAAGCAGGTCGGATATCAGTTATCGAACGCTCAAACTTGGAAATATGGCCTGGGGGGAGACAGTATCAGATGTCCAAAGTGGTCTCGAGCATTGCCTTATCTTGACTTCAAAGGGTCGATTATTCTCTGCTGCTTCTGGGACGGAGGACTTCCCTTCGAAAGGACAACTTGGAGTTCCTGGATTGACGTGGTCGACGAGACCCACTGGCTCATACGATCAACCACATGAGATCAGTACATTGAGAGGTTTTGAAATCGAAAAGATTGCAGCAGGAGATTATCACTCTCTCGCTCTGGACAACCAAGGTCGTGTCTTTGCGTTTGGTGATAACTCCGTGGGCCAACTTGGATTCGACGCAGACACGGAATCAACAATCATCGATGCTCCTTCTCTACTCCCAATCGATAGGTTATACAAAGGGACAAATCAACGACCTAGAGTCACCAACATCGCCGCTGGAGGGGTGAACAGCTATTTCACCATAGACGCCACCCGAATAGCCGGTCAAGGAGAAGATGATCCCAAAGGCCTAGGAAAAATCACAGCCGATACTTGGGCATCAGGTCAAGGAATATTCGGTGGTCTCGGAAACGGAAGATGGACTCATATTCAAGGAACCCCAACAAAAATCAAGGCATTATCTGGTCTCTTCGAGTACGATGAGATCAAAAACAAGGTCATTCCTATCAGATTGGCACGTTTATCAGTTGGGGCTACCCATTCAGCTGCCGTAATGAACAATGTGGTTCATGTCGGCGCTACTTCTCGGAGTTCAGAGAACGACACAAATTGGGGGGCAGATGTTCTCTGGTGGGGAGGAAATGAGTTCTACCAACTTGGAACTGGAAAGCGAAACAATGTGAGCAATCCAGTTTACATTGCACCTCTCGATGTCGAAGCAGATAAAGAGAAGGGAAGGAGAGAGGAGCATCGATTCCAGATTACTCCCAGGAACAAGATCAAGTTCAATGGAAGAAAGGTCAGTATGGAGCAAAGAATTGAGTGTGGGAGAGGAGTCACTGCTGTTTATTCGGGCACATGATACGATGATGAAATGAACTTTAGAGCACTTGTAATTGTTTGTATTTTTAGTAAGATATGGGTTGGGAAAAGAAAAGTGCATTGTTGCTTTGCAACACAACTCAATCATTCTCCAATTGGCATTGATGCGGCGCGTAGCTAGAAAGCATTCGCAGAATCAAACTCAACACCACCAAGTTTCCATCCCAGTATGCCCAACGTGATTCCATCAAGATCATTTGTATCGTTTTTAGATGTAGGGAGCTACAACCACCCGAGCGAAGTTGAGGAATCGCACGAGTTTATTCTCAAGAACATCCCACCGTCTCTACACCCCAAACTGGCCCTTATGTATTTTGCGAATGACGGACCAGCCGCGGTGTAGTAGTAATCTCCCTCCACTTCAGGAACCGTAATAGCTTGGAGTAACAGCGCTAGACGGGCAGTATGGGAGGTAACAAAAGAGAGAAGGGGAAGGAAAGGAGGGAAAGAAAAGTATACCACGAGCAGAAAACATTTCGGCAATTGTTCACTGTCGCAAGAATATCTGAACGTCGAATGCGTTCGTGGAAAAGCAAGCCATTTTTTATTCGATGCTAGCTTCGAAAATACATCCCAGTTTCCATGACGCCCATCAAATCGTTATGATCCTATCCCTTATGCTTGAGTGGTCTTGGCGGCAGCTTGGTTTGGGTTGACCTTCTTTCCGTCCTTGTTGTAACGAACACGAGGAGGTGGTGCGCGGTTGCGGCGACCTTCGCGGGATCGGACACTGTGAGAGAATTGTTAGCCCTTCTGTATCTAAAAATCGATGGTCCTTGCTTATGATTCAAGGACAGAGGTTCGACCAAGGCTTCATCTCGAGTGCGTAACGTACCGAACAATCTTGCCATGAATGGCGCAAGAGACACAGTATTGCAGCTTGAGGTACATCTTGGGAACGGTGTATTCTGGGAATACAGATGCGTCCGAGATATCACCTGTGAAAGACAAGTTAGCAATTGTTTTTGATTGACATGCGCATGCCACCATATGCCGTGAAGCAGGAAATGCCGAGGAGCATCTGTGAGTGGCGAGTGCTCGTTGGGAAGGTGTTCGGGGTGCCGAAGATACATACGAATAGCAGCAGACTCGACCATGTTACGGATGGTAAATCTCTTTATGGCCTTGTCTTTGGGTGTGCACCGAGAGCAGTTGGAGCATCTGATCGGCTTGACATGACCACGTCCCTTCTTGTTACGACCGTTGGAGGCTCTCTTCTTGACCACTGATTGATTCAGGTTAGCAGAAGATCAATCAGGGCTGCACAAGGGTCATTTGAGGGTGCTTTCACGTACTTTTTGCGGTTGTGGTATCAAAACTGAAGTTTGTCGTGGTTTTGGTTTTGAGAATCGACCAAAGTTGTGCGGGAGAAAATCTTGGCCGCCCGCCCTAAACCACTTTTGGGTCTAGTGGCTGGGTCACGGGGACATAATTTAGTGGGACCGCACTTTCAGCGATTTCAAAACCTCGTCGCGAACTTTCGCCTTCCCCGAAAACTCCAACGCAAGACCACTTAGGATCGTCAACTTCAATAGTTGAGTAGGTACGTCAAAACCCTTCAGCATTGATGGCGCATGCCTGATGCAATATTCAATCTTTCCTTCATCAAAACTAACATCCTCCACAGGCAGTCATGCAAATCTTCGTCAAGACCCGTAAGTTCTCACCCTCCCCCCGCCATCGTCCATCGCCCATCCAGCAACTATGCCACCAAGCATCTGCTAACATCTCTCGCAGTCACGGGCAAGACCATCACCCTCGAGGTCGAGTCGAGTGACACGATCGATAATGTCAAATCCAAGATCCAGGACAAGGAGGGAATCCCCCCTGATCAACAACGCCTAATCTTCGCCGGCAAGCAACTCGAAGACGGCCGTACCCTCTCGGACTACAACATCCAGAAGGAGTCGACCCTTCATCTCGTCTTACGTCTACGTGGAGGAGCCAAGAAGCGCAAGAAGAAGGTTTACACCACTCCAAAGAAGATCAAGCACAAGCGCAAGAAGACCAAGTTGGCGGTTCTCAAGTACTACAAGGTCGACGGTGATGGAAAGATTGAGCGTCTCCGCAGAGAGTGTCCAACTCCAGACGTAAGTTTCTCCAATTCACCTCCCAAAAATGGACATCATTCTAACGGGTATACAGTGCGGTGCCGGTGTTTTCATGGCTGCCATGCACGATCGTCAATATTGTGGACGCTGCCACTTAACCTATATCTTCGATGAGGCTGGAAAATAAATGCTCTCAGAGAAATCTTGATGGATCTTGGTGGATGAATGGTTAGCATGGGAGAAGCTATGATGTATCTACAATGACATGAAATGCGAACTTTTGCTGCCACCACATACCAATAACTTGCCCATATATTCCCTGTGACTTCTATCTAGTGTTTGGGAATGGCCACCACTTTTCGCTGTGGCAAGAAATTGTAAATTGATGTGCTTCTGGTGGCGTGGAATTGTAACTCTAGTAATTTCCCCATTCCTTGCCACTTTCTTATTCATTCTCTACGTTACATTAATTAATTATTGTTGTGCCTTAAAGTGCTTCATATAACCCTTTGAGGCTCTTCTATCTAGTCTCGCGATAGACAGTAAAAGTGGCAGTTACTGATTCTGGTTCGTACCTGCCTCCCTAGCTCATTGTTCCAGCTTTTTTTACGTTACCCTAGAAATTTAGAACAACGAGGTACGGTCGATTGCTGGCTGGTGTTGATTTATTCAGTTCGAAAAGACGGGTAGTGGCAGTGAGCAGGGAATGTGCGAAGGAATATCTCGAGCATTCTCTTCAAGAGAAGGAAGGACTGTTATTCGAGAACTTTAGAATAATTAAATTAAAACATAGTACTTACCGTATATATTAACTACCGTTTGCGCAAGCCCTAATTAATGTTCTTTGTACTCCTGTTCGATGAACAGAATTATTCGAAATAGTTAGAGTAATAAAGTCTTACGAGCTCTGATATTGAAAAAGTTAGAGAAGAGACGGATGGACGAGTCTTCAGGTTTATTACAGACGATTCAGCTGAACATTCCTCATATTTCTGAATTCAACTGAATTTCAAACGTTTGTCGATCAGCTGTTATCGATAATGGTGTTGTTCGTTATATTTACTTTCGAGATGTATAAAGGTTCAGTGAAATCCTGTTCCGCAGTGTCTAGGCCGATCATTGGAAGCAGACCGCGATATAGAGAATTCAATAGTTTTTATTTATTATTCTTCGTTCCATTTCATCGTTTCACCATTGCTTCATCAATTCTTCGTCATTTCCTCATCGTTCTTAATGATTTTTTTCGTGAAAATGTGTAAAATATATGGTCAGGCACTTTAAGGCTATCGCCATGGTATTATTGCAGCTAGAAACACCCATCAGCGTATCAACTAACTGAAGGTTAGCCGTAAGGCGCCGAACCTATTCAAGCGGTTACAGCACAAGTAAATTGCTCAAACCCTGCCAGTAGAGGTTGTTTCTAGTAAGATCTTATCATGAATTATTTTTCTTCTTCTTAATAGAAGATTTATTTTCTTTGCTTGAAGTTACTGTATTATCTTTCTTAATACCATTTCAAGTAAATTGAAGTCGTTTTTCACTTTTTCAGGTCAGTTCATCTTTAAATCCTCTTCATTTTCCTTACCTAGATAGTTAGAACAACGGGACGGATTTACTGCTAGCGAGCTGGTGTTTAATGACCTGAAAAGAGGGGTGATGAGCAGGGGAAGGTGCGATGCGAAGAAGAGTGCTCTTAAGAGCCTGAGGTGGGTGAGTTAAGGACGAGATCAACAAGAATCGAGATGAATGGAAGGAACGACCTCGAGAGTTTAGGCAGATCGGCAGTAGTCCGAAAGCAGACTGGATGTGGAGAGTCTGCAATTTCTTCAAACGAAGGAGCGACTTTCTCGATTGTCGAAACGGAGGGCGTAGAAGGTTCCTGTCCACTTCATCGTTCCAGCTTTCTAGGTTAATTCAAGTAAACTGTTTTATCAAATTTAATTGTCCCAGAACATTAAAAAAAATAAGATATAACGAGAATTTTTACCAACGCTATTATTGTCCATCGCGAGAGTATTCAACCACAAGAAGGGGGTGAAAGACCTGCCAAGCAAGACATCAACCAACTCAAACCCAAGAAGTCACGAGGGAGTTTGAAATCCGCAGTAAAGGTCATCTATCTTTAAATATAGCTGTTTCGAGAAGAAGAAAACAGCCACTCGTCTATACTGCAAGAAAATGCCGGTTTCCACCCATCCTACTTTTACAACACAACACACAGGGTATCTCAAACAATCATGTCCATCAACGCCATTTCCCAAACGCCAATCCATCCTGATATTCCAGATGCCAGTAACTCGTACATACGCATATACCACCGATAAACTCCATGAACCGATCAGCGGAATGAATTGAGCATATCCCCAAGGTTCTTCTTCTTGTTCTTCATAACGCCGACTTTCCTCCTTTTTGCTGGACTGGGCGAAGATATTGATAGCGCTTCGTCAGATTGAATCGGTACCACGTTTGGTTTCTTCTCGGTTGGCAGCGGTGGAAGGGGTATTTTGATTCGAATGAAAGATAGGGTATCAGAACTCGGTGTGCCATGTCTATCCTTCCGGTCATACTTCAGCGTCGGCTCGTCTGGCACTTCCGAATATATGCTGCTGTAGAAAGGCTTATGTTGACTCTCGTGGATCTGTAATTCAGCTGGTCTTGGACCAAGTCGAAGGGAGACGATCGGAACTGGTGGGATGAATTCATTTCCAACAAGCGTGACATGATCTCCAACCTGAACTCCTGCTCTCGCCAAGTCCGAGTCGTTCCTCAACTCTCCAATCCTCGCAAATGATGTATATGTAGTAAATTCCCATGTTTCCAATGCCCTACTCCTGGAATGCATAGTATGGTCCATAATCATCCATCTGTTGTCTTTCACAATTACCGATTTCTTCCTATTCTTGACCGAGTCGAGACCGCGTTGCATACGATCGTACTCCACCATTGGCAATCCTGGAACTAATGCTGCTTCTCTGGTTAGAAATGCTGGAGTTTCCGAGCGGAGCATCTTTTTCGTATTTGCGCAGTCTCGTAGTTGACAGGCACAGGGTCGACGAACTGGTTTGATCTCGACACCCATTGACTCTCGCATCATCATTGCTCGTTCGACACAGGCAGCTTCAAGTAGTCCCAGTACGTTTGGTTCAATATTCGCTCTCCATCCTAGACCCTTCGCATCGAGTTTCGCACCCAAATCGAACTTGCAGCCTCGGACGTCGTATACAGCTAGACTTTTGAAGCTATTGATGAAGACGAGGGACTTATTGGTGAGTTCCTCGTGGTTCCAAAGCCTCAAAATTCTGAGTACCCGAAAGCTTCCATTATTGATAGTAGCCAGATGCCAGGCGCGAAGCAAACGATCGCTTACAGGGAGCAGAATTTTCTTTGTAGGATGATTGATAATCTCAAGTACACCGATGTTGGTGATCTTGGATATCTTGACGAGGTCTGGCAGGTCGAATGAGGTTGTGATGCTTAACGAAGTGATGAAGTCGAAGCAAGTTGAAGTGAGTGGAGTGGTATATACATGAAGACGGGAAAGCGGCTTTTCAATGTCTTGACAGTATCTTTGCAGACTCATTGCTGCGCCATCGTCCTCTCGGAGAAGCTTGGAGAAGATGAACCAAGTATCGAAGGAAAGAAGGCATCTGTAAAGAATTAGAAATGACATTTAGAAGGATAGGATTTCTAAAGAAGAAAAGGGCTTCAGGAATCATATCAAAATACCTTCTGCTAATAGCATGCCACAGTTGTCGTACCAGAGAAGGCGGGAGACACGAAATGCCTTCCAACGTAACATCTGAAATGTTCTGAATAATACACTCAATTGCCGAGTCCTGTAAAGATCGAGGTCCCTTCAACCCTCTGATTCGAGTATTCTTCAACCCATCGATATGATGGTGGTACGCTCCAATATTCGATTCATTCTCATCAGTGGTCGAAACGAAACTATGAGCATCTCCATCATCGCGGTATTCTGGACCAACAACCAGGCGAGTTTGGCTCGTCCAATTCGAGTCGTCCGAAGCCTGAATCGCTGTGGTTGATTCTGAGTAAACTTGACCTGTCGAATCGTCATATTTGTGGTGATCGCCTAGACCTGGAACTGTTTGTTGCTTCTTGGGACCAGACTTGTTTTGGAGGAAGAGCAAGCCCAATCGGCGTTTGGATTGAAGCCACTTCATGGTGTTGAGCGCTCTAGGGCAAGGAAGTTGGCACAATAACCTTGCGACCTAGACTCCCAGCGCAGAGGCAAAGGAAATGGCGTGGTACAATCATGTGTTGGAAATCAAATTTTGTTACAATGAAGCTGAGAGAGTTGGAGGTATTTGTGTCGAGTCCATCGCTTCGGGTCGACCAGAGGCCGGCGTGGCTGAGCTCTTATCGATAAGACCTCGATGCCAAGGCAACCTTCTCAATCACCCTCAGACAGAGTTCCACCCTAAACACCCCGCTCTCTTCTCTTTATACTCCTCTCTTCCTCGACCTTCAACAATTCTACAACTTCATGGAATGACTGCTACTTCCATCTGCCAATGTTACTGGCGTACAGTTTACCATGTTTAAACAATCCTCTTTCCGCCTACCTTACAACTGTCTACATACCTTCCAATCCTCCATAAAAGCCTCAACGACGTCACCATTCTCAAAGCGCACTCCAGCCTACTCACCCATTTCCCACCAACCATGCCGTGCCTACGCAATGGTATCAGATGGCTACAGCAGTCATGATCATGGAAACCTTCGCTGGCCCGAACTCACCTCCGCAAACGCTGTTCCAACTCCCTACCAGATTTTCAACCAGAAGAAAGGATCACCATATTCCAAGCAGACTTTCTACGACCTTGTGAAGCTGTACCATCCTGATCGTCATGACCATAGCACTTCCCGAAACGGGCTCTCGTATGCTACGAAATTAGAACGATATCGACTCGTTGTGGCTGCCAATGATCTTCTCTCCGATCCGGTGAAACGCGGGGCATATGATCGTTATGGTGCGGGGTGGAATGGAATGCCGGATGTTGCTCGAAACACCGAAGATTCATGGGGAAATACACGCGGTGGCACAGGTTGGGGTAGCGATCCCAGTGGGCCAAGTAATAATGCTACTTGGGAAGATTGGGAACGGTGGTACGCTCGCAATGCCGAAGGTCCCCAAGAACCAAGATTCGTTTCCAATGGTGCTTTTGTAGTTCTTGTCATTGCATTTGCCATCATTGGTGGAATTGGACAAGCCCATCGTGTGGGTAACTTTTCCATTAATTTTCTGGAACAACGAGATGGGCTACACGACAGCATTTCCAAGGATTTGATGCGGAGAAGAAGGGAAACCACAAGTGTATACGGAAATCGAGATGAGAGAATCAACAATTTTCTCAAGCAACGGGACCCTTTGGGGCAAGGCATATTAGATCCAAGAGATGAGGGTTACCGCAAATTGCTACCGGCTCCTGGAGTTGTCCCGAATAAGGATATCAAAGTTGCGCCAGCAGACGGTAATGGAAGATGCATTGGCATAAAAGATGGATAAAGCCTTGCTTTGTCTACAAGATGCAACACATGCCATCGTCTGTTTCCCACCAAACATCAGGAATAACTTCTGAGATGCTTCCAGCTACGAATGACCAATTCGGAATTTACCGCCACACAATTGATGTTTGCTGGATCCTTTTCTCAGAACTTACGAATGAAATCGGTAATATCCAGACTTGAGAGGGGGGGCACTTCTAGTCAATGGGCTCTGGGGATATGCTAACTATCCTGAGGGCTTGAGCTTCAGAGCTCCCCAAACTGTCTTGGTTTACTGCAATTTTTATTCGCAGAACTTCACGCATGACAGCATCAGTCGGGACTTGAAACCCGATTCTTACAGACCTCTTTGAATATCATTGGAGAAATGATATTTTGAAACGTTACATGATTGCGTTCTCACTTGAGATTCAAGAAGGATACCTGATTTTGGCATTCACAACACAAATGTACATTTATATATATATATATGCAACATGCTCTATTCATAATTACCAATTTCAAATTCAATTACATTCACGTTTCATTGTGGTTCATAAGTCTCTCATTTCCAGACCAGGCTCCAAAGTGAATCAACCATTGCTTTGTTCAGAGCGTCGTCATAAACCAAGGATTGTCTCAACTCAGCCCCGTGATTGGAGCTGAAGAAGCGAACATCCACATCATAAATCTCGCCACCCTCTCAACGTCCCATCAACTTCTACAAGTACAAAACTCCATCTTGTAACATATTCAACATTTGACTAAACAATCTTCAAAGTGGCTCCATTATCGAGACTCCTTCTTTTCGCTACTCCTCTCTTTGTTTTGCTTGTTGGACTGCTGGCACATTTTCGGTTTGACGCGTTTGATCAATTACCCCTCCCTTCTTATTTTGGCTCTACGCCTTCGACGAGTTACGACGACAAAATGGGTGGTGGTGATGGATATCGGTCTGTGGCTTATTTTGTGAATGTGAGTATATTATTTGTTTGTGGTCCGATTGCGACATTGTTGTTTGAGAATTCCGGATGGGGCGGGAATGTGAGTTGAACGGAGCTACCCTCCGTACACGCAATTCAATGTGCGATGTGTTGGGACAATCGTGAAAATCTCTAGAATTGCTTTGGAGATCAAGAAGATTGAATCTCAATCTTTCAAATATATCTCAAAAAAATTGTTACAACTATCCTAGATGGTCTGATATAATAGATGAGGAACAACGTCCGAAACTCTCATGGGATGGATGCTCGGCCATGATCGTTTATGATATTTGAGAACCATAAAGCTGACTAGTTTCCAGTGGGCAATCTATGGCAGAAAGTTCACTCCGCAAATGTTGCCAGCCGACAAACTCACACATGTTCTCTACGCATTCGCCAACGTGAGACCAGATTCCGGTGAGGTGTAAGTAGTCCCCTTTTTCTATCGCGGGGTATCATATTAATACTAATAAATCTGTAGATATCTCACCGATACCTGGGCAGACACAGACATACACTACGACGGCGATTCGTGGAACGATGTCGGAACCAATTTATATGGCTGTCTCAAACAACTCAACATCCTGAAGTCCAAAAACCGTTCCCTCAAAATCCTCCTCTCAATCGGCGGTTGGACATACTCCAGCAATTTTGCAGCCCCCGCATCCACCGCCTCCGGTCGCGAGAAATTCGCTGCTTCGGCTGTAACGCTCATCAAAGACCTCGGATTCGATGGTATCGATATTGACTGGGAATACCCGAAATCCCAAACGGAAGCTGAGCATTTCGTCTTGCTACTCAAAGAATGTCGGAAGGCTATGGATGAATACTCTTCCACCCTCCCGCACAAACACCATTTTGAGATTACGGTCGCTTGTCCTGCTGGTCCACAGAATTATAATAATATGGATATCAAGGAAATGGATCGCTACCTTGATTTCTGGAATCTAATGTCCTACGATTACGCGGGCTCTTGGGACTCAGTAGCTGGCCATCAAGCGAATCTTTGGGCTTCGAAAGGTACTCCCGCTGCGACGCCTTTTAATACTAAACAGGCTGTAGAGCATTACGAGAAGCAGGGTGTGAGGAAGGATAAAATCGTTCTTGGTATGCCATTATATGGTCGTGCCTTCCAAAACACCGATGGTCTTGGAAAGCCATACTCTGGCGTTGGAGAGGGCTCGTGGGAAAATGGAGTCTTTGATTTCAAAGCTCTGCCACTTGCGGGTGCCGAGGAGAAATATGATGATGGTGCGGGGGCAAGTTATAGTTATGATGCTGGCAAGAAACATCTTGTTACTTACGATACTTGTCAGATGGCGAGGGAGAAGGCGAAGTGGATCAAGAAGGAGGGATTGGGGGGCGCGATGTGGTGGGAAAGTAGTGGGGATAAGACGGGGAGTGAGAGTTTAATTTTGAGTGTTGTTGAGGAGTTGGGGGAGCTGGAGGGGAAGAAGAATTGTCTTGAGTATCCACATTCTAAGTATGAGAATCTGAGGAAGGGGTTGGATTGTTAGGGGCTGGAAAGCGGAATAGGTCGGCAAAATTGATAGCGGGGTTTCGGATGGGCAATGGATTTATTTTTCATAAGTGATGTTGTCATTTTTGGTTGTTGAAAATGAAGTAAGCTTTGGCATCTGCACATTTATTTTCACAATCTCCAAATGGGGCAGTTGGTTATTTGTAAACGTTTGGAGCCAAGCAGCAAGCATATAACTCCGAGATTTCCGACACAACTTTGCAACTTTGACTTACCAAACCATTCAAGTCTTGCACCAAGTCTTCGGTAACGACAACACGCAAAGTTATCAAGAACTACTGGTTTTGATATTGCTGAAATGATTTTAAACTAATCGGTATTCTAGTGTCTCGTTATCCTGCAATCACTGGCTTTTCCCTACGAGACAATTATGAATCGACAGCAGATATAAAATCGACAACAACACTTCCCAGAGTCCTTGTGCAACTCATAGCTTTTTTCATCGAGAGCGATATCTCAGTCAGTGTCTTTGTATTTTTACATTTTGGGATAGAGGTGTTCCCTTGTGTAAACCCGCACCCGCCATTATCATCCAGGCAGTTCAAGTATTCTGGGGTAGCCTTTTTCGCTCCAAAATGTGATATCGTCTAGGTTTGGAAGAAGGGGTAGCATTTATATTCTCGCTTCTCTGTATTGTCGCGAAAAATAGAAAGTTGACTCGGGACACTTGACTTTCCTAGAACTCCGGCGTATTTACATTATACTATAAGTTGAATTCTACTTGGTTCCTTGCTATGTGCTGAGGATTCCTTCCACCACTGCAAAACCCAAGTCAGTTTCTGAACGTTTCCTTCTCAAGCTCGCAGGTGAAACAGGCCAACAAATAGTTTTTGTGAAGTTCTTGCGAAAGCAAAGAAGAGAGAGACCTACCTCGAAACTGTCCCAGAATTGCTGGACGATACAATATTTACAATGTGATAGCCCAACGAAGTAAAAGGATGAAGCTGCTGATGGTGGATGCCTCTTCAGAATCCACTCCCTTCTTAGGACCAGTGTGTGTACGATCGAACGACTGGCGTTTCGGCGCTAAGTTTGCTTTCAAACGAGATTTGTACAAATGAGAATGAGTACGGAAAAGAGAAAGAATGTATTTTCACGTTCACTATCTTACAAATACGCGAGGGATTCCTCTGAAGTATGTTCCATTATTCCGTAAGTACACTGACTTAAAGCCAATATTCCACAACGTCTAGAATAATTAAATTAAAGAATCCAACTTACAGAACTTACTTACTATAGCGAAGATTCGTTTCTCTTCATTATTTGACGTGGTTTCAAACGGATAAATCAATTATTCGAAAGGTTTAGAATAATATTATATATTCGTTGTTATTCAGGTGTACCATACATTAACTAAAAAGAGGGGATTCTAAACAGTATCTAGGTACGAGGACAAAGAAGCGAGGACAGAATTTTCAAAACGACAACAAGTGCAAAAGCCCAAGCTTCCAAATTTCTTCCCGATGTATACGTCCAATAACATCTCATAATTACTCCAAAAGTCTTTCCTTGAAACGTATCTCCCTTCTCTCGCCAGCCATAACTTCAATCAGAAAAAGCAGATGCCACGCTTTCTTAACATCATCGGATATGCGCAGCCATTTCTATCTTGATGATATCGGTACTCGGGACGTAAAGAAAATGTGATATCGCTCGAGGTTCAGAAGAAGAGGTGATATTTATGCTCTCGCGAGAATTGGAAAAAGAAAATACGAATCGTGAATCTTCTTGACAAGTTGAAGTTTTCCCATTTACTCCTGAATACACCCAATGCCACAAACCCAGTCAGTCATTTATGAAATATTTCCATATTCACGCACACAAATGAACTTAAGAAGTCTATAAATAACTTCTGGGAAGTTTCCCAAAAGGGTAAGCACGTCCTGTCCGATATTTGTGTTTACTGTGCCTGTCGAAGAGTCGTTTCGTGTTTTTGCCCCTTATACCTCATCTGTTCCGTACGATCATGTACTTCTTGATAGCCATCGAGAGCATGTTATCGAGTTTCTTTCCTAATAAGTTGGTCCGTTGTGAATGTTTCGCGGGGTTTCGACACCAAGTTTTCGTCCGAACGAGATTTAAAATCTTGGCGAGAAGTCCTAGTACAATCTGAATGACAGGAAAAAATCGAGGATACCTCCTTTCTTGTTGTTACCCGCAAAAGCCCTCTCCGCAGTGTTGGGTTGTGGTTGTAAGGTGTCGGGAGCCTCACGATCGCGATGCAAGGCTGTAGCATCTCGTTGCTCCACAGTTGTAGTTCTTGATTGCTTATTTGGGCATCTCGAGCGGCATCCACCTAACCTGCTTGCAAGTAATATTGTGATGGTTGCGAATCGTGGGGTTGTTGATGTAGGTTGTGGCTGGTTGGAGAAACGACAACAAATGTAAAAACGACAGTAGACGAGCTTCAAATTTTCCTGTACTGAGTACTTCTCAAGTAACCTCCATAACTTGAATGACAAGTTCAATTTTCATTATACTAAGAATTTGGGAAAGCCATGCTTTGAAACTCGCATACCGCACCTTTGTCCCCTCACCGTTCCATCCGTGCTACAGCGTGAGGGACAAGATTTAGTCTTTAGCAAGAGGCTTGTACTTATATTTCATGGACTCCCTTCATTTTCAGGAATTGAAGTCGTTAACGATTTAAGGTGCTCGTTTACCTATGGTTCGCTGGCAAGAACCAATACCCGGCCTGATTCACATAGAGTGAAGAGAAGTTCCAAGACGAGTCTATAGGTTTACGTAAATATTACCTGACAGCAACAGTCTTTCACGAGCGGGTATATGACAAATCCGTACTCCGCAATCTACTCGTGTCCCAAAAAACTGATCTAGACCACCACCCATTAGGTTGTTTCTCTATCATAAATAACCCTCGTGAAATGGAGTTAAAGACCATATGGCTCTCTATTCAAGAAGCTTTAGTAGCTGCCTAGTTTTCGAAACTAAATTATTGTTCGACACTGAGTACAATTTCAACACCAAGTTCCGTCATATATTCAGATAATAAAATTTCAGGGAAGAATAGATCTCTAACAGTAATTTCTTTTCCAAATCTCGGCAGAAACCTTCCATCCACCGAACAGTTTGCTACGGGGGACAGACAGCAGGGTAGAAAACACACGGAAGACCATGCGAACATTCTCGACGATTCTCTTGGTGATGATCGGGAGTTGGACGTTTTCCGCGGGGATACCTTATTTATGGATAGTTGAAATAGGCCAACACGATTCTGGCAGTTGCGTGCGCACGAACTCCTGGAATTCTAATTCCGGTTACTGTTAAGCTAATTTTCATTTCTCAAGTGGTTTCGGAATTGATCTTAAGTCACAAATGAATTTTCTCTAGATAGTTGAAACCTACTATCAATCTACTAAATTTCATTCCTTAAACTGCTTAGAATGCTTTTAAAGAATAGCTGAAGTCACTGTAAAAACTTTCTCTAGCTGAGTTTCATCCTTGCGTAAAGTTACTTTATCAAATTCCATTTTTCAAACTAGTTAAAAGAAATACTCTAAATAACAAAAAATCCTTACTCTTAAGTACTTGGAATATCCAAATTTCATCTTTTATCTAATCTGACCTTAGTTGCTTCCATTTCTCAAGTTTCTTCCAAGAATTCTACTTAAAAAGATACGCTAACAAAATTGATCTAGTAAATATAAACAACTAAACTTAAATAAATCTCACATTCCAAATAAACTAAATTACAACACCCCTCAAATACACCACAAACCTCAATCAATCCCAAAAATTCTTAAAACATTCCCCGTCTCCTTACCATCCCTCCCTCCTTCCCTCATTCCCCACCATAAAACCAATACCTTCCACCAAACCCCGAACCTCAGTAGCAAGCTTCGCCAGGGAGTAAGTAGGAGTGAACCATCTTGTCAATACTTACCCATAACTGGTCAACTATAGAATATTAGTACGTATCTACAACCAGCCACCGCATACAATTCAATCACCCCGAGAGAAAAAAAAATCGAGGTATCTAAAATATAAAATCCTAAAAATATAAGATTAAACCAAATCCCATTTATTTCTCCTTCCCCCCCTACCTCAAACCCTTCTTAATCGACTAGAAGCTATTTGTTGCCTCCGAAACATCCCATCCATCTAACCAACCAGCGTATTAACAAACTACTCAACTACTCGAGTACTACTCGAGTACTACTCGAGTAGTCATAAGTAGAGTAGAGTAGAGTATAAGTAGTAAGTTAGATAAGTAGAGTAGAGTAAAGTAGCTACTCTTAACTACTCAAGTCCTACTCAAGTAGTCTCTAAAGAAGAATAATAATAATAATAACAACAACAACAACAACAACAACCTATAAATACAAGCCAAGAAGAGATAATTCTAGTATTAAAAAGCCGTGAAATTTTAGTATAACAAGTCTCGTCTCGTCTCGTCTGGCCTCTTCTCTCTATTCTCTATTCTCTATTCTCTTCCAAAGATATATAACCTTGGAAAATTGCTAATAACTATTTCTACAAAACTCTTACTAGGCTCTTTCTTCTAGCACGATAAATATAATATATACCGATTTTAGGCCCCGACTCGCCCGAGAGTCGCTCCGAATCGGTCCGTACTGCTCGAGTGGTACTTGAGGAGTGATGAGTTAGAGTAGAGTAGTATGTAGAATCCCTTGAGTAGAGTGGAGTAGCAGTCACTGCTCTACTCTACTCTACTCAACTCATTTAATATAATACGCTGCAACCAACCAACCATCCTTTTTCAAACTTTCAAACTTCTCCTCAACACTACACACCATAAACCCCCCCCCCCCCTAATATATCATCTATCCCTCTTATCTATCCGTCTATCTACAAAGGCACAGCAAAAATGTAAAAAAATAAATATAAAAATAAAAAAACCAAACACCCCATCTCCCAAAAGGTACAAAAAATCCAAGGGCGCATACATGCATGGGAAGAGAAGAAAATCTTCCAGCCTCCAAACGCGGATTACTAGCACCAGTGAAATAACCCAGCTACTTACTATGCTTGGTATCCATAAAAAGGAGAAAGAAGAAGAAGAAGAAGAAGAAGAAAAACACACAATATTATCCAACCAACTCCGTGGCATACTCCGTACTTAGATACCTCCTTCCAAAGTCAAAAACACAATCCCCGCTTGTCGAATCATGTCCCCTCACTTTTTCACAGCCAGTCACATCACATCAAATTCACACCAATTTCACATTCTACCACCCAGAAAAAAGGTTTGTTTGAAGCAAAATGATAATATTCATCATAAAACCACTCACTCCTCTCTCCATCAAAAAATCCTCCCAAAATTCTTGGTCCAGTCCAGCATCAAGTGCCAGGAACTGTAAATATGTACAAACAAAGGCGTGTTAAAATGAGCAACGAAGAATAGGATCCCCAAAAAATCCCATCAATCAACGAAAGTAAGAAGTAGAATCCCAACCAGCCCCGTTTCCTTTTACCATGAACCCCCCAAATCCCCCGTCTAAGTAAGAAAGAGAGAAAAAACATCAAACACTAATGTGTAGTTTCAAATATGTACCCCGGAAAGTTGCAACGCCCCAAAATTTGTATAAACGAATTTGTGTGTCTTGCTCCCAAAATTGTTCGTTCCATTTTCCTTTTTCTACCGAGATCCGTCGTAAATATTGAACAGAGAAAAAAGGATGGTTGATGTGGTTAACATTTAACCAGAAGGAGAGGCTCCGAGGAACCCCCAGTACTTCTCAGCTCCAAAGGTGGAAGAGGTATCCGACTTCCACATGGTGTTGTAGGTGTTGAAGAGGATGATGGAGCTTGGGCTGGAGCTGAACGCAGCCTTGATGGAGGCAATGGAAGCAGCTTGGTTCTCGGACGAAGGGACGGCCTTGGAGTTGGCGCTTCCCTGGGATGGCCATCCAGTCTCGGTGATGACGATGGATTGGCTTTGGTTGGAGAGCTTGCTCTTCAAGTTGGCGATTTGGGTGGTCAAGAAGGAACCGGACTCAGATGCAGCGACGTTGCCATCGAAGAATGGGTGCGAGTTGACGGCGCAGTAGTCGGATTTGTCGCAGAGTTCTGGGTGAGCGACTGCTGCGACGAGAGTATCGACAGTGACGACTGGTCCAGTGTAACCGGCGGTCTTGAGAAGTCCTCGAGCGGTATCCATGGCGGCAATGACGGTGGCTGGGGAAGCAGTTCCGGCGTTGACAAGCTCGTTACCGATGGAGACGGTGTGGAAGCTTGACCAATCTCCTCCTGCGGCAGCGACAATGATGGCAATCTCAGAGTTGAGGTTGGCCAAGTTGTAGACTCCAGCGAAAAGCTTCATGGACTTGGATTTGGCTGCCGAGAGAACCCTGGCGACTTGCTCACAATCAGTGCCATAAACACGGACGG
Source organism: Calycina herbarum (assembly GCA_001414485.1). Classification (NCBI taxonomy): domain Eukaryota; kingdom Fungi; phylum Ascomycota; class Leotiomycetes; order Helotiales; family Pezizellaceae; genus Calycina; species Calycina herbarum. The sequence continues at coordinate 257,003 of LLEY01000030.1, read as the reverse complement.
TAGAGTAGCCACTTGGGAGGGCGGCGAAATCGGTGTTGACTTGATCTTGAGATTTGCAAGATCCATCACCATTGTATGGGGAGTAAGAGAATCCCATTCCATTGCTTGAGGAGGATGAAGAAGCGGCTGGTGCAGCAGAGCTGGTTTGCGCTGGGGCGGCAGATGATGATGCAACAGCTTCGGCCTGAACGTTTACGGCTTGAGCAGCTTGAGTTGAAACTGGGGCAACAACAGGAGCCACGGTTGGGGTTGGAGCAGGAGCACCGACGGTCTCGGTGGAGACTGGCTTTCCATCTTGGTCCACATATATAACGATGTGAGGACCAGCAGTGGCCTCGGCGTAAGCAGTCTCAACGACGGTAACAACAACGTCCTTCTTCTCGTGTTGATGGGCGTGCCGGCCTATACACTTGTTAGTATTTTCTAGGGTGGAGATCTCAAGAAGCAGACTTACGGAAAGGTTGAGCAGTAGCTAGTTGGAGCAGCGAAACGGCTGCGATGGCGAAAGTGGTTGACTTCATTTTGAAATGAGGGAAAATTCTAGTCTATGGTCGTGATGTCGTAGTTTGATTGTGTTTTGTCTGTATCGGCCAGCGGTGTTAGTAAATGAATGATTATATATGAGGATGCTTGTCTAAGCGTGTTGACTCGAGTGAGAGTTGAAATGTTATTGACGGAGGGAAGGACTGGAATGAATCCTGGGACGAGGGGTTGAGAGGAAAGAGAACAATAGAAGGGCCAGCTTTGATAATATTCCCTTGAGGGCGGACAAAGAGGAGGAAATTAGGGCAACAAAGCATACCTTTGTTTTTATTTTGGTCAAAAGATCAATTTCCACCAAGGTCCGATTGGGCAAAATTGGCGGTCGAGGTGATTCACAATGAATGCAAGGCGTTCGTTGGTGGGTGCTGGTCTCAAACCGCGGTGCGAGTGATGGAGGGATTGGATAGGTTTCTCGGAGTCCAAATTTGGAAAATGATGATCCAACCTGTGGAAGATGTTTTGTTCCTGAAAAAGAGCGAGGAGAGCAAATGTAAGAGTTCTTGACTGCTTGCAGTGAGTGTTTTGGAAATACACGGTATTTCGAAAGAGGGAGGAGGTTGAGGGGGATCGCGGGTATTGAAGGATAGTAAATGGGCAAAGCCGAAAGTCAAAAAAGGAGAGAGAGGTGAGAGGTGAGAGAGGGGAGGTTGTCGTTGGTGGTGACTGCCGTGAAGAGATCAGAAGAAGATCCGGGGGAAGGCGTTTATCTTTGTAGCGGGAAGGTGGTGGGCAAGGGTGGTGGTGTGTTTCCAAGTGGGCAACAGTGCAGGCGGGTGTGGTGGGTCCAGGTACGGGAATTTGGGGATCTCTGGGTGGGTTCAACAGGGTTCAACAGGGTTCAACAAGGAAGGGACAAGGCGTGGCAAGGTGAGTTGGTTCTCGGCGCAAAGAGACTCGACTCGAGACTCGAGGAACAGGACAGGGCAGGGTGGGCACAGAAGGAAACAACTTGTCTACTTACAGGGTCATCCTAAAATGGGTGGAGGTAGGTGGAGGTAGGTGGAAATGGGAGGGAAGAGAAGGGGGGCAAGAGAAGGGGGGCAAGAGAAGGGGCAAGGGCTCCATCAAACCTGGAATACGCTCGTCAAAATCCCATCACCAAAGTCTGGATACAGAGGCCAGAATCCATTTTGGTCTCCCGGCCACTTCAACTCTGGCTTCAGGATGGAAATAACTGGTAACGAGACTACTTCTTTCCTAAACAGGCTCAGACGAGGGCCTGGCATGACATGCCTTTTTTCCATGTGGAAGAATTATCTTTATCGGCACTATCGATGCTTGTGCTTGTTGATCCTCCCGATGGCGGCTATGAAGCGCTGCGCTGCGCTGCATCATATCATGGATGGGCGGCTGTCCGGCAAGACTCTACAGCGTATGGATGAATTGTACAGTGTAAAGGTCGAAGCAATGGCCTCTGGATTCAGTGGATATTAGGCCAATCATTCTGTATTCATGCATTTCTTGCCTGACAAGAGCACCGAGAACACCGAGAACACAGAGTTCGAGTTCTTCAGGGCAGAGCAGGCGGTTGAGTGGACGCGCCCAAGGATGCAAGAATGCCGGTCGCCAACAAGACAACAGACGTCAACGGCTGCTGCTCGTCAGCACAACACATGCGTGGATTCTTTCGTATGTGGGTGATCAGTGAGCAGTGAGCAGGGAGCACTGCAGTCAGAGGGAACGATGTGCTGAGCTGTGCCTGAGTTGATATTGTGTTGATGACGACTGCAGAATCACCGCAGCTGGCAGCTGGCTTCGAGAAGGGCGTGTGATTCTCGGTACAACTTCATCCTTCTGAAGCCATTCGTACTCGTTGCCCTTGATCCGAAGCACTGCGACTTCTTCTCAATCCTTTGCTGGGTCTGCAACGCAATGAGGACCTCCCGCGTTGGCTGGCAAAAGCAAAAGGGAACGAGGTTGGGACGGTCCGTCAACTCTCCAAAGTTGGGACGAACCCGACGCGTGGCCATCTGGGGATTGGGTGGGAAGGACAATCCAGAATCGGAAAGAGCCGTCCAGACCGGATCATCTCTATCCCCGCCGCGATACCAACTCTAACCAACCAACTTGGCACCTTGGCAGGGCTTAGCAACCCGGGACTGTGCTGTCACGGACTTGTCAAAGTTGAGATGGTTGGAACTTGGACGAGTCCCGTCAACCCCCGGAAAAGTCAAGCCAGGTCTTGTTTCATTTTTGGCAACTTGCTGCAGGCACATCCGAGCGAACCACCGGGGAAGCCATTCATTGGATCTCATCACTCAGGCACAACTTTTCCCTGCTGCGTGTGTGGAGCTAACTGGCCCGAATCGCCTTTTAGTCAGGTACGAATGGCATCGGGTCCCAAAGGGGTTAGATGCCCTCAAAATGGCTCAAAGAAGATGGAGCAAACAGGCCTCCTTCGCCGATTCGTCTGGAGGAAGAAAGACACACACACACATCAATTTTGGTGTGGTGACAAAATATGTGCTTCTACTTGCTTCCAATGCAACCAGTTGAAGCATGACACATGCCGGCTGATCAGGTCAGGAAAAGATAAGAATTACTTTTCTTTTTCCCTACAAGTTACCTTACCAATGGACCATTTACCGGCATGAAGAATGGCCTCAACAGAACCACAACAGAATTGGAACAATGATTATCATGTGAAGGCACAGAGAAAAAAACATGTCCTACCCCAATAAGCACAGTGTGTGTTCTTTCTTTTGATTACGACCCCTCACCCACAATTGGAGGGTGGCAACATCATGAGGAGAATTGGTGAGGAGAATTCATGTGCGAGGAAAATTCATGTGCGAGGAAAATTCATGTGCGAGGAAGATTCATATGCAGGGAAACACCGAGTATGTCCGCCATCATGACCAATCTCAGGTTGCTTGGATGTGTTGGTGTAGAATTCGTTGGTGTGGAATTTGTTGGTGTGGAATTTGTTGGTGTGCTCACTCCAACCTTCGAACATCTTCGGCCACAAGGATGAATTTTATCTCAGTGGATACACCCTGCCAACACTCCCCCAAGTTGGGCATCCATCGAATTCTCACCCACACAGAAACACTCCCGTCCTCTTGTTTGTTTATTCATCAAAATCAATTCTCCACACATACTCTCAAATGTTCGAGCTTCGGAGTGGCTGAGTCACCAGAAATAAACTTTCGAGCTCACCCCGATTTCTCGTGTGAACCTCGTCAGCTCCAATTTCGCCTGTGGTGTCCAGGGCAGGAGAATTACGTTGATTTGACACGGTAATCTGCCTTGTGCTCTGACTTATATCTTTGATCAATATCCGACGAATACGCAATGAGCTGATTGAGGATCGGCATGTTTGTGTTAAAAATAAAATGTGATGAGTTTGAGCCTGTTGTTCTTGTTCATTTGGGGTACAAGTAAGAAACATAGCCTTGGCTCCGAGTACACCCGCTTTCGCAGAAATTGTGCGAAAGGGTCTCGGAAAACGAGATTCATTTTCTGAGAAGGTTTGGAAGAATGGGGAAACCGATTTCTCCATTCTCCTAGTTGCCTTTAGACAATAGTTGAGATTGTGTCAAGTTTCTTGAGTAATGGATGGAGGAGGTGTACTTAGAGCAAAGCCCATGTTTCTTACTTGGGTGCTGCCATCTGATCTGTTTTGAAACGTATGCTTAGCACTGGGCGAGTTTCTGGGGTTATTTGTTGATTTAAAAAGGTCGTCGTGACTATTTGCGCTAATTTACGAGGTCGTAAACTAGTGGAAACATATTGGGACGATGCTATTGGCAATGTCACAGTAACAGGCAGACAAGTGTCGCTCGCTAGTCACGCGATGCTGTCGGAAAATCACCCGTAAAAGACAGATATTGGATAGGTCTTGTTGTAAGTGACATCGTCCAACGTATACCTCCTTAAAGATATTATTATTATTATGATTCTTACGCTGCGTAGGCCGTAGGCCAAGCTCTAAGAGCAAGCAGTACATCTTCTGTTCTAGTTTACAAAGCCTTTCGGCTTGTTCTCCGTCGCTTCTCGAGCTTTCTCTCGAGCGTACGACACTCCTTTTCGGGTCCTGCTACTGTCTATTCGGAGCTCGTCTCTCCGACTCGGTGACATGAAAGGTGGTAGGTTGAAGTGCTCAACCGCCAAAGCGTATGTTAGTAGTAGAAGGGCCGTAGGTATACCTGCCGTCCCTGGCGCTCCTTAAGCGCCTTCTTAAAACTGCCTAAGCCTGGGCCTTGCCTTTCGGCGCGCCTCGGCTGCCTCCTCCTCTTCCTCTCTCTCTCTTGCCTCCTCCTTATTCTCCTCTCTATCTTCCTCTATTAATTCCAGCGCGAGCCTCTCCTTAAAGATATTCTTCTAGAAAGATGGGATAATTAAAATAAAACATGAATCTTGCATGAATTATTTCAGAAAATGGCGATTCTTTTCCGTACTATTTAACGTAGTTTCCAATCCGTTATGTAGTTATTCGAACTACAGTATCTTAGAATAAGATCATTCTGTGGATATTATTCTGGTGTGCGCTGAACGACTTTTTGCCGCTTTGTTTTGATCCGAAGTCTTTTCCAAGAAGGGCGTTTCCTTACGAGATAGATAGTGATGGTGTGGGTGGCTTTCACTACGATTCTCCCTTACAAGCCACCGGTTTCATTGACAAATCTCTTTTTTTCGCCCAAGGGGTCTAGGCAATTTCTAGGACTTTGAGCTCTCATACGGGGCTATTAGCTGTTCTTATCTTGTCCATAGCCACAAGCGCAGTTGGAATAATCTTCAAGGCATCCACAGTCCTCTATACTTTGAGAAATCTTGAAGAAGATACCGAGTGCATAAACGAAAATACTAAATACCAAAACCTCTCACTCAATATCCAAATCTCAAGCGAGTAAAGAATTCACCTTCCAATTCAAGCCCCAACATCTCTTCTACATCTCTCCCTCTCCCTCTCGACTTTCCGAACAAACCACAACGTACTCCCAAGCGAATACCAAAACAACACACCCCAAAAACACCCCACAACCCCTATCGCAACCCCAATAGCTGTCAAGGAAAACACCGTCACGCCAGCAGCGATATCTCTAAACATCCCATTATTCCCTAACCATTCAGTCGCAAGTCCCACCTGCATCGCTGATAATAAAACAGTGATGTATGCGAACGCCGCGAATAACCAGGCAAAATGTCGTTTGAAGAATTCTTGGTACCAGGATGAGGGGGAGAGGAATCCATGGGTTAGGTGGTGCAGGGAGAAGAGGGAGGGGAGGAGGCGGTAGAGTGTGTTTAAGCGGCTTAGACGCACTTCTCCGTAGTGGTATCTTTTGTCGACCTGGTGGAGAGAGGAGGTGTTGATGTGTTTTAAGAATTCGCTTATGAAGGATGTCCAGTGGAGCCAGGTTGTGGATGGGGGGAGGAGGTTATGTGAATGAGCGATGAGGAAATCGGAGTGTCGTTGGATGAGCCAGGTGTAGGATAGTAGTAAGCCACATGCACTTTTATATACATCCTCTCTAGGGCAAATGTACTCTGACCATGCTTGGTGGTTGAAGAGGAAATTGGGGAGCGGCTTGAGGAAGATCTTTTGTTGGTGCCATACTAAATGGACGTTTGGGTCTTCGGTTATATAGATTTGACGACCGAGGAGGACTATGTCGTTCTTAGCATTTCTCTTATTCCCCCTTTTTTGAAATGAGAGAGTGGGTCGAATGGAACTGAGAGTGAAAGTTTGAAAAGGAAATATATGGATGGGAAATGTCATACGCTGTCTATGTAAAGGCCGAGCTGGACGTGGGAGCCCAGCTAACCAGAGGTAAGAGTTGAGGGGGGTGAGACGAGGTGTGAGGAGCTCGAGGGAGGTGTAGAGGGGGAGGTTGTGCGAAGGGACTAGGTGGCGGGAGTTGTGGATCAGGGATGCGGGGAGGCTTTCTTTCCAGGTTGAGGTGATGAAGGATGCTGATGGGGTGAAGGGTGGTGGGGGTTGAGATGGGGGTGAGGGTGCGTGTTTCTGTGAGTGGTGTTTTGGGGGTATCATTTAGGTGTATAGGTGATTGACGAATCAGGGGCTTGGTTTTTGGCGGGGTGAGACGGGGGAAGTGTGATATACGAAGTAAGTCTGTACGAGGGGTGCCTGAGTACGAACGAGGGAGGATTATTGGATATGGAGATTTGATTGAGTGATGTCAAGGAGGGCTTCTTACTCGATGGAAGACTAGTTTGTGGTCTGTTTTTACGAGGAGTTTTCCTTATCGTGATGTAATTGAGGTTTTGAGAGGGGGTAGGTAGTACAGGGCTACAAGGCAGCAAGCGGGGTTGTTCACCAGGGGGTGCAGGAATTCGTAACTGACCAAGAGTAGAATTTCTTTGCGCTGCTTGCCTGATTGTTTGATTAAGACTGGGAAAATGAATCTAATTGTCCTAAAAGACTAGAACAATTATATTTATATTTGCTTTATTCTCCTAGAATTTTTAGGACAATTGTAGAAGGGAAAGCGCGAGGGGACTGCAGTCACGAATTCCTGCAACCCCTGGTTGGTACCTTTGGGGGCCAAATGTCCAAGAGATCACATAATTAGTAAATTTTCCTTTTTGGTATTTGTATTGCCTGGTTTTCACTCTTCTAAATGAGTTGGAAAGCGAATCTAACTTTGAATTATTTCCCTTCGTGGAATTTGAAGTCCACTTTCTGAGGTTGTCTTCCATGGGTGGGGGGTTGACTTGGGCCTCTTACTAACAAAGACTTGACGAAGTGGGATGTTTTCGATACCTTTAAGTATGAACTTTGCTGAGGGAGACGAAGGGAAGAGTTAGAAGGTGGTGGATGATCTGAATCAGCATCCCTCCCCTGGACCTCGGGACGTCATTTGGCGCTATGTCGGATAAAGACGAGTCACCAATTGGAAAGTTCTTCACCCACTTCCGGCTCGAAAACGTTACGACTGTCGTAGCAAGCGCAGAGTATTTTGTACGAACTGCAATGCTGGATACCCTTTAATTGTTTGGCATGATTTTTCTTTTTGCGACGGAAGCTTTAGTCACCAATCACGCACATTACAGTCGCTTGCACAACCGGCTTCCTCTTCGCAGCGCGATTTTAAAGTCGCAGCCCTGCTCTCTAAGACAAGGGTATTGAACACTATGCCGCAACTAATCTAGCCCGCTTCTCCACCTTGTCACATTACTAAGCAATGAATGAGCGATCATAGATTGCGCTTCAATATGGATATTCTGCTAGGCAGCGTAGTCTTCTCTTTGTAATTGGCCAAACACTGTACAGTATCTAGAAAGATGGCTTTTCTAAGCCAGGAACAATTCCGGAGGCCGATCCCGCTACTAACTGAGTTATGGCGTACTATGTCACATGCGCTTATGTCACGTGTGCGGGGTTGAGTATCAAGGCAGTTGTCCCAAGCATTCTTCTTTATCTATTGCCTGATTATATTGAAGCGCATCTATCACATTACTCTAGTTTCAGACTCAAGAATAGTTTCATCATTGACTACGTTTGAATATATGAAATGGAAGCACAAATATCGACTTCCCAAAATGATATAGATGGACTTTTTGAAGTAAGTAGATTTTATGAATAGAAAATAGTATCTAGCTAATACAGTGAGGTAGAATGTACGCAAATATTAACTATATTACTAATCATAGTACTAACTTTTGTTTCGATAGGAGGTTAATAGATCTCCGTTTGAAATTGTGACTGCTGCTAACCTTGTGGTGCTTGCTGGTGTAGGCCGTAAGTCAACCTACGCTCTTGAACAACTGTGACTGCTGCTGACCTTGTGGTGCTTGCTGGTGTAGTTTGTAAGTCAACCTACGCTCTTGAACAACTGTGACTGCTGCTGACCTTGCTGGTGTAGGACGTAAGTCAACCTACGCTCTTGAACAACTGTGACTGCTGCTGACCTTGTGGTGCTTGCTGGTGTAGCGTGTAAGTCAACCTACGCTCTTGAACAACTGTGACTGCTGCTGACCTTGCGGTGCGTGCTGGTGTAGCTCGTAAGTTAACCTCCAATTATTAGAACAATTTTACTTCGTTTTCTAACTATATTTGGATAATAGCCACAAGAATGGAAAATCATTTTTGATAATACTTTCGCTCGACAAATTCAAGGTAAGTAGCGTACTAGGTAAAAATTTGTTATTCAGCTTATCTAACCCTCTATACGCAAAGGTTTATCCGAATTAGATGGTTCATTCGGTTCAAAATCCTTTTCTAATATCTGCTCGCACTGTAACTCTATACTATTGAAGTTTCGTCAAGTCTCTCTCTCGGAACTATCCAATACAAGGGAAGGTTGCATACTATGCGAACTTGTTTTACGTATAGCCAACAAATACAACGCTCAGGGTTCTGTAGAATCTGTCCGGCATGGCTCTATGCTCACGATACAAACGGGCGGATATCCTATTCTCCAATTATTTACTAGTCAAGGTTTGTATTATTAACTATCATACACTACAAACTATAATACTTGGTTTGCTAATTTTTGCTCATTAGGGTCTTCTGTAAATTTCAATAATGAAACTCAAATTAGCTTTCCAGTCTTACCCACTCCCAAAGGTCCTCTACGTTTTGCACTACTTCACGCATGGCTTCAACGTTGCGAAGAACATAATAACTGTCAGGCTGTCGAAAGCGATTGGTTACCTACAAGACTTCTTTACGTGGGTAACCCGGACAGTTCAGCTTACGACCCAGGTTTCTTGCAACTCGTTCTCGGAAAGGAAATAGTAGCAGAAAAATACATCGCTTTATCCCATCGTTGGGGCGAGCTTCCGCCTAATCGGGTACCAGAACACTGCACAACTATGGCGAATATTAGTAGTCGTCGAAGAGTGTTTACTATCGACGAATTGCCACTAACCTTCCGTGATGCTGTTGAGGTGGCTCGATGCCTTAAAGTTCAGTATCTCTGGATTGACTCGCTCTGTATTATTCAAGGAGAAGAAGAAGAGGCGAAAGCAGATTGGAAACACGAATCTAGACGCATGGAGCATGTCTATGCTTCGGCTTATTTCGCACTTGCTGCAACATCAGCTGTTGATTCGAATAGCGGATTTCTCCAGCGGGAGATAACAAGCGAATATATCTGCATTCGAGACGATTCAGGCCAATTAATGTATGCCTGCACTTGCCCAGCGGATTTTGACAGAGAGGTTGATCAGGCTCAACTTAATAAACGAGCATGGGTTATGCAGGAACGTTTCTTATCACGTAGGACTATTCATTTTGGCGCCAACCAAATGTATTGGGAATGTGGTGAAGGTGTTTGCTGTGAGAATATGACTAAATTGCTAAGGTAAGACCTACAAGGACATCTTCTAAATTAATATATATTAATTTCACTATTCTACTAATTAGTTATCCTGGTCAGACGAAACACTTCAAACTCGATCCAAAATTTCCAGAACAACTATTCACTTCAGGATTTTCTAGTACTCTAGAATTCCTTGTGTCTTTCTTAGCAGACTATTCAAATCGTGGCTTAACAAAGCGTACTGATAGAGTTCGGGCATTATATGGGCTAACAACTCGTATCGCACGGGCTTTGTCCTGTCAGGTACTTTTTGGTATCTTTGAATTATTTCTTCATAGAACTCTCTTATGGCAGCGAACCGGTCCTATGGAACGGATCGATTATGGATCTCCCGGGGTACCATCATGGTCTTGGATGGCTTATACAGGAGGCATCAAGTTTATAGATAATCGGTTTGGAGCCTTACAAATCTCCATCCCTCTCAAGTTTTGTGAGGGGGACACAAAGGCTCTGACAACTGATGTATGGAAGTTTGAAGATGGTTGCTGCATAGGGGAAGGGTTAGAGACGACACGTCGTAAGATATTGGATTCACTTTGGCATGAAATAGGATGGCTTAGCTTTGATGTTGAAGATAGGAAGGAATTTCGTGGGGAACGAGGTGTTGTCGTAGGGAAGACACGTCAGGTTGATGGGTCGGAGAACCAAATGTTTCACATCTTGCTTGTCAGACAGAACGAGGGAGACAAGTATGAAAGGGTTGGGATTGGAATGGTTCAGCAAGGTTACTTATCACGACAGCAACTCAATGCCCGCATTATTTGAAAATGGGCTTTTCTAGAGCTAGAGTTTAGGGGTTTTGGAGTTTAAGCTTATAGCGCGTTTTAATGACATCTCTTCATTATTTTCAATACTATTGTGACAACACGCATAGCTTATGAACCGCGCAAGAGCATGACCGCGCCAGGTGTAAGTTAGGCGCTGTGGAACTGTCTATTAGAGGATTCGAAGCTAAGGAAAAAGGAAAGAAGAGCAGAAGGACAGGAGGTGGTCTTAAACTACGTAATTAGCCGAGTCTTAGCCAGGGGCTGATCTAAGGCATGGTGGCGGTCAGAATTGTCACAACTATAAGCATTGTTATAGCGAAAGAATAAGGGAACTTTGTAGTTTAATTATTTCAAGATACATTTTTTAGTTACTTTAGTAGTATATATAATTATGCTAGGAGAATAATTTATAGCTGCTGCTTAGCTGCAGAATAGTAATGTATGATTGCTCATTCATTGCTTAGTAACGTGACAAGGTGGAGAAGCGGGCTAGACTAGTTGCGGCATAGTGTTCAATACCCTTGTCTTAGAGGGCAGGGTTGCGACTTTAAAAAGGCGCTGTGGAGGGAAGCCGGTTTTGCAAGCGACTGTACAATTACCACCAGCAGGCGTGCCCTCAAACCAGTTCGAGAGTCGTTTCTCGGAATTGATGACAATTCGTGGATCATCGGAGATAAGCTTCTTCTTACCCGCCAGGATACTGCGCCATTGTCTGGTTTTTTCTGGAGCGATGGTGGAAGCGCGCTCTACACCTTATCCGAGGCATGTCACCCACTGCCCCAAACTCGCCCACTCCCCCCACCAGCCCAATAAAGTTGGTGCACGATGCTGGTCACTGCAATACGGCCTGGCGAATTAGTAACGCGTTCCTGAAAGTACAGGCCCTGAGCACCTCAAGCAGAACACGCGAACATATTACACTGAACTATCTACACGACCTCGTACATGGCTCTGCCTCGACGTTTCTAATCCCTCGCGTACTATACTATGAAGACTATGATAATTAATACTACCTCTTCATAAGTCGAGTATAGAGGGAAACTCTAGATAAGGCTTGACAAAACATAGACAACGTAACTAAGTAAGCGTACGTCGAGTAAGTAGTAAATATTTATAAAGAGTTAATATAAAAGGAAAATAACAAGATATATAGTATTAATAGAGGTAACCTATTAGAGAATTAGATAAAACCTTCTTAAGCTCTTAATAGATACTATTATAAAGTATTACTTATATATTATAAAGAACTCGAGATAAAATATAATACTTTTATATTATACTATTATAATATAAGACTAACGAATATTATTATTAATTTAACTAGAGACTATAAAGTTAGACTTATTATAATTAAAAAGTAACTAGATATATTTTTAAGAAATAGATTAAGACTAAATTTTATATTTATTAGACTATAGATTTCAACTTCTCTAGCAACGATATAGAGAAGAGTAAGGATTAGAGATAACAAGTTTAGCTTTATCTAGTATAAGAGAGTTTCTCTAAAGTCGCGGATATATAGAATAGCCGATTTAAGAAGAGATAGTTGATTATAAGTATAAATTAGTAAAGAGTATAACGTGGTTTATTAGGACTCTACGGATACTAGAACTCTTCTAACGTCTTTATAAATAATATAGCAGTTATAGCTAATATTCCTATCTCTATAATACTACTAGTAGCTTTTATAACCTAGAACGCTCTTATAACTCTACTAGTAGCTTTTATAACCTAGAACGCTCTTATAAATCTACTAATAGCTTTTATAACCTAGTAACCGGCGGCTCTTCTAACCTATAACTAAACTAGCTATTCTAACTAGAATAGCTAGATAGATAACCCTGCTTTTATACTTAGTAATCTTATAAAGTTATACTCGGATAAATAAAAGTATAGTAGTAAGAGAGATAACTTCAAGCTTTAGTTAAGAATATTTAAGAATATATATAATCGTTATAGTATATTACCTTTAGTATATAATCTTATATTCTCGATTATACTTAAAAGCTAAGTATTAAACCACTTTTATACTAGCGTTTTTAAGAAAGGAACCGATTAATCGTACGACGTTCTTTCTACTACTATCTAATTATACTTTGAAGATAAGCTATACTTTAGAGGTTAATTCTCTAAGTAGAATCGTATTATATTCTTACGAATAAAGGCTAAACCGGAATACTCGGAGAAGACCTCTAGTTAGTACTTTAAGAACATACTATCTAAATTAGAAGAGCTTCGATATAGACTTCTTAAGAATATATAAAGCGATAAACAGTTAGCTAATAAGCTACTTATAATATACGAGAAAGTACTAGAATACTAAAGTATATACTTAACCTTACTATAAAACTCGTTACTTCAAAGCACTATTACTCTTTTAAGAAGCTCTATTTATAATTACAAAGTAAGCTATAATATCTTAAATACTAAGACTTTGATAACCGATCGTTACTTCTATAAGTATAACAATTCTAGTAGTTCTTATAGCTAGTAATACTAGAACTCTAAGAAGAGTAACAAGTGTTATATATATAGAAAGGAAGGCTACTAATCTTAGAACTATACTTAAGAAGATTCGATTATCCTTTCTAAGCTAGAGTTCTTACTAACTTATATACTTAGACTACTTATTCTAGAGTATTCTACTAAGAGTACTCTCGAAGGTTCTATTATATCTATGCGTTGCTAAGCGAGGTCACGTGAATACGTCGCTGAAGTACTCCGAGACTTTATTCTACAGGTATAACCCTTGATATTACCTCTCTCTCTGCTCTTAAAGATAGGTGTCTAGAGCTACTATATTCTCTAACTTAGTAGCAGGTTCCTATATTAGGTTTGTATATCCTATCTATTTAACCTTATACTCGAGTCGAGTACGAGAGCTATTCCCTAGAAGCTTCTTTTACTATTAACCTAGTATTCTTTCTACTTACTACTCTATATTATCGTCTACTAAGATTATAAGTAGTTAATTATCGTCTATAATTTAACTAGACAGCGGATCTGTAGCTACTAGCCTTAATAAGTCTATATTAAAGATATTATAAATACTAGGCAGAGTGTCTAGCTTATATATAAATAGGCTAATAACCTTAATAACTATAAACTTAGTAGATTAAGCGTCTAGTTTCTTACTAGCCCTGTCTATCTATATATTCTATAAGCTTAAGTAAACCTTATCTCTAATCTTATATATAGGAGCGGTATTCTATAAACGATTTACTTAAGTCTCCTAGTCTTATTATACCCTTGCTATTAACGATTATACCTATTCTATAATAGTCTTAATCTTTGCTACTATTGCTTCGCTCTTTTGAATTAGTATCTTTGTATTTATAAGTACTACGACGTCTATTAAGTAGTTAATAGTCTATAATAGGTAACCGTAGCTAAGTTAGAAAGAGCTTATATCTGTTAATATTAAATCCTGTCTATTAAAAGCTAACTATACTACTAGTAGTTAGTTAGCCTAGTTGTTCTAAGCTATATTAATCTACTATTATAAAAGCGTCTCGACTTCTATATTTACTTATTCTATCGATCTATTAGTCTATAAATAGAAGGTTATAGAGATCCGTCGTTTAATTTATAAGAAGTTATAAAGTATCTTCTATACTTATCTAATAAATTATAAGCCTTTATTAGATACTATTACTCTTAGTAGTCTATATAAGCTATAGTATATAGTAATAAATAAGTAAGTAAATTCCTTTAATAATATAGTCGAGTTATAAGCTATAAGAAGCACCTCTTTATTTAAACAGTCTATAAACACTACTATTATATTAGAGCCTTTACTTATAAGTAGTAGTCTAATAAAGTCGATAGAGATCTCCTGCTATTACTACTTAGGAATTAGTAATAGACGAAGCAGGCCTTGTTTATAATCTCTCTAGACCTTAGTACGTCTATAAACTATATAGTTATAGATAAACTACTTAACTATAGTCTATAGGTTTAGCTAGAAGAACTCTCTTAAGACTATTATAATTGTCCTATTCTTACTAAGATAGCTTATAAGTGTAGAACTATAGAGTTCTTATATAATTACAGTCTATAGTAGCTTATAGTCGAGGACCTATAGTCTGCCTCTAAACTATAAATCACCGTTCTTATTAACTAAGTAGTTAGAGACAGAGACTTTAACTAGAGAAGCGAGGTCTACTAGAAACACTCTATCTTCTTAGTAGACAGTGTCTATAAGACACTTAAAGTTCTTATCTTATACCTTTCCCTCTTCCTAGAGGTTCCGTAGTTAGTCTATAAACGCTTACTACGTCGCTACGTTGCTTACTTAATTCTTCCTATTTACTAATACTAGTGCTAGCTATATAGTATTTCCTTAAATTATTCTGTCTAGAATTAGTTATATTATTCTATAATTAAGACGTTTATCTCCCTCTTCTACAAGGTCCTAGTCCCTTCTTATAAATATATCTAGTAGTTCTCTCTCTTTACCTAGATAGTATTAGATAATTAGATTAAACTTACTAAGTATTAACTACTACTATATTTATCTTTTAAATAGTTTATAGACTGTTATAAAGTACTTAAGATTCTTATAATCTATAAGTATTATAAACTACCTAATACTTTTTAACTCTGCTTTCTATTTCTTAAGATAATAAATAATAGCTAATAACTCTTTATTATATATTAGATAATTATATTTAGTAGATTCGTGTTTCTTTAAAAAGAAGGCTATAGGCTATAAGACGTTAATCTTTACTTAAGAGAGTATACCTCTTAAGTAATATCTAGAGAAGTCTGTCTCTAGAACTATCTTATAATCTAGGTTAAACTAAGCTAGTACTAGGGCCTCTATAAAGGCCTGCTTTAACTGTTCGAAGGCTCTATTTACTTCGTCTATTTATTAGAAGAATATATCCTTTTTAACGAGTTTATAAAGAGAAGTTATAATCTATAAAAAGTTCTTAATAAACCGTTAATAGAAATTTATAAATCTTAGGAAGCTAAGAACGTCTTTTGCTATTATTAGTACTTTCTAATCTATAATAGCTTATATTTTAGCTGAGTCTATTTATAAACCTTTCTCTACTTCTATAATAAACCTAAGATACTTTATAGACTATACTTTAAATTCGTACTTATTACTATTAAGCTATAGCCTAGTATTTTAAAACCTTTATATTACTTTATAAATATACTTATAGTACTAGTTAAAGGTGCTATCTATAAAGACTAAGACATTGTTAATATATACTAAGACAAAGTTATCTAAGAACTCTTAAAGTATATAGTTAATATACTACTAGAAAGTACTAGAAGTATTTATAAGTCTAAAAGAGATAATAAGCTATTTAAAAAGCCTAAAGCGTGTTTAGAAAGCTGTTTTTCACTTATCTCTCTTCTTAATTCGTATCTTATAAAATATAGTAATAATATCTATTTTTATAAACTACTTTACGTTTCTAATCTAGTTAAGTATCTCTTAGTTTAAGAGTAATAGATAGTAGTTCTTATAAGTTAACTTATTTAGTACCTAGTAGTTATAATAGAACTATAAGCCTTTTTCTAGCTTCTATATAAAGAGTACTAGCGTAGCTACTAGAGAGTTACTTACTCGAATAAATTCTATGTCTAGTAGCTCTATTAAGGTTTTATAAAGTACTAATAGCTCGTTCTATAACATATTATAGAGTAGCCTCTATAGAACTATCTTCTCTAATTTACTATCTATCTATAAAAGCTTAATACTATAATCAATTCCTTATTAGTATACTAGTAACTTGTTTACTTCTTCTCTGTCGAAAGCTAGGTAGAATTCTAGGCTAATCTAGCTAGGTAGCTTTATCTATAAGTCTATATACTTCTTCTCTACTAACGCTTTACTAATATCTACAAAACTAGCTAAGAAAACTTATAACTTACGTTTATAATCTATAAGAAAGTAGAAGACAGCTACGCTTACTTACTTATAGAAGTAAGACTTTTCTAACTTATTATAAACTTCTAACCTAGAGTCTTAGAAGAGTAAGTATCCCTTAGTAGCGTTAAGTAAAGCTTACTCTCTTCTTAACTAAGATTTTCCTAGAATTATTTTATAGCTTTTAATCTTAGAAACTATATAAGTATAAACCTGTTTCTACTAGTAGCCTCTAATATCTATATTAAAAGATACTACTTAGGATATAGTATTCTCTAATACTTCTTCTACTAACTATAAATGTCTTAGTATGATTTATATATAAGAGAGCTAATAATAATAGATAAAACAGTTTAAAACAATTCTATAGACTAAATACTCTAAATCTACTAAGGCTTATAAAGTAGCTACTCTATTTACTAAAGCTAATATAAGAAGAGGTTTTTTATTTATATATTTCTACTTAAATTACCTTTAAGTGTCTATTACTAATAACTCTCTTCGCTGCTTCTACCTACGCTTTTTAATAAGAGCCTCTAGTTTTCTAAACCTAAGAAGAGCTTATCTTCTTCTAATTCTAGAGCTACTTTCTTAACCTCTGCCTTTTGTTTATAAGCTATATTTACTATTATAGATTATCTTAGTAGTTTATAAGAACATTCTTAAACAAAATACCTAGTAGCTTTATAATAGATATAATAGCTAGTATAGAGGCGATTACTCTTTTCCTTCTAGGATATCTATTTAGTATACTTAGTACTAGTTATTAAAACTTTAATAGGTGCTAGTTCCTAGTCTATATCCTCTATTAGTGATTTTATTATCTATTCTCTACTATATAGTATCTATAAGTTATTTCTAAGAGGTTTATAGTATTCCTAGGTTTAGCTAATTCCTAGGCCGGTGTATTTAGGCTTTATACGCTCTTAAGCAGTCGTCTATTTCCTTAATAATAGAGTAGTAAGACTTAAAGTCTAGTTAAGAAGGAACTATGATTATTACCTTAACTAGCTCGTTGTTTAGAATTTAGTTAAGAGATAACTTCTTTACGTTATCGAGCTATAATCTCTCTCTTAATTCTATAAGTAAGACCTGCTATTCTATAAAGGCTTCTAAGAATAGTCTTAAGCCTTAGTAGAAGGATTCTAGCTTTTATTATACTCTTTCTTTAGCTTATAAGTCTTTAAATACAAATTCTACTTAATCTAAGAAGTTACTACTATTAGCTAGCTCTAGCTTACTCTGTTCTTATATCTATGCTTCTATTTTATAGAGCGTATTATCTTATAAGGATCTATTAAGTATCTAAAACTTAATATATTTAATATATCTATAGTAGTTAACTTTGATTTTAGCTTGTACTTGTTATAACTAAGCTTCTAGCTTATCCGAGTCTCTATAGAATTCTAGTAGTAGAGGAAGAGACTTTCTAGGTTTATTATCGTTATAGACTATTTATAAGCAAGCTTTCTTAGTCTTTGTTTCCTTCTTTATAATCTATAGTTGTTTGTTTTTTTAAGTAGTTATTAATTAATTTTATTAACTTTAAATATACTAAACGAACTAAGTAGGTAGCTCTTTTAGTATACTACCTTTCTATATATCTTCTATCTTCTATAAGTTTTATAAATACTATAAAATAGCTCGTAAGTTCTAGTGTTATTATAAAAGCTCTTAAGTTCTAGTACTACTATAAAGGCTCGATATATTCTAGTATTACTAAAATAGCTTAATATATTCTAGTATTACTATAAAGGCTCTTAAGTTCTAGTATTACTATAAAGGCCTAATATATTCTAGTGTTATTAAAATAGCTCGTTGTTTTTAAATCGAATCTAATATTAGAGCTTATAGTAAGTACTAATAAATTAAACTATAGAGGCTGTCTATATATAAGAAGATTCGATTATCCTTTCTAAGCTAGAGTCTTTACTAACTTATATACTTAGACTACTTATTCTAGAGTATTCTACTAAGAGTACTCTCGAAGGTTCTATTATATCTATACGTTACTAAGCGAGGTTACGTAAATACGTCGCTAGAGTACTCTAAGACTTATTCTATAGATATAACTCTTAATAGCTATAACTATAGATAGAGCTATCTATAGCTTCTTTATTTACTAAGTAGTAAGCTTAGTAACTTTATTTAGCTAATTATTAATTATTCGTAGCTACTTATAATACCTATTATAGATACTATCTTCTTAAATACTAATAGTTGTAGTAATTAGCTTTATACTAAGAGTAGCTTTTAAGTAGCTCTTCTTAATTATATCGTTCTATCTCTAGCTAGAAGCTTCTAAAATCAGCTAGTTAAATTTGTTTAGCAACTTACTAAAAGCTTATTAGTCTTATTTTATTCTATTAATCTAGTTAAGTATCTTTTATTATAACCGAGGGTTATAAAACGTTATATAAAGCTATTCTATAAATTCTATAACTATAAACCTATTTTCTTAGTAAGTATACTCTATCTAAGGAAAGATTCTTATAGCTATATCTTTTAAGAGTTATCTAAAAGTATATTAAACTCTTTTCTTTTCTTATTTAATTAATAAACTATCGATTTCTAGTTTTACTTATAAAAGACTTTTAATATAACAGACGTGCTTTAGATAGGACTTAGAATAAACAACACTCTATTCTTAGAACAAAAGACGAGAAGAGCAGAAGAGCTCGAGAGAACCGGGAACTAAATACAAGTTATCCGCGCTAGTACGTACGCTAGTACTAGCGTGTATCTAAGCGAATATATAATATCTAGCCTTCGTAACTATAACTGTCACATTTGAATTAAGAGAAGAAGCTAAGCGTGTTTCTATTATACTTTTCTAAGTATAAGAGATAGAGTTTTAGCTTTCGTTTAATATTTAAGATAACTAAAATTAGTATTAAGATAGACGTAGGTTAAGGAAGAGTAGCTCTAGTCTAGTTTCCTTCGTATAAGAATAGTCTTCTTTTAAGTCTTAAGATAGATTTATTTTACTAGTTAGAAAAGTTTACTATAGATTCTATTTACTAGGTAGCGAGGGTCTATATCTGTTCCTACTATTAAGAGTTATACCTGTAGAATAAGTCTCGAAGTACTCTAGCGACGTATTTACGTAACCTCGCTTAGCAACGTATAGACGTAATAGAACCTTTAAGAGTACTCTTAGTAGAATACTCTAGAATAAGTAGTCAAAGTATATAAGTTAGTAAGAACTCTAGTTTAGAAAGGATAATCGAATCTGCTTATATATAGACAGCTTCTATAGTTTAATTTATTAGTACTTACTATAAGCCTTAATATTAGATTCGATTCTAAAAACAACGAGCTATTTTAGTAATACTAGAATATATCAGGCTTTTATAGTAATACTAGAACTTAAGAGCCTTTTTAGTAACACTAGAACTTATAAGCTATTTTATAGTATTTATAGAACTTATAGAAGATAGGAGATATATAGGAAGATAGTATACTAAAAGACCTACCTACTTAGTTCGTTTAGTATATTTAGAGTTAATAAAACTAATTAATAACTACTTAAGAGAATAAACGACTATAGATTATAAAGGAGGAAATAAAGACTAAGAAAGCTTATAGTTCTATTATAACTACTAGGTACTAAATAAGTTAACTTATAAGAACTACTATCTATTACTTTTAATCTAAGAGATACTTAACTAGATTAGAAACGTAAAGTAGTTTATAAAAATAAATATTATTACTATATTTTATAAGATATAGATTAAGAAGAGAGATAAGTAGAAAACAGCTTTCTAGATACGTTTTATGCTTTTTAAATAGTTTATTACTTCTTTTAGACTTATAAATACCTCTAGAACTTTCTAGTAATATATTAATTATATACTTTAAGAGTTCTTAGATAACTTTATATTAGTATATATTAATAATATCTTAGTCTTTATAAATAGTACCTATAACTAGTACTATAAGTATATCTATAAAATAATATAAAGGCTTTAAGATACTAAGCTATAGCTTAATATTAATAAGTATAAATTTAAAGTATAGTCTATAAAGTATCTTAGATTTATTATAGAAGTAGAAAAAGGTTTATAGATAGACCTAGCTAAAATATAGACTATTATAGATTAAAAAGTACTAATAATAGTAAAAGGCGTTCTTAGCTTCTTAGGATTTACGAATTTCTATTAATAGTTTATTAAAGACTTTTTATAGATTATAGCTTTGTAGGAGGAACAGGGTAACGTAATAGATTAGGTTACCGTGTATAGATAAGCACAGAGTAGGTCAAGTAATCGTTAAATCACGTTTCTATAGAATCGGTAGATAAGTATAAGTAAAAGACTTAAAATTGACTTGATTTCTAACTATAAGGATAGTAGAGAGCTATATATACTTCTAGGATAAGTACTAGAAGCTTCTATAGCTTACAAATATAATAGTTACTAGAAGATTCTAAGGATCACGTGTTTACGTAACCGAGAACGTAACCGAATCTCCTAGACAACACTAGAAAGAACTAGTATAGACTAAGGTTTAAACCTAAAGCCTATTAGTAAGTAAGGTAATTATTATCTAATACTAACAAGCTTCTTTTTATAAACTTATTAAAAAGAATATATTTTTCTAATAGATAGATAAAGTAAATAGAGCTTTTAAACAGCTAAAGTAGGCCTTTATAAAGGCCTTAGTACTAGCTTAGTATTGCTAGAATCGCTTAGAATCAGTAATACGTAATCTAGAACATTCTAGAATTATAAATTTATATATAAACATATTCTTTCTCTTCCTCTATTTAAGAGGTTTAAGATATAATTCAAAAGTATTTTTATAACATAGTAGTAATACAGTTTCTATATAAAGTCCTTATAGACTATATAGTAAGAGGGCTATAAATACTATGTTCTCTTGTAGATCTAGATAAGACTAGAATAGCTAGATAACCTACGTAATCAAAGCACCTATACGTATAAGGAGTCGGTCTTCTTATAAAATAAGAACCGGAGGAATATCCTACCTCTCTAAATACTCGGGTAAAAGACGTATAGTTTACTTATATACCTATGGTTTTCCTCTTCTATTAGAGGTCTACTAGAATTTAAAAGAAGGGTTTTTTACTTCAGATTATCTATCTCTATATACTAATTCAGAGTATATACTAATTCAGAGGGAGTGTTACTAGAATCGCTTGGAATCAGTAACACGTGATCTAGAATATTCTAGAATTGTAAATTTGTATATAAATATATCCTTTCTCTTCCTCTATTTAAGAGGTTTAAGGTATAATTCAAAAGTATTTTTATAATACTTAGTTTAATCTAGATTACGAGATAGTCTTAGAAATAGACTTCTCTAGATATTATTTAGAAGGTATACTCTCTTAAGTAAAGAATAACCTCTTATAGCTTATAGCCTTCTTCTTAAAGAAGTATATATCTACTAAATATAATTACTTAATATATAATAAGGAGTTATTAGCTATTATTTATTATCTTAAGAAATAAGAAGTAGAGTTAAAAAGTATTAGATAGTTTATAGTACTTATAGATTATAAGAATCTTAAGTACTTTATAATAGTTTATAAACTATTAAAAAGATAAATATAATAGTAGTTAATACTTAGTAAATTTAATCTAATAATCTAATACTATCTAAGTAAAGAGAGAGAACTACTAGATATATTAATAAAGAGAGACTAGAACCTTCTAAAGAAGGAAGATAAACGTCTTAATTATAGAATAGTATAATTAATTCTAGATAGAATAATTCAAGGAAATACTATATAGCTAGCACTAGTGTTAGTAAATAGGAGAAATTAAGTAAGTAATATAGCGACGTAGTAAGCGTCTATAGACTAACTATAGAACCTCTAGAAAGAGGGAAAGGTATAGAATAAGGACTTTAGACGTCTTATAGACACTGTCTACTAAGGAGATAGAGTGTTTCTAGTAGACCTCGCTTCTCTAGTTAAAGTCTCTGTCTCTAACTACTTAGTTAATAAGAACAGTAATTTATAGTTTAGAGGTAGACTATAGGTCCTCGACTATAAGCTACTATAAACAGCAATTATATAGAAACTCTATAATTCTATACTTATAAGCTATTCTAGTAAGAATAGAATAATTATAATAGTCTTAAGAGAGTTCTTCTAGCTAAACCTATAGACTATAGTTAAGTAGTTTATTTATAACTATAGAGTTTATAGATATACTAAGGTCTAGAGAGATTATAAATAAGGCCTACTTTATCTATTACTAATTCCTAAGTAGTAATAATAGGAGATCTCTATTAACTTTATTAGACTACTACTTATAAGTAAAAGCTCTAATATAATAGTAGTGTTTATAAACTGTTTAGATAAAGAAGTACTTCTTATAGCTTATAACTTAACTATATTATTAAAGGAATTTACTTGCTTATTTATTACTATATACTATAGCTTATATAGACTACTAAGAGTAATAGTATCTAATAAAGGCTTATAATTTATTAGATAAGTATAGAAGACGCTTTATAACTTCTTATAAATTAAACGACGTATCTCTGTAGCTTTCTATCTATAGACTAATAGGTTAATAGAATAGGTAAATATAGAAGTCGAGACGCTTCTATAGCAGTGGATTAATATAGCTTAGAACGACTAGGCTAACTAGCTGTTAGTAGTATAATTAGCTTTTAATAGATAGGATTTAATATTAATAAGTATAAGCTCTTTCTAAGTTAGCCACGGTTACCTATTATAGACTATTAACCTCTTAATAGACGTTATAGTACTTATAAATATAAAGATACTAATTTAAAAAAGCGAAGTAATAGTAGTAAAGATTAAGACTATTATAGAATAGGTATAATCGTTAATAATAAGAGTATAATAAGACTAGGAGACTTAAGTAAATCGTTTTTAGAATACTACTTCTATATATAAGGTTAGAGATAAGGTTTACTTAAGCTTATAGGATATATAGATAGATAGAGCTAGTAAGAAACTAGACGCTCGATCTGCTATGTTTATAGTTATCGAGGTTATTAGCTCGTCTATATATAAGCTAGATACCTTGTCTAGTATCTATAATATCTTTAATATAGACTTATTAAGGCTAGTAGCTACGGATCCGCTGCTTAGTTAAATTATAGACGATGATTAACTACTTATAATCTTAGTAGACGATACTATAGAGTAGTAGGTAGAAAGAATACTAGGTTAATAGCAAAAGAAGCTCTTAGAGAAAGGCTCTTATACTTGACTTAAGTATAAGATTAAATAGATAGGATATATAAATCTAATATAGGAACCTACTACTAAGTTAGAGGACATAGTAGCTCTAGACACCTACTTTCAAGAGTAGAGAGAGAGGTAATATCAAGGGTTATACCCGTAGAATAAGTCTTAGAGTACTCTAGCGACGTATTTATATAACCTCGCTTAGCAACGTATAGACGTAATAGAATCTTTAAGAGTACTCTTAGTAGAATACTCTAGAATAAGTAGTCTAAGTATATAAGTTAGTAAGAACTCTAATTTAGAAAGAATAATCGAATCTTCTTATATATAGACAACCTCTATAGTTTAATTTATTAGTACTTACTATAAGCCTTAATACCTACTACTAATATAACAGCTCTTTATAAGTGTATTAAAAGAGATACTTATAGAATAGTACTTATATTCTAGGAAAACTAAACTAAGAAGAAACGAGAAGAGTTAATCTCTAGCTCTTCTATTTATATATACTAAGCGAGGTCTCGGCTAAAGCTCGGAATGAATAGCACGTAACCACACGTGATCGAGAGCTCGAATATAACTAGACTATTATACTACTACTCTCTTTAACCGGGCCTTCTTATACTAGGTCGCTTTTTCAGATTTTATTATTAGAGTATTATTCTATAACTTAGTATAATCGTTCTAACCTTTCTTATACGCTTCTATCTACAAGGGAAGTGCTTATAGTAGACTAGTAGCTTTTAGATTCGCTAAGTAGAATTCCTCGACTATATATAATACGTAGATTAGCTAACTAGCTATATACTAGTTAAGGTCTTCGTTATAGCCTATCTACTTTAATCGATAGTATAACGAGTTCTAGCGTTTCTTACTTACTAGTATAGCCTTAACTTCCTATTCCTCTTTCTTACTAACTATAATCGGTGGTAGTAGTATTATAACTTATTCTAGAAGAGGGTCTTCTAATATCTTACGTAGCTTTTTAGAAGCGAATACTAGGTAGACTTTAATAGACGAGAGTAGTAGAAGTTAGAAGACAGAGCCTACTTCTTCTATGATTTTAAAAGAGCCGGCTATCTAGTAGTCTAGTTTCCAGCTAAGACGCTGTGTTACCTAGTCCTTTATAGTAACAAAGACTATGTCTTCTACTCCGAAGTCTACTTCTCTTCTATAGCTGTTTATATCCTATTCTTTCTTCTACTAAGTCTTAAGTATATTTGCTCTTTCTACGTCTAATATATTCTTAAGAGTTTTAGAAACAATTCTAGTCTCTTCTTATAAGAGTTTCTCGTATACGTTTAAGTAATTAAGCGTATACTAGTTAAAAGAAGTCTTTAGCGAATAGCCTTTCTAAAGCTTAAAGAGGGATATTCTAATAGTACTATAGAGTAGCACTAGCTATACGTGTATTACGAATCACGTTATACGTAGTAAGTAGTCTAGATAGCGCTCTAATAGAACAAAGTACGATATCTAGGAAATAGAAGATAACATAGAAGGGAATTAGTAATATAGAGGTATTTAGGTATTCTAGGATCTCACTGTTAGATAACCGTTAGAAGTTACGTAATAGATTCTCTTAGATCTCTTAAGAGATCTAAAAGAATCTAGAGATCTACGATTATATAGAGATCTAGGTAGTATAAAGGGTTCTATATAAGACTAGCACGTCTGCTATTAGATAGGAGCTTCGTACTTAACTTTAGTTATTAATCTTATTATCTTATTTAATATCTTTGATATAAGTAACGAGTTTACTTCTAAGTAAATAACATATCGTGTCTATACTTCTTATCTATATACTAATCTTCGAGACTTAGTTATATTTATTTAGTTCGTTTAAGTTTTATTATACTTTAAGCACCTACTTAGAAGTATAGCTAGTATAATATCGAAAACTATACTATTCTTAGGTTTAACCTCTATACTACCCCTAGCGCTAATAATACTAGTAGCGCTAGTTACTACTCTTAGAGAGGAAGTGAAGTTGCTAGTACTAAGAACGTTTAACAGTTCTCTAGAGAAACTTACTAAGTTTATTATAAAAGCTTTAATATATTTAAACTTTTACTTAGTATAGTTTACTTATAAAATAGATTAAGTTATATAACTTACTACTTATCTTAAGAGAGTAGTATATAACTAGATAGAACTATATTTAGAAAATCTTTAGAAAAATAAAATATTAAATAGAAAAGTATTAAACCTTATAAGTAAAAGCACTTAGGGATTATTCTTAACTATTATAGGATTTAAGAAGGGAATTAACTAGGTATTTACAGATATAGATTTAAAGAAAAAAGCAGTATAAGTCTTATATAGCCTCTAATAAAAGAGTTTAGCTACTAAGTATATATTAATATTCTAGTAGTACTTTATATATCTTAGTTAAAATAACAAGACTTTATAAGAGTAGTACTATAGAAGATTAGAAGATAGTATTAAGAACGAATTAGCTAGAGATAACTTCTTAGATATACTCGATAAATTAACTAATAATATAATTAAAATCGATAATTAAAATTATAAGCGAAGTCTAGAGAAGAAAAGTAGTTATAGACATCGATAAAGAAAGAGTAGAAAAAAGGACTATAGAGATTCTATAGAAATTAGCGCTACTTAGAAGCGTTAGATACTAAGAAAGAGAACTTAAGATAGAAACCTACTAAAGAGAGAGCTTTTCTAGAAAGAGCGAGATCGTCGACGTAAGTAGAACTTATATTATAAATATAGCCTTTCTAGCTATAGAGTAAATAAGTATAGTAAGAAGAAAGACTCTAAAGGGAAACAAGCTAACGCTACTGTTTAAAAGAAAGTAGCTTTACTAGAAAAAATTAAACTTATAAATAAAGAACTCGAGGTTAGAGAATATAATACGTAGATTAAAATAGATATCTTAGATATAATAGAAGGCGCTATATACTTATAACTAGATAAAGAAATTAAGTTACAAGTTAGTAGAGTATAGAATACTAATAATAGTAGAAATCTACTTTTTAAAGAATATTATAATATATAATTAGAAATAGAATATAAATTACCTCTTTAAGCAGAATACGAATCGCTACTATTAATAATTTTATTAGAGTTATTAGAATTAGAATCTGATTTATTAGAAGTAGATCTAAGAATATATAAGTCTAAATAAGACGAGACATAGGTATTTATTAGAACCTTTAAAAGAGAGAATAGATAGATATATATAGAAAACTAGAAACCTGATTTTTAGAGCTTATATTCTACTTAAGGAATTAATTCTACTGTTTTAACTACCTATATAATAGTTTAGAACGAATAAGATAGAATAATAATAGTAAGCCTTATTACTAGAAGAGAAACTATTAAATTTAAAGAATATAGACTAGAATAGGTAATATCTAATAAGCTATCTAGCCTGCTAGAAATAGAAGATATATAGATAGTCGTAGACCTCTAGAAAGAAACTAGTTTATAGTAATAGCATAGTCTAGGGAAATTTACTAGTTAACTAAAACCTAGTTTCTTAGGTATACTATCTAAAGAAACGCTGCTAGAAATAGAAGGCTAGTACGCTATAGTTATATTCGTTAGTATTATCGAGGTAATATTTCAGAAACCTAGAACTAGGAAACTATTTAGTATAATTTTTTTAGAAATAAACGAATACGACATAGACTAAGAAATAGAGTTAGTATAAAAGGAATTATACTATCTAATAATTAGAGAATTATAGTTTATAGAAATAATAAATAAAACTATAGCTAAATAGACACGATTTTATCTAAACGTTATATTCTATTAGTCTATAGAGAAACGATTTATAGAAACCTTACTAGAACTAAAATAGACTATAGAATATAGATTAAAATATAAGATAATTTCTATAGATTTAGAAAAGATAACCTTCGTTCTAAGATCTAATAAAGGAGATAAGAATAAAAGAAGATTTAAAGTATACTTTATAAAAGAAGAATTAAATACTACTTTAGAAGAAAATTAGTTAGTAATAACTATAAAAATAAAAGAAAAGAAACTTCGAGTTATAATCGACTCTAGAGCGACAGGTAACTTCTCTTTCTTAATAGCTTTGAAAAAGCTAAACATCTTAATAAAGAATATAAAACCGTACTACCTAGAGGTAGTTAACGGAATAGACGTTGTCTACTAAGATAGGATTATTAATTAGTAAACTATTCTAATAAAAGTTAATATCGAAGAATACTACTTAGATATATAATTCGATATTATTAAAATAAAGAGTAAGAAAGTAATACTTAGTATACTATAGATTTAAGAATATAATCTAGATATTAACTAGAAGGCTTAAATAATAACCTTTAGTCGATATAATTACGTAGGTTTGTAATTATAACTATAAGACTAGAACGAGGTTAGCGTTACCTCTTCTAAGACGCTAGAATACCTTATCTAAGATCCTTTATAAGTTAGTAAGACAGCTGATAACGAAATACCTATATAGTATAGAGAATTTAGAGCTTTGTTTAAAAACCTAGAAGACTTGTAAGTATTACTAGAACATCGTCTATAGAATTATAAGATTAAATTAAAAGAGAGTTATTATCTCTCGAAGTAGAAGCTTTGTCTATATAACTAGAAAAGTCTTTAGAGAATAGAGAGTTATATAAAAGAAGGTATTAAAAAGAGATATATTAGAAGATCTAAGTTATTAATTACCTTAAATATACTTATTATTAAGAAAAAAGACAACCTAGAGAGAAGAGTATATATTAATTACTAAGAAGTAAATTATACTATAGTTAAGAACGCTTATCCGCTACTACCTAGCTAATACTTATAAGATAAGTTAGATAAAGTAGTACGATTTACAAAACTAGATTAATAAAACGCTTATAAACTTATATAAATAAAAGTCGAAGACGAATAGAAAACTATATTCGTCTTACTATTAGGTCTTTATAAATATATAGTTATACTATTTAGACTATATAACGTACTAGCTATATATTAGAGATAAAATAATAATATTTTAGGAGATCTTCTAAGAGTAATAGTAATATATTATCTAGATAATATCTTAATCTTCTTAGAAAAAGAAGAAGAATATAAGAGATATATTAGAGAAGTTCTATAACGACTTATAAAAGTGAACTCTCGATTAGAACTCTTGAAATACGAGTTTAAGATAACTTAGATACTTTTCTTAGAATAGGTATTTAGCCTAGGAAAAATAGAAATAGATCTAGCAAAGATCTAAGATATCTTAAACTAGAAATTACTAGAAAATATAAAAGATATATAGTTCTTTCTTAGATTTATAAACTTCTACTATCTATTTATTAGAGACTATATAAAGATTACTAAACTAATATTAGTACTAGTAAAAAAGGCTATTAAATTTATATAGAATAAATAAGCTAAGAACGCTTTTTAGAAAATTAAAGTAAGGTTTATAGAAAAACCTATTCTATACGATTTTAATATAGATAAACCTAGTATAATTAAAATAGACGCTTTAGATATAGTAGTAAGTACGATTTACTTATAACTAAATAATAAAGAAAGACTTATAACGTAGTTTATTAGAACCTCGGTTATATTAGAACCCTGATTAATTTTCCTTAGTATATAACTTTAAACTTAAATAACTTAACTATAATATATTAAATTAACTCTTTATAATCAGAGTCTAATATACTAGATATATCTACAGCTTCTTAACAAGTTCGTACGTTATAACCAGCTTTTCTATAGATTCTATAGTATTATTTAAACAGTTACCTCTCCTTATAACTATCTCTTACTACACGTATATCGCGTTGTACCTGCTTATCTACGTCTTTCTAGGCTATAATATTCTATATATCCTCTATAATAAGTGTACCCTCTTTATAGACACGAGCCTTTTTAGCTCTCTAGTGTTTACTAAGAGCTTTATTTACTGCTCGAAGTGTACGTATCGTAGTAGACAGAAGAGTTATCTTATAAGCTATTCGCTTTATACCTTTAGCCAGCGCTATAACTATCTTAAATAGAGGGGTTAGCGAGCTTCTCTAATAGCGAGTAATTCGATTTCGTATAAGAGTTAACTATAAAAGAGCTTCTATTAGATTAGAAGAGGTCTGAGATTCCTATAGAAGAGTGTTAGCAGTAGAGAGTCTAGAGAGTATTAGAGTCTATAACTTTATATTAAGCTTTGAAATCACTACTTACGGATCAAAAGGCACTAGGCTAGCTCTACGGAATCTAGCCTACGCGTTCTAGACTGTTATAGATTCCTTATATACTACTATAAAGGCTAGAAAGAACTCTACCTTAGTAATATAGTTAATATAAGCTTTAATAAACGTCTTAATCTATCGACTATATACTCGTTTTAATATACTAAAACATCTAATATTAAGTAGCTAGGTTAGATAGGACGAATAGAGAGGTAGTCTAAGAGTTATAATATTATATACCTTATAGTACTCTTAGAATTCAGCCGATTCGTAGCTCTTATACCTATCTAACACTAGCATTCGATATAGACCCTTTACTTAAGTAGTAGTATGCTTATTAAAGTGTTTTAGCTATTCTAGACCTGTCTCGTTGTTTATCTATCTATTACTTATTAGTTTAATAACCTAGTCGTATAGGAGGCCGCTGTTTATATACTAATTTATAAGATAATTCTTCTCTTAGACGACTAAAAATAGAGAGACATTCTAACCCTCGCTATTAATATAAGCAATTACTATAGCCTATTCCCGATTACCTAGCTGAACTGCCTTATCTCTACTACGTCGATCTACACGTGTAATAACTATTATAGAGTAAATCATATCTATTATAAAGCCTGTTTCGTCGAAGTTATAGAAATCGTAATCTAAAACGCTGTATTTCGCTCTTATATTTTATATAAGTTAGAACCACGTACTAATTAGATTAGAATCTTCGTATAAAGTTCTTTAGAAGTTATAAACGCGATTAAAACGCGTCTTTAACCCTGGTTATTATTATATAAATCGATAAGCCTAGAGCTTACTAACGTGTTTTCCTTTTTATAATTCAAGGATAAAATTAGCTATATCTTCTATACTAGCTAGCTAAGGTGTAAACTCTCTAGAATCTATATTAAGTATATTCTAAATAATTACTTCTTCTTCTACCTTAGATAATTTAAGGTTTACTAGTCGACGGTCGGCTAGAGAAAGGTAGCCGTTTATTCTATTATTAAGTATAGAATAAGATATTCTATAGATCTTTGTAGCTTTCCGTCGACTTAGCTTTTTAGATATTCGAATTATCTTAATAGCTAGAATAACTTTTGATTCTTTAGTAATAATAGACATAGTAGAAGGTTAAAAAAACGCGTGTTAAAGTTAGAGAGTAGGATTTCAAGAAAATTAATCGAGGTTCTAATATAACCGAGGTTCTAATAAACTACGTTACTTATTATATATTATTCTAAAATATTTAATCTAGTATAATAAAACTATAGTATCTTTAACAAAGAATTACTTATTATAGCATTAGCTTTAGAATACTAGAGAATTTATTTATAGTTAGTAAAATACTAAGTTATAATTCTATCTAATTATAAAAACTTTAGAATGTTTATAATAACTAAAGAACTTATAACTAGACAGCTAGCTAGATAGACAGAGATATTAGAAGGTTTTAATATCGTTATTTATTATATAAAGAGAACGTTTAACACTTAAGCTAATACTCTTAGCTAGAAACCTAGATATAAGAGAAATAAAGAGTTTAAGAAAATTATAATTCTAAAAACTCTTAAGAATAGAGACTTAGCTCTTATAATTTATGAAATTACTACTACTAGAAATAACAATCTATAGAAGAAAAAGATATAGAAGACATAGGAAATAGATTAGCTAGAATTAACTAAATAGGAAAATAAGCTATTTAACCTAGTTTAAGAAAAGGATTTCGCTAATATTTACTATACTACAAATAAGTATAATAATAGAAAAAGATATAGAAACGAGAAGTTATAGGTTCTAAAGTTATATATAAGGGAATTTATTAAAGAATATTATTCAGTACTAGCTTATAGATACTAAGAGGTTCGTTTAATTTTTTAGAGAATAAGATAACATTACTATGTTAATTAGTTATCTATAATAGTTAAGAAGGTAATAGTAGAATATAATACTTATACCTAGAATAAGGCTTTCTACTATACTTCTTATAGATAGATAAATACTACTCTAATACTATAGATACCTTAGAAATCGATATCTATAGATTTTATTATTAAATTACTAAAATCTAAAGATCTAATAATAGAAGTTAAGTATAACTTAATCCTAGTTATTATAGAACGACTTATAAAGTATATAATTCTAATAGTATATATAGAATTAAGTATAGCTAAGGAGTTAGTATTTATATTCCTTAGAGAAGTAGTTTTAAGACATAGACTATTAGAAGAAATACTCTTAGTTAGAGATAAAGTCTTTATCTTAAAATTTTAGATTACTCTTATAAAACGATTAGATATAAAAAGAAAGCTTTTTATAGCTTTTTACTCTTAAATAAATACAGAAAATAAACAGATAAATTAAGTAGTTAAAATATACTTTTATTATTATATAAACTATTAGTAAAACAACTAGGTAGAACTACTACCTCTAGTATAGTTTATCTATAATAGTTTAGTAATAAAAATAATACTTATTATATTATTTTATACTAACGTTAGATATAAATTAACAGTATATCGAGAACCGCTGTCTACGACTATTAATAACTAACTTACTCGTATTTACGTCTTAAAAATTAAAAGTCTATATAAGGAACTTATAGAGGACTTGTAATTCGTAGTAGAAAGAAATATATACTACTATAACAGATAACGTAGTTAGAAGCTAATACTAAAAAAGAGAGATAAAGTCTACTTAGTATAGAAAAACATTAATACGAAAAAACTAAGTAATAAATTAGACTATAAAAAACTTAGACTATGTTAGTATAACTTGGTTATAAATCTGTCTAGTTATATATACGTATTATATTCTCTAAGACTATTCTAGGTACTCGAAGTACGACTATTTATACTTGTACTAGCGTGGTACTAGCGTGCTAGTTACGTAGATAGATATAAGTTAGAGGCTTATTCATCTATATAATAATACTAGTAACTTCTTAAAAGGTAGTAGTCGTCTATAACGAGAGCGTAGTACTTAAATCGGTTATATTAATCTATCTATAATCTAACTAATCAAATCCTCTCTTCGTATCTCTAACTAATAAGAGCGCTCTATCTAGCGTCTTATTCTAGTAATAAATTCCCTTTACTTCTACTACTACTACCGTTGTTAATATCTCCTATAACTACTTCGTCTCTCTTAACCTATTCCGTGACTTTAATAGTAATCTTATTTATATTAATTAGCTAGGTTAAAGTATTACAAGCTGTAGCTTTAGTTATAACGTCTATAGGATTACTGTCTCTATCGATCTATTTAACTTCCGATATCTTACGCCTTTTATAAGCTTGTCTTAGATATATAATATTGATTATTAAACGCTTCTCCTTAGTATTACTAAGCTTTACTAGACACTCGTAAACACTCTTAGAGTCGGTGTAAATAACAAGTAGAATCTTAATCTTAAGTATTAATTCTATCGTAGATTTAATAACTTCTATTATATTAAAACCGTTACTTAAAGTATATAATTCAGCTGCTAGAATACTTCTAGTAACTCTCTTATACTTAGTAGAGGACTAATAGACAATGTTACTATTATTAGTAGCGTCGGCTAATATAATTATATATCTAATCTAGGAAGTATAATCGTTATTATTTATAAAGAAAGAATCAGTAAAAAGCATAAGCTTAAGTAAGGAATAATCTAAAGTAATAAACTTAAGTCTACGTTCTATATTCTCTATTTACTACTATAGAACCTTGTTTAAAGCTTTAACGTCTTCTAGAAGTAGATTAGTCGACTAGGTAGTAAAAGATAGTATAAAAGCTGCTTCTAGTTATAATATAGTTATAAGATAGGCTTCTTAAGCTTACTATATAATGAATTAATCTCTTATAGTAACGTTATAGTATATATCTCTATAAGAGCTCTTTAATTCGATCGATTTAGTACTTACTAGCTTAAGGTTCTTAGTATAATCTTAGGTTAAAAGTATCGATCCGTCTTTCTAGCGTATAATAATACCTCTATTAAATTTCAAAGCGTAATCGACTATAAGCTCTTCTCTTTCCTTAGCGTCGAACTTGGCTTCCTTTCTCTTAGTATCTTCTTTCTTAATAAAGGTGCTATCTCCTAAGATAAGTATATCGTTAGTTTATAATCTAATAATCCTAAAGTATCTAGTTTTATTAACTAATAGTAGATAAGAATCGAATATTAATTAGGTTATTCTAAGGAATTTAAGAAGGAATTTATAGTAAGTAGCAAACTCGTATAATCTAGCTTCTAGAATACTATATAATAGTAGTAATATCTTAATTAATAATCTAATCTATTCTAGTATATTCTTTAGTAGTTATACGAACTTTCGACAGTATAGTTATAGCTTACTCTTAGACTAAGTATATACTTAGATAATATTATATAAAAGAAGGTCGAGATGTAGATATAAAGCTATAATAATAAAGATAATTCTTATACTTATATATTAAATCGTAAGCAACTAAGTAAGTACTATCTTCTTAGCTAAATCGTTCTATATATATACTATAAATCGTAAATTTTCAAAGGCTTTATCTATACTATAGAATTTAACTTAGCTGACAACTTATAAATTAAAAAGATTAGTACTATCTAGTAACTTATCTAGAGTAATAAACTTTATTACATCTCTTTCAATTAATCCGTTAATCTCTAGTCTACGGGAATTTATATAATTTATATAAACTATACTATTAATCGATATAAATATCTCGATATCGAAGTCTTTAAAATCGTTAAGTTACTAGTAATCTTAAGAAGTACTATATATGTCGACAACGTATACTTTAGCTTCTTCTTCTTTAGCTAGCTTCTTTTAAGGTCTTCTACGTTCTCTCTTTAGTAGTAATTCTATAAGTCTTTCTCTTAGATCGGTATCCTAGTCTTAACCCTAGTCTTAACTATTACTTTATAATATTTCTAGAATTAAGAGCTCTAGCTCTTTAATAATTTCACTAAATCAAGGCTTTACTACTATAGATTAGAATCTTATACTACTATTTAGTATAATAATAATATTCTTATTTTTAATACTTAAAAGCTAATATAGTCTTATCTATTTACTCTTCTTATTTAGTATCTCTCTCTAGACCTATACGTTAGATCTAAGAGGTATATTCTTTAGGTAATTTAATAGTCTATTATAAGTATTAAAAGCGTTGTTAACTTATCTCTTAGTATAGTACTTTATAACTTCTTAAGAAGCTCGCTTAACTATATTAGCTCGTCTAATATTATTAGAAGAAGAGGCGTTCTATTAAGTTATTTAAGAGTAAGCTCTAAATACTAGTATAGTAGAAACTAATCTGTTTAGTCTAGCTGTATTATTAATAGCTTTAAATACTATCTAAAGAGCTGTCTCTTTTATAAGATCTAGATAGTCTTCGTATATTACTTAATATACTTATCGTACTAGTCTATAGTATTGTTTAACGATTCCGACCGATTAGTATACTTCTACTAGAATACTTTCTACTATACTTCCCGTAGCTCTTATATATTCGTTGAATTTCTTACTTACGAAGTTAGTTCTAGTATCTATAGTAATAATATCTAGAGGTTCTAAATAGACGTCTATCTAGTATTCCTTTAACTTATCTTAGACGTGCTTTGCCTTTATAGTTTTTAACTATCTACTAGCTTAAAAGCAAGTAGCTTCGTCTATAATATATAGAACTACTTCTTCGTTTATAAAGAATATATTAATATATATCTAAAAGTTAAATATAATATTATTATATAAAGTAAATCGAAAGCGTTCTAGAGACTTTCTATACTTCTAATATAGCTTATAATACTTTATAAGATACTATAGAATGTCGATATTAACGTCGTAGCTAGTATACTTAAGAAGTGTCTATAATTTTTATATAGATAGATGTCTAAATTGCTTATATAAATAGTATAACTCTTGCTTACTTAAAAGATAAGAAAACTCTTAAATTATAGTAGACAAAGTATTATTCTATATTATAAAAGAATAACTAAATCGTCGTATAACTAAGACTTCGTATCTATTACTTATTATAAGAGTATTACTAAGGTTATTAAATATAACTCCTAGCGTATCTATGTTATTAAGGTAAAGTAGGAATAGCGTGTCTGTATATAGTATATAGAATTCGATTAAACTGATTAGTATATCTACGAATATTAAGCTGATTAAAGTGTCGATTCTAACGTCGAATTTGATGTTAATCTTCTAGCTATTATAAATAGAGGTCTTTTTAATAGTATTAAATATAAGATACTAGTCGTAACCGATAGTAGACTTCTTTATAGCTTCTATATCAATTATAATACTAAAGAACTTATTATAGTAATATCTCTTAGTACTAGGAACTAAAGTTAAGATTTCTCTATATAGAAGTAGTAGTAATCTACTTCTAGCGTGTTCGTACACAGAGCTAGTTAAGTTATCTATAATATATTAAGCTTCCGAGATAATAATCTCTCTATACTTAGTAATATAATTCTTAATAATATCGTCTATATCGTCTTTAAGAATTATTATAGTAATCTCTTTAGATATATCCTTATCCGGCTTAGTACCTTCGTATTCTATAAGATACTATCTGTATCTATAATAAGAGAGTAGCTTTCTATATCTCTTAGTATATCTAGACTTCTACTTATTCTCCTATTTATTCTAACTTAGCTTAGAGTGATTCGTAGACTAATAATTAGGTTTTATATATATTCTACACTTTAAATTAGATAAGGCATTTACTAGTCGAGTATAAGTATTTAACGTATTTAGTATAGACCGATTTATAGATCTATAGAATCCTCTATAGAAGTTATTCCCTTTTAATCCTATATTCGTTTATAATATTTAGTCTATAAGATTTATATTAGTATCGTTATCTTCCTCGTCGTCTTTAGCTATAAATGCTTCTACTTTTAGATATAAGTTCTACTATATACTAAGTACCGATTTAATAGAACAAGTTATAAGCGAAAGCTTCAGCTTCTTTAGTAGTTTTAATACTATATAAGATACCTCTTCGTATCTGTAATAAGCTAGAAGAAGCTTATTAGCGAATTTCTCTTTCTTATATATATATTTTAGAAGTCTATACTTAATCTATTATAGTCTTCTATATATCTTTTCAAAGACCTTAAGAATAGGCTTATCTAGATACGTTCTCTTATATTCCTTAAGCGTAGTATTATTCTATTCTATTAAGATATTCTAGATATAATTAAGGTTCTAGTATCGCTTCTTAAATTTGCTACAAAGTGCTTTAAAAGTAAGTTCGTCGATAATATTAATAACTTCTATATAATAAAATTCCTAGGCGTCTCTCTTAAGTATTATAGAAAAAGCCTTCTTATACGCCTTCTTTTAAAGTCTATATATCTAGTATTTATCTATAAACACTACTAGCTTAAGGTTAAGATTCTCTCTCTAGCCTCTAAACTTAATATTATTAAATATATATACTCTTATAAGGTTTCTAAGAGTATATTAATCTCCTTTCCTCTTTTATCTTTCGTTAATATCTCTATCTTCTCTATTACTTCTATTATCTCTATTATTATCTAAATCGCTCTCTTTGTTATTATCTAGATCCTCGTAGTCTAATTCGTTAGAAGAGCTTTTAGAGGAAGAAGAAGAAGAATCGTCAGAAGATTCTAGGTTATACTTTAACGATTTACTCTTCTTCTTTTCTCGCTTAGCTCTCTTAAGTGCCTCTAAAAGTAACTTCTTTATTATTAATTTATTACTTGATTTAGAAGGGGTCTTAGAAGAGGTCTTAGACAGTGTTGATTTAGATATTATCTTAGAAGCTAGAGTTGCTAGTGCCTTCTTTACTAGTGTCTTTAAAGACTTTAATAGTATTACTAGAAGAACCGATTTACTTATCTTTCTTAACTTACTAGGTAATAGTATAATAGTATCTTCTTTATTAACAAATTCCTTAATATTTAGAGGATTCTTATAAGGATTCTTTAAGTGCTATCTTAATTCCTTAGATAGAACCTCTCTCTTAGACTTAATCTTCTTAAGTTCTTTATAAGGTACTAGCGTCTTCTCCTCCTCTGTTAAGGTGTTATATAAAGCCTATACTACTCTACTGCTTTCTCTTCTATAAAGATCTTCTACGTATATACCTCTTAATTAGAGAGTTCTTCGAAGACCGCTAGTATATCGAGTAGATATAATTATCTTAAAGTGTTTAAGGTTCTATCCTTTAAAGTCTTCTCGAAAAGCCTCTTATAAAGTAGTATTATATTCCTTTCCTACTTAGTATTCGTCTATATAATCTTATATATAAGTGTTAAGAGTATTACTATCTACGGTTTCTAAATCGGGCTTTTAATAGCCTTCTTCTATTCCGGTTCCTTTAGTTACTATAGTATTATTAGGTATTAATAGCTATAGTGTTCGTAGTGTTGATAGTAGTATAATCCTAGTACTAAACGTAATCGGGATAGGAAAGGTCTAATAATCGTGCTTCCTAGAATACTTTATAGAATCCCGCTATAAAAGGTTAGATAGCTTAAACGATAGCTAGTAGTCGACTTTCTTAAAGGTTCGGAGTAGTGTTTTAGGTAACTGGATTCCTTCTACTTCTTTTTAGTAAATCGGGGGTATAAGTGATTTACTTAATAAGTTAATATAAGTGAATCTATAAGACTTAGTTTATAAGTAAATATAAAGAAGTTAAAGTAATAAGCGATTCTAAGTCTATAATCTTAATACGAGGTAGATTCGTCTTAAAGGTTATATATTATATAAATCCTAGGGCGAACCGTAGGATAGTATACTTATATAATCAAATCTAAACGAGGTTAGAGGATTCTACGTAGTAGTAGACTATAGCGTATAATAGTACTACTCTCAACGTTTAGTTAGCTAAAGACACTTAACTATAGTAAGTATAAGTGAGATTATAACTAAGTAATCTAAACTACGTACGACACTGATTAGTATTAGTATAACTTAGTTATAAATCTGTCTAGTTATATATACGTATTATATTCTCTAAGACTATTCTAAGTACTCGAAGTACGACTATTTATGCTTGTGCTAGCGTGGTACTAGCGTGCTAGTCACGTGGATAGATATGAGTTAGAGGCTTATTCACCTATATAATAATAGACTATTTAAAATTAAATAAGTTAGAGAACCTTTAAATTATAAACTAGTACTACTAAAGACGATAAACATCTACCTAGTATTCTATATATCTCTACTTAAACTAGTACTACTAAGAGCTCTACTAGCTCTAATTATAGAAATTTAACTAGTAAACCTAAACGCTAAGTATAAAGTTAAGAGGATTCTTAACTATAGATTTATTAGAGGATAAATTAAATACTTAATTAAATAGTTAAATTACCTATACTTAGAAAACACTTAAGAACTAAAGAGTAATCTTAACTATTACTTAGAGGAGCTTTAGAAATTCTACTAGTAAAACCTAGGTTTACCTATATCTCGTAGTCTAAAGAGAAAGCTACGAGGAAGGCTAGGTTAAGACCTAGTTTAGATTAGGAACTAGTAGAAATAGACAAGGCTGTTAGACGAGTAATCTCTGCCTCTTACTACTCTTATTCCTCTCTTTCTTTTTCCTTCTTCTCTTTCTTTTCTACCTCTTTAGTAGTGTCGAGTTTATTAAGAAAACGAAGCCTTTAATAGAATATTTTATAACACCTTTCTTTTAGAAAGACCTTCTACTTTCGTAACTGTAGAATCCTCGCTATTACCTCCTTCTTCTCCCTTTCTAGCTTCTCTTCCTATCTTTCGATAGAGGCCTAGTTACTAGTATAGAGAACGTTCTTTTCCTAGGCGTCGTCGGTTTTATTATATTTTAGCTTCGACTAAATATATTTAGAATATTAAGAAGATTAGAAGGAATTAATAAAACATTTATACTTTTAAGAAGTATAGTAAGAATATAGTAATATTTCGTTATAAACTATTTTAATACTTTTTATAAGAAGTATTCGTTCTTCTTTCTTCTTCTATATAGAGTAGGATATAATAGAAAGGAAAGGATACTACTAGTACTCTAACTAAGTTCCTTAGCTTATACTTAAGTATAAGAATATACTAGGCTAAGAAGAGGATAGTGTTATAAATTATATTATACGTAGTAAGTAGTCTAGACAGCGCTCTAATAGAATAAAGCACGATATCTAGGAAATAGAAGGTAATATAAGAGGGAATTAGTAATATAGAGGTATTTAGATATTCTAGAATCTTACTATTAGATAACTGTTAGAAGTTATATAATAGATCTCTTTAGATCTCTTAAGAGATCTAAAAGGATCTAGGGATCTACGATTATATAGAGATCCAGGTAGTACGAAGGGTTCTATATAAGACTAGCACGTCTGCTATTAGATAGAAGCTTCGTACTTAACTTTAGTTATTAATCTTATTATCTTATTTAATATCTTTGATATAAGTAACGAGTTCACTTCTAAGTAAATAATATATCGCGTCTATACTTCTTACCTATATACTAATCTTCGAGACTTAGTTATATTTGTTTAGTTCGTTTAAGTTTCGTTATAACGTAGTCTATTATAGATAGAAGCTCTAACTAGTTATTCTAGTAGTAGTTTATATATAGACGTAGACGTTAATCTAAGTACTAGTTTATTATTTCTATCTAGCTATTAGTCTAGGCGTAGTATATAGTAGAAAGTCGTAGTTATACTCTAAAGATTCTAGTAAATTCTCGTTAAAAGACGGATATAAACTAAGGTTCTTAGTTAGATACTATACTCTCTAGAATCCTATAGTAGTATAATATATACTTGATATATTATTATATATATAACACTTTTCGTAGATCAAATTTTTTATTCTAAAACACTCGTTCTTACCTCCTCGTACCTAATAAGCTGATTTCCTTCTATAGAAACCTCTCTTAGAAGGCTCTAGAAAGAGAGAAGCACGCTCGATTCTCTCTCTTCTAAATATATAGTAACACTTTGTCGTAGCAACTGCTAAAGCTCTCGAGCGTAGTATTATTAGCTAAACCTTCTTCGAAGGAACCGTAGAAGCTATAGATTACTACCTTAGTACTACTCTTAACAAAGCCTCTCTAGACCTTCTCTTATACCTTAGAGCCTTCTATACTTAAGTCGCCGGTATTAGCCTATCTTTCTACTAAGCGTATATCTTAGAGGTACCTCCTATAACGAAACTTAAACGAACTAAACAAAGATAACTAAGTCTCGAAGGTTAGTATATAGTAAGAAGTATAGATACGCTAGGTTGTTTACTTAGAAGTAAACTCGTTACTTATATCAAAGATATTAAATAAGATAATAAGATTAATAACTAAAGCTAAGTATAAAGCTTCTATTTAATAGCAGACGTACTAGTCTTATATAGAACCTTCCGCTTATGTTTAGAGTCCTACTTAGTAGGAGTCCCGAAGATAAAGTCCGACTCTATTTCCTAAGCTTCTTAAAACTAGACTCTATTACCTAACTACTCCTAGCCGAGTTACGTAATATAACTATAATAAGATCCTAGGATTATATATCCTACTATATTCAATCCTTTCTTCCTTTTAGGGTTATAATAGTACTCGTTCTATTAAAGCGTTACCTAGACTTTACTTCGTTATATACTAGCACGTGATTCGTAACACTATCCTCTTCTTAGCCTAACGTGTCCCTATACTAGAATATAAACCTAAAATATACTATTAGAAAGATATTAACCTTTCTTTATATATAAATATGTCTTCTTCTTATATTAAATAAAAAGAGCGTCTAGCTCTTACTATATAAATTAAATCTATATAACGTCTAGTAACTACTTATTCTTTTTGTCGTAAACAGTCTTATTAATATTTTCTAGAGCTCTTTAAATCCTCTTATTATTCTAAGTATATTCAGTTGAAAAGGTCTTATAATAGTCCTAGTTACCTCGACGTTCCTTTCTCTAGGCCTCGAAAACCTATATATTGATTTTTCTTTAGCTCTATACGTAAACGATTCCCTATTACTTCTCTAAGTCCTCCTCTTTCGAGTCCTCTCCTAGAATCCTCTTCTTCCTAGTTTCCTACTTTTAAGATAGCTTCTTTTATTAAGCAGGTACTTTCTAATAACGTATCTCTATCTAACCCCAGTCCCGAGTTCTAGACAGCCCTAGGTTTTGTTAGTAGAACTTCTAAAGTTCTCTTAAGCAGTAGTTAAGACTGCTTTTTAGTTCCTAAGTATTTTCTAAGTATAGGTAATCTAACTATTTAATTAAATACTTAACTTATTCTCTAATAAGCTTATAGTTAAGAATTCTTTTAACTTTATATTTAGTGTTTAGGTTTACTAGTTGAATTTCTATAAATAGAGCTTGTAGAGCTCCTAGTAGTACTAGTTTAAGTAAGGATATATAGAATACTAGGTAGATGTTTATTATCTTTAGTAGCGCTAGTTTATAATTTAAAGGTCTCTTAACTCGCTTAATTTTAAATAGTCTAAGTTTTTTATAATCTAGTTTATTACTTAGTCTTTTTATATTAATATTTTTTCGTACTAAGTAGACTTTATCTCTCTCTTTTAGTATTAGCTTCTAACTACGTCGTTTATTATAGTAGTACGTATTTCTTTCGGCTATAAATTACGGGTCCTTTATAAGTTCCTTATATAGACTTTTAATTTTTAAGACGTAAATATAAGCAAGTTAATTATTAATAGTCATAGACAGTAGTTCTTAATATACTGTTAATTTATATCTAAAGTTAGTATAGAATAGTATAATAAGTATTATTTCTATTACTAAACTATTATAGGCAAACTATACTAAGAGTAGCATTTCTACCTAGTTATCTTACTAGTAGTTTACGTAATAACAAAGGTATATTTTAACTACTTAATTTATCTATTTGTTTTCTCTATTTATTTAAAGGTAAAAAGCTATAGAGAGCTTTCTTTTCACACTTAATCGTTTTATAAGAGCGATCTAAAATTTTAAGATAAAGAGCTTGTCTCTATCTAAGAGTATTTCTTTAGATAGTCTATGTCTTAAAACTACTTCTCTAAGGAATACGAATACTAATTCCTTAGCTATACTTAACTCTATATATACTATTAGAATTATATACTTCGTAAGTCGTTCTATAATAACCAGGATCGTATTATATTCAACTCTTATTATTAGATCTTTAGATTTTAGTAATTTAATAATAAAATCTATAAATATCGATTTCTAAGGTATTTATAGTATTAGAGTAGTGTTTATCTATCTATAAGAAGTATAGTAGGAAGTCTTATTCTAGGTATAGGTATTATATTCTATTATTACTTTCTTAACTATCGTAGATAATCGATTAATATAGTAGTATTATCTTATTCGCTAAAGAGTTCTATAAATTCCTTAGTAGTCGTAAGTAGACATAGTATAGTATTTCTATATAAATTCTTTTACGTATAAGCTAGAAACCTATAGTTTCTCTTTTATATACTAGTTATAACCTTTATATATATTCTAGATTTTATCTATCTAGATATTATTTATTACTACTATTTTATATATAGTAGGTACTAAGTCGCTATTTTCGTCGTATTTTAATATTACTATATTAATATATTTTTTGTTTTTCTTATAACCTGGTTTCCGGCTTAGAGTATTAGCTCGAGTATTACTTATTCTACTAATATAACGAATGATTATCTTAAATCCTACTAAAGTTTTAGACTACCTAGCTAGGTATCTAGTAATAAGTTCCTTAGTCGTAGTAAATGTTTTTAAATTTAGATAATTAGTAAGTATTATTACCGGGTAAGTCGTACCCTAGAAGTAAATCCTCTATTCTTTAATAGCTAGAATAATAGCTATAAGTTCTTTATTATAAATACTATAATTCTATTATACTATATCGAAGGTTTTTAAGAAATAGACTATAGATATAAGTTTTCCCTTCTTATTTAGTTATAGATATATAGCGCCTACTACTATGTCTAAGGCGTCTGTTTCTATTATACTTAGTTTCTTATAATTAAAATTATATAAGATAGGTTTTACTATAAACTATTCTTTGATTTCCTAAAAAGCCTTTTTAGCCTTCTTATCTTAGATAAAAGCTATAGCTTTTCTAGTTAGTATTAACATAGGTTTATAATCTTTATATAGTTCTTAATAAATAGTT
This sequence comes from Calycina herbarum, assembly GCA_001414485.1. NCBI lineage: Eukaryota > Fungi > Ascomycota > Leotiomycetes > Helotiales > Pezizellaceae > Calycina > Calycina herbarum. Next base: position 213,042 of record LLEY01000030.1, on the reverse strand, counting down.
AATAGAAATTAGTAAATCCTAAGAAGAATTGTATATCTTTAACGTTTTTTAGTAATTCCTATTTAACAACTATATAGATCTTTTCCAGATCTATTTCTATTTTCTCTAAGCTAAATACCCGTCTAAGAAAGAGAGTTTTCTTAACTCTAAACTTATATTTCAAGAGTTTTAAACGAGAGTCCACTTTAGTAAGTCTCTTTAAGACTTCTTTTATATAGCTCTTATATTCTTCTAGATTTTCTAAGAAAATTAATATATTATCTAAGTAATATATAATAGTTACCTCTAAAAGATTCTCTAGAATACTATTATTCTATCTCTAATAAGTAGCTAGTATATTAGTTAAACTAAAAGACATTACTATATACTCGTAGAGTTCTAATAGTAAGACAAATACAGTCTTTTATTCATAGCCTACTTTAATTCTAATTAATCTATAAGCGTTCTATTAATCTAGTTTTATAAATTTCTTTGCTTAGCCTAGCTTATCCTATAAGTACTAGCTAGTTAGTAACAGATAAGCGTCTTTAATCGTTACGTTATTTAATTCTCTATAATTAATATATACTCGTCTGTTTAGATCGTCCTTCTTCTTAATAATAAGTATATTCGAGGAGATAGGCGATTTAGATTTTCAAATATATCTCTTCTCTATTTCTTATTAGATATAACTTTCTAATAAAGCTAAGTTATTCTAATTATATAGTCGAAGCTTCTACTTCCTAAGGTTATAACTCTCTATTAATTTAACGTATTTCCCGGGTAAGCCGATCACCCGGGTAAGCCGATTACTAAAACGCGATAATACTACAACTTTAAATATATTATAACAATACTATTAAAAAACCTCTAGCTACTTATATTAATCGATTCCTAAGGTGTCTCGTATATACGAGTATTATGTCTAACCTGATTATATAAACTACAACGTCGCCGCTTACCTTCTAAGCGCTGGCGCTGTATATTATTACTACTCTCTTCCTACTAAGTTTGAATACTTTGAATAATTTCCTCGCCTTTCTTAACTATAAGACTTCTACCTTAGTAAATACGCCTCTTTCGCTTTCTCTCCCTTCTCTTTTTAAGCTGATTTGCCTCTTATAGTGTCTTAATTTCAGCTCTTATAAGAGTAGCTCCGTGTATTATAATTTAAGCTCCCTTAGTAAGCCGATTAAATGCCTCGTTGATTAATATCGGAGAGCTATCTTAGTATTATATAATACGGTTTTTAAGATATATAGTCTAGAATCTAAGCTCTATTACGTTCTGTAGCGTCTTTGGGGTCTAGTTTAGCTCGTTTATAGAGGGTGGAGTTGGTGTCTTTAGCCTTAGATTAAGGTAAGAAAGCACGTTCTTAGGATTATACGGAACTAAGCTAGTTGCTCGGAATCTACTCTTGATATTCTGCTTTATAAATATAGCTTTAAATGCCTCTTTAAATGTAGGAAGGAACTTAAGCTTAGTAATATACTAGATTCTAACTTGAACGAGATTCTTAATCTACTTACTATATAATACCTTTAGAGAGCTAAAACAGCTAACGTTAAGAGGCTGAAGGATGTAAGATAAGTGTGGTAGTATATAGAGAGTAATAATATTATTATCTTAATAGTATTATTGAAATTAAACTGAAATATATGACTCGTAGCTATTAAGAATAAGGAGTCTATATCGCCTAACTATATAACCTTTTATATGTTTATTAAAGTACTGAATCTACTTAAATCCAATCTCGTTTATCGTCTATCTATTCTTACTTAGTATAATTACCTAATCTTATAGGAGACCTAACTCCTCGTACTAAGCTAAGAGATAGTACTGTCTCTTGAAAATAATAAACGGAGGAAGTGTCTAACTATACGAGTTTATACTCTATATAATTAAAACCTACTCTCTATTTCCTAGCTAAGTAGTCTTTAGACGATTCCTTAACTCTAAGCTTATAACAACTTTAGCAGTTGTAATAACCTCTATAAGAAACCTAGCTTTGTCGAAGTTATATATATCCTCTTTTATAACCCTATATTTGGTAATTATATTTCGTATAAGCCTAAACCAGTCTCTAAGAACTATAGGGTCTTTATACTAAGCTCTTTTATAATCGTACTTATAGCTGAATTTCGTTTTAATCTCTATATAGCGTTTAATAAAGGTAGAAGTCTAATTCTTGCCTACTGGAGACGCGTCGTGTTTAAAGAGAAGAAGGTCTGCTATTTCTCGAACAGCTACTAGCTAAGGTAGGAATCCACGCGAGTCTAGGTTAAGAATATATCATACGATAGCTCGCTCTTCTTTGGAGGTAAGTCTTTAAGTATTAGAAGGAGTATCGCGTTGCGAAGGGATTCCGTGTATTCGGTTATAGAGAGTTATATAAGACACGTCGTAGACTTTAACATAAGCTCGTATACTCTTAAAATAACCTAAATTAAAGGCTTAGATAGCTAAAAGAATACGACCCTCTTTATTAGAGGGTTAGGCTTAATTAAGTGGTAGCATTTTAATTTTAAGTTAAGTATCGTGTTTTAGTATTTTAGTGATCGGCTTACCCGGGTGATCGGCTTACCCGGGAAATACGTTAATCTTATAATTTTATAGCTAATGTTTAAGAAGAGTATATATATCTTCTAGGTCTTTGAATAATCTTATAAATTCTCTATACTATATAGGTATTTCGTTATTAGCTTTCTTACTAACCTATAAAGAGCTCTAGGTAAGGTGTTCTAGTATATTTAAAGAGGTAGCGCTAATCTTATTCTAGTCTTAAAGTTATAAATATAAATCTTTGTATTTATATTAACTAAAGGTTATTATTCTAGCTTTCTAGTCGATTTCTAGATTATATTTCTAAATCTATAGTATACCTAGTATTACTTTCTTACTTTCTATTTTAATAATATTAAATTATATATCTAAGTAATATTCTTTAATATTAACTTTTATTAGAATAGTTTACTAATTAATAATTCTATTTTAGTATATAATATCTATTCTATTAACTATATCTAAGTAATATAGTCTTATCTTTTTAATTAAAATATTTAGCTTCTTCTAAGCTATTAGAGAAATAAAGTTACTTATTATTCTAGAGTCTATTATAACTTATAACTCTTTCTCTTATATCTCTATAGTTATTACTAACTGTCTTTCTTCTAAAGTAGTATCTAATTTTACTTTAATAAATTAGACTTTAAAAGATTAATTTTCTTAATTAAATTTTCGTTCTTTCTTACTTTTATACTATAGAAAGAATCTTACTTTTTCCTAGTCTATATATACTACCTTATATACTAATTAGTTTTCTACGATTCTTATAGTCTTAGAAATCCTTCTTATAAATCGTTTTAGTAGTTTTCTATATCTATATTAGATTTATTTATAACTGTTTTCTTTAATAGTTTCTATAGACTATTATTCTCTAATATATAGATAGTCTAAAGTAGTCTCTAATATACTTATTTCTAGTTTTATATAATAAATCCTAAATATATAGTCTCTTAAATTCTTTTTCTTAATAGCTTAAATCCTAGACTAAAGAAAGAATACTATTTCTTTCTTATCTAAGGAAGCTACTTCGTATATCTAGTAATATTCTACTATTTTAGTAGATTCTAGTAAAATCTCTTTAAACTGTTTTTCTAATAACTAATCCGTAGTTAGGCTTAGTTCGTATCTTATCTACTTAATAGTTCTTTTTTAAATTATTTTAGTAAACTATAATTCTTCTACTATAGGATAGTAGAATTCTTCTAGCTCTGTTTTAGCTTATCTAGTAATATCGAGCTCTCTATACTCCTAGAATAATATACTAAACAGTTTCTATAAGTTATATTTTCTAAATACTATTCTATTATTTCTAATTAATATAACTATAATATATTATTTGAATTCTTCTAGTATAATATCTTTAGATAGTATTCTAAGAAAAGAGGTTTTAATTCACTCTTCGAATTCTATTAGAACCTACTATATCTATATACTAATTTTTTCTAAAATATTATATATCTTCTATACGTCCTCTACTTTAGAGTAGCTAGGTTTCTTAATTAGTTATTATTTATATTCTAGTTCTTTTCCTTTAATAGTTTCTTACTTAGTAATTAGACTAACTAGAGTTATTAATTTAAAGTTATTTCTTATAACTATATACGTTATTAAGATAGTTAGATTAACTCTCTTATATAGTATAAGAACTCTAGAAGTCTAGCTTCTAATTGTCGATATATACTTATCGATTTCCTTATTTAAATATTCTAAGAAAGGCTTAAGTTTCTCTAACTTTAGAGTTCTTATTTCCAACCTCTCTCTCTAAACTAGAAGACGAGTCTAATATTTCTAAGAAACTAGTTAATAGTAGTAATTCGTATTCTACTTAAAGATGTTACTTAAATTCCTCTACTAATGATATATTATAATTTTCTTTAAGAAGTAGATCTCTATTATTATTAGTAACTTATATACTACTAAGTTCTTCGTTGTTTTTAATCTAGGTTTTATATTCTTATACTTTAAGTTCCTTATTCGTAAGTTGAATATAATTAGTTAAGGCTACTTATTATTAAATAGTATTATTAATTTATTTCTTTCTCTTAGAGTCTTTCTTCTTACTATACTTATTTAATTAAAGAGCGAGAGACGACTACTAAAAAGCGACTCTAAAAGCCTTGAAATATATTTAGATAACCGTTAGATAGTCTAGAAAGAGAATAAAGCACTCTACGATTATATTAAGTAATCGTAGCAGTAGTAGTAGTAGAATAGAGAGCTTATAAGAAGCTCTTACTTCTCTCTCCGACGTGTTAACAACTAATAGCGAAGGCAGAACAGCGAACGAAGAAGAGCAGAGTAAAAGAGAATAGAGAGAAGTATCGGAATACGTAGACGCGATAGAGAAGGGCCTAATCTAAGTAATACTTAACTTAGTAATAGAGGAAAGAGGTATTAAGATAATTATCGAGGCAGCGAGAAAGGTGCTTAAGTATAGAAGAGCTAGGAAAGGAGGAGACGAAATAATAATAAGAGGTATTCTATAAGAGAAGCTCGTGATCGTAGTAAAGAAGATAGGAGATATAAAGGAACGAACTCTAATATAAGCAGAGAGGGTTAGAGCTAGAGAGCTATAGAGAGAGGCAGGAACTACGCTATAAAAGGAATACGTTATACTAGTAAAATATATAAAGGAGATCACGGTCTAGGCTATAGAGATAAACGAAGAGAAGGATAAGCTATTACTAAAGAAGGTAATAGAGGCTATAAATATAAGAGGATATAGAGTAGAAATAATTATAACGAGGAAGCTTTAAAGCGAGGATATTATTATATAGTTCGAAGAGGAGAAATATATAGTATATATAAGAGATAATAGCTAGGCAAAGAAGGTATTTAGATAAGAGGCAGTAGTAGTAGTAAGAACGCTCGTAGTACTAGTAAAGAGAGTCCTAGTAGATATACTTAAGATAGAAATAGCGGGTATACTATAGAGTATCTTATAAGCCTTTAGTATAAGAGTACTAAAGATTATATAATAAGAGAGCAAGTATAGAGAACGCTAGGGCTAGGAGAGGCTAGCTCTTTAGAACTATATTCTAGAGGTAGTAATAATAGAAGAAATAAGAAGGCTATACTTAAGAGAGATACTATAAGAGGTATAACACTTTACGTATAAGAGATACACAGCAGAAGTAGTAGCTTAAAGGTGCTTTAAGTACTAGAAGTAGAGGTATATAGCACGCTTCTATAAATAAGAGGAGAGGTACGACTAGTATACGTATAAGAAGTACGAAGGGAGTAAAGAGGAGTGCCTTAGTAAAAAGAATCCAAAGAAGTACCTAGTAAAATATAGGAATTATAAGAGAGAATACCTAGTATTTATAAAGAAGTATTAAACAGGAGAATAATACTATAGGTAAGTAAGAGAATAATACCTAGATAGACTAACCTCGTTTATAAATCTGTAAAAGGCTTTAAAAGAAGAAGAGGTAGAGACGCTCTACCTGTTTACGTTTAGCTATAAAGAGAGCTTATAAGCTACGAGGAAGAGATTAAGATAAGGATCTATACTAGGAAAGCCAACGGACATAAGTAAGATAGGACTTATAAACAGAAGTAACCTTGCTTAGTTTCTCGAAAGACTAGGAAGCTCTCTTAGCGTAATAGGGAACTAGGTAGAAGACGAAGTAGAAGTAGGCTAAACACTATCTATAGAACTACTATAAGTGTAATAGTACTATACTAGAATACGAGAAAGACACTAGAGGTACTTAACACAGCTCTAAATTATAAGAAGGAATATAATATCCTAGCAATTTAAGAGCTAGCGTGGAATAGCGTAAGAGACTCTCTAAGCTACTCTTTAAGCTTAAGATATAATATAATTTAGTTAGACAGAGTAGTAGTACTCTTTATATATAAAAGATATCTAAAAGAAAGCTAGACATACGCTACTAGTAAGAACTAGACGAGTATAACAATAGGTAAGGAAGCGAATAAAATAATAGTCTACTTAGTATATAACCTATAAGCTAGGCGAACACTAATCGAGGATATACTTTAATAAGTAAGACTAAGGAGAGCGCTTATAGTAGGAGACCTAAACGCTTACTACTCTCTCTAGGATATCTATAGGAGATATAACTAGAACGTAGACCTTACTCTTAAGCTTACTACATAGTAGGCGTTTAAGAGGAATACGTTATATAGCGAGGTTACCTAGAGAAGAGAAGGCTCTTATAACTTAATAATTAACTTAGCCTTCTCTACTAGAAACGTAGCTACTTAGCAGGAGACGCTAGACCTACCAGGGTCCGACTATATAGCTTAACTTCTTATAATAGCGGCTAGAGAAGAAAGAGAGCTATCGTAGACACTCGGCTATAGCTGGAGGCTAATAGACGAAGTATTAGTAAAGGTAGAGGCTAATTACCTTATAATACTAGTAATCCGGAACGTATAGAAGCTCGAGAGAGCTGTTAAGAAGCTTGTAGAAGAGCTTCAACGAATAGCTCGAGCCTTAATACTGCTTTAAAAGCTAGATAGAGAGAGAGCGTAACCCTAGTAGAATATAGAGGTTAAAGAGGCGTCGAACAAAGTAAGAAAGTACAAAAGAACCTAGAGAGAGCTACGTATAAGAAGCTTAAGAAAACAGCTCGACGACACTCTTTAAGAGCTCTAAATAATAAGTAGAAAGGCAAAGACGAAGAGCTAGAGAGAGGCACTTACAGAGGTAGTAAAAGACGATAGAAAACTATAGATACTTAAAAAGTAGATACGTCTTAAAAGACATATAAAACCCAAAGTACTAGTACTACTAATACTTACCTTACTTAGTAGAGTAAAAGGTAAGAACTATAAGAATAAGACTTATATTCTTATAAAGAAGTTCTTCCTAGAATTAACAGCCGACTACTCTAGTATCCCGAACAGGGAATAGAGCTCTAAGAGCTTCTCTTAGAAGCACGAAGTAAGCTAGCGGGTAACTAAGAAATATATTAAGACAGCTATAAGATTAGCGCCGTAGAAAGCACTAGGGTTCGATATACTTATAAACGGCTTTCTAAAAACGTATAATAAGCTACTTCGAGAGATACTCGTAGTAATAGCAGAAGCGAGCTTCTATTTATAACACTTCCTATTCTACTTCTACTATGCGAAAGTAGTAGTACTTAGAAAACTAGGTAAAATAACGAATAAGACAAAGCAGAGGCCTACTAGCTAATAGCGCTACTCTTAACTATAGATAAGATCCTTAAGAAGGTAATAGTATAGAGGCTTATAAAGCTTGTAAAAGACGCTATAATACTCCTAGAGATGTAAATAGGTAACTAGAAGTACTAGAACACGGAACTAGTAATTAGAATAGTAATAGAGAAAGTATATATAGTATAGGAAAATAAGAGCTACGCGTCTCTAGCTTAGTTAGATATAGTAGAGACATTCGATAAAGTAGATTATACGTAGCTACTCTATACTCTAAGAGAGAAGAAAGTACTATAGTAGGTAGTAACCTAGATAGAAAGCTTTCTCTTAAGACGTAAAGCTATACTATTCTTTAATAGAAGGTTCGCGGACGAAAGAAGCCTAGGATAAGAAGTGCTATAAGGATTAGTACTATCTCTAATACTATTTATCCTTTTTACTTTAATATTATACGATAACCTAGTAAGGATCGATAGGCTAATTATAGTAGGCTTCGTAGATAATATAAACCTACTTATAATATTAAAGAGTATAGTAGTAAACTATAGAATACTTAAGTTAGCCTAGAGAGTATATAACGAGTAGGCAAATAAGCGAGGGATAGCTTTTAGCCTAGAAAAGATAGTACTTATATACTTTATAAGAACGAGAGCTCTATAGAAAGAAACAGTATAGTTCAGAGAGGTAAGGCTTATACTAGTCGAGTATACAAGGTTCCTTAGAGTTAAGCTTAATAGGAAACTAAACTAGAAAGCGTATAGAGAGAGAGTATAGAAGAAGCTTATAACATAGACCTTTACGCTTATAAGGCTTACTAGTAAGACGTAAAGTATCGATTACTACTATATAAGACAAATATATACAGTAGTAATAAGAAGCGTAATTACGTATAAAGCGTTAGCTTAGTACTACGTAACGCTAAAAGGAGGGAGTATAAAGAGGATAGTAAGAAGCTTCTCTATATAATAATCGAAGTGTTTATAAGTAGTAATAGAAGTATACAAAGCTACTCTGATCTAGAGCCTAGAGATAGAGGCAGACTACGCCCTAGTAGACCTCTACCTTAACCTTCGAATAGCTGCTTTTAAAAAGAAATTCTAAACGTCTTAACTAGGAAAGCTAATCTAAGGTACTTACGAGAATATAGCTACGTAGCTAAGAAGAAGGAGAGAAAGACTATTAAAGCTAGGAAAAGCGATACTATACTTCTAGAGAGCGAGGCAAGTATAGGAAGAAGAGTAGAGAATAGAAGAAGAGGGTTTTAGATATAATACTACGCTTATAGAGTAGCAGGAACGCCTAAAGGCTTAAAGAAAGAGAGCTCGAGAGAAGAACCTAATATAGTATATAGAAGCGTTAGATAAGATAGACCTAGTAAACTAAGAGCTATAGAAAGTCTATAAAGGGCTCGCTAAAGCAAAGAGCTCGCTACTCGTCTAGGTAAGGATAGAGACAATAGAGCTTAACGTCTTCCTCTTTATAAGAAGAGTACTAGGCTAGCTAATACTATAGTATACGTACGTAGACAGAAGAGAGACAGTAGAGTATCTAGTACTATTCTACTAAGACATCTTATAAGAGAGAGAAGCACTTATAAGAGCTCTTAGAAAGAGTATCGGAAACTTAAGAGAGCTTAGAGAAGTACTAGTAAATAGAAAGCTAGCGCTGAGAATCACTACCTAGCTGCTTAGTCTTAGAAGACTTTAGGAATATAAGCTAGTACTGGAATTACTTAAAGAGAATAGAGAGGAAGGTAAGAAAGAGATAAGAGAAAGAGAGAAAGAGGAAGAGAGAGCCGAGGCACGCTGGAGAGTAAGACCCTAGCTTCGCCAGTTTTAAGAGAGCGCTTAGAGGCTCTCTATACTACTAATACACGCTTTAGCAGTTGAGCACTTTAACCTACCTCTCTAGTTTATTACTAGGTTAGAGAGAAGAGCTCTAAATAGATAGTAGTAGGAATTAAGAAAGAAGTATTACACGTTTATAAAGAAACTCGAGAGGCGAAGAAGAATAGGCTAAAAGGTATTATAAACTAGAATAGAAGATATACTACTTACTCTTAGAGCTCGGCCTATAGCCTACGTAGTATAAGAATAATAATAATACTATACTTATTTACTCTATAGCTAGAGAGACTGTAGTTATAATATAAGTTCTACTTATGTCGACGATTTCGCTCTTCTTAGAAAAGTTCTTCTTTCTTTAGAAAGGTTTTCTTCTATATAACATTCGCCTTCTTACTATACTTAGTATAGGAGTGTTTCTACTTTTCTAACTCTTTACTCTTTTTCCTATATCTAGAGTTACTTTTCCTAAATTTATATAGACGGTTATCTAACTAGATAACTTCCTTAATTATATCTATAATAGTTAAGAACTATATATTCTATTTAGCTATTTTCTTATAGATATATACTTTTAATCCTCTATAGAAGAGTTCTATAAGAGCGATAGTATTCTATTCTAACTTTGTTCTATAGTATTGAAATTTATTAGTATAATCTATTACTAATCTATTCTAGTATAATTCTAAAAGCTTATATATAGCTGTTTAGATTATATCGAAGTTTTTAAAGACTTTTCTAATAGTTGTCTTAAATCCTTTCTAAGATTTAAATATAATCTTAGTTAATTCTATCTTTCTATCTTTATCCTCGTTTTTAAAGAAGTTCTCTAAATATAGCTAAGTCTATTCTAACGCTAATCCTCTAAGGTAGGAGATAGCGAAGATAGTTTATAAATTATAATTACCTTTGAATTTATTAGAATTAAAGTAAAATAGATGTCTATTTAGAGAAGGAATAAGTCGAGTTCCTTTTACTTATAATATATATCTAGTATTTTAACTTTAATAGATTTAAGTGCTTTAATCTTATAAAGCTTAGAGACGTCTAGTATACTAATATTATCGTCGTTCCTAGTTGATTATATACTAGTAGGTATTCTTCTAGTAATACTTCTAGACGTTTCTATAACGTTGACTCGACTAGTATTTAAGCTAGCGGCGACGGGGGTTGCTAGAGCTATAGCGACTAAACTTCTAAGTAGGTGCTTAAAGTATAACGAAACTTAAACGAACTAAATAAAGATAACTAAGTCTTAAAGGTTAGTATATAGATAAGAAGTATAGATATACCGGGTTATTTACTTAGAAGTAAACTCGTTACTTATATTAAAGATATTAAATAAGATAATAAGATTAATAACTAAAGTTAAGTATAAAGCTTCTATCTAATAGCAGACGTGCTAGTTATATATAGAATCCTTTATACTACCTAGATCTCTATATAGCCTAGGATCTCTAAATCTTTATAGATTCTCTTTAGAATCTAATAGAATCTATTATATAACTTCTAATAGTTATCTAATAGTAAGATCCTAGAATATATAAATACCTCTATACTACTAATTCTCTTCTATATTACCTTTCCGTTTCCTAGATATTATATCTTATTCTATTAGAGCGCTGTCTAGACTACTTACTACGTATAACGTGATTCGTAATATCTAACTATAAAGGATTTTTATATTTATACTATATATATAAGAAAGAGGTTCGTAGAATCTACTATATATAGTTTATCTAACGTACTTAATAAACAAATATAAGAGAGATAAGTTAATTCTAATATTATAAGCTAAATATAAAGAGGTTAATAGATAAGGTTGTCTTATTATAAAGAGAATTAACTAAGAAGGGAAGTCTAATTCTACGTATAAGAGAAGAGGGTTTTATAGAGGCTATATATAGACTATACGTAATTACATTCTAAACGTCGATATATTCCAACTGTTAATCTCTTATATTCTAAACGTCGATATATTCCGAACGTCGATATATTCCGAACGTTGATATATTCTAAACGTTAATCTCTAACGTCGATCCGAACGCTCTAAGTCGTATAGTTACGTTTTATACAAAGGTTAGTAGACCGAGTACTCTTTAGATATAAACCGTTATATATTATAAACTAATCTACTTACTATAAGAAACAGTATAGAGGAATCAGTAAATACTTACTAGTTACCTATACTAGCCTACTATATTAGAGACCTAGTTATATTAAGTATAAAGAATATTAGATCTATATAATCTATTTCTAAGTTCGACGCTAAGTATATTAGCCTCTTTCGAGTACTCTAAATTATAAACTTCTATTCTTATAAACTCGACCTGTCTATAGAACTATACTCTATCTACCTAGTCTTCTATACTAACTTACTACGCCTCTTCGCCGGTATTCCTCTGCCGAGATAATAGAACCCTCTACCTCTACTAGTCGCGGTTAGTAACAACGGTTAGGCTCTTTAAGCATTAGAAGAAATAATAGATTCCTAGAGAGAGAATAGAGAGTTTAAGTATCTTATCCGCTAACGAGAGTATATCAAGGACGAGAATACCTAGGAACCCTTAGTTAACGTTATTAGTAGTAGCGATTCTATTCGCACGTTTAAAAGTAGGTTCTCTACAAAGCTTAAGCCTACTAAGGACGAACGGTTATAAGCCTTCTAGGAACTGCGAGAGAGTATATACGTCTAGCGGAAAGAGAGACCTTATGTTAAGATTTAAGTTTAGTAAATAAGTTCAGCTATTCTTCGGAAATTAGATCCTATACTATAGATTTAGTTAAATAGTTCTTCTGCTTAGAGAACTCTTCTCTCCTTATAGACAATCTAATAATATACTATTACACTAACCTACTAAATCGACTATATCGAGACCTCGATTAACGTCTAAAGAAGTTCTAGAATTATCAGACTTTTCCTATCCTTATCAAGTTTAGTACTAGGAATATACTAAACAGTCTAGCACCTAAGAGTAATAACAACACTATAGCAACTGAGGCTGTAGACACTAGAGAGGGAAGTTATAACGGAAGTTATAAGAAGCCTAATTTATCGAATCTAGATCCGGAATAAGTCATCGGAATGAGTCATTTCTACCGTATTCACTGAGCTCAAATCTTTACAGTGAACTAGAAGAGTAGCTAGTTTGAGCCTAACGACTAGAGAGCAGGCTACCTAGAATATGACGACAGTACTCAATTTGACTCTACTCTGGATCGACCTACTCTTACTCTACACCAAATAACCTCCCAATTAGAACCAGAACTTCATCCTGATCAGCTCTCCGAAATGACGTCTATTCCGATTTTCACTGCATCTGATGCAGCTCGACTGGTGGCCAGGAATTTGATGCAGCCAGCAGGCCGACGGCGCCGGGAGATTGCAAGCTCTTTGATGCTATCAGAGGATTCGTCTTCATCAGGAGGCTTAACAAATTCAGTAGTAGAGACGAACCTATCCTTTATCGTGCCCGAGTTTATTGAAAGCTAAGAGACCTTGGAGTATATTGGTTGGGGAGAAGAGAAAGCCGCCAAAATTTGGGCAGATTGGGAGGCTGGGAAGCTGGAGGAACCGGAAATCAACGCGGATAAGCTCTAAGAATACTTCTTAGAATATACGCTCTCTGCGATACCAACAATTGACCTGGAGGATACGGATTGGGGTGTTGAGATGTTAAGCTAGGGAGTGGCGAAGGAATTGGTGGATGCGATCATAGACGAGGAATTCGCGAATATCAGACTCACGGAGACAGCAAGTTTCTGGGTGCGTAATACTATGGAAATCCGGTTCTTGAGTCTAGAAAGACTCCAACAAGAAAGCGAGATAAGAAGTAGGACTCTAACCATATCAACAACCACTACGCAGGATAGGGACTCTCCTAGAGTCATGACTGAGATAGCAGAGTTCTTAACAGTAGTACCCGGAAAACTCACTCTCTATAAAGCGATTACAACGAATAGAATTCGCTACGACTCAGCCAAAAACATTTCAGTCAGTAGCTCGATTAGCTCCGCCCTATTAGACTTTCGAGGGTACCCCGGAAGTATATTATACTTCACTCCGACTCTAGCAGTCGCCGAGCATTACGCAAAATATGCAACAAGAGGAGGTAGTGGCGGAAAGGTAGTTATACTAGAACTAGCCGTCGTAAACTCATTCATCGAGGGACTCCCCCCCTATGTTCTACAATTCGGGGAGCTATGGAAGCAAGTTATTTTCCTAAGTCGAACTGGACATCTTCTTGGAGGCGACTTAAAGAGAATTCGCAGTCTTCCTTTAATCATCGCACCAACATCACATACCTGCAATAAAGATTTCGGGAAAATGAAAAGTTATAACGAGATATCGGAAAGCCATGTCCTATATGTGGAGGGCAAGGATGCCATCCAATATGTCTTCTAAAAAGATAAGACACTGGAAAGTTTGACGGAGCATGGGTTGATCAAGATTTTTGGAACAGATATGTGGATACCTTTGGTACTGTAGAACATTGAGGAATGATGATGAGTACTCAGTGAAGGTAGTTTAAGAAAGAGGGAAACATAAAAATTAAAATAGTTTTCGTATTCGCCGACCAGTGGGAGAAATGAGTAGAGTAGAGTAGTAGCCCCTGCTTCATCGGTGACCTTCTGACAACAACCGATAGGAATCACGAGAAAAAAGTCCTTTCTCTATATACTAATCAACACATTCAAATATTAAGGCCAAGAAAAAACATACAAAAGGTGCGAAGTAAAGGGGGGAACAAAAAAATAAGGAGTATTGATGGAGCTGCTCGCGCCCTGCGCTAATTTAGATAAACCTCCCCCTGTGTATATCCCCCAACTCTCCAATCATCCAAGAGAAAATCCCTTCTGTCTATATATATCATCATCTTTACAACACCGACCTAAACCCCCCAATCAATCCTTAAAATAATCTCCACACCCCCCCGCTGAAGAAAGAAAGAGCAAAATATGTGACCGTCCCAAAAGCGCAACCACAAGTCTAGAAATTTTCTTTACCCCAAGCGAATGTGAAGTCTGATAATAATTAGCATCGTGATTAGAGGGAATTATGGGAAAGGGGGAAGCATACCTGGATCACTGTACATGTTACACTTAATATGCAATACACTACCCAAAACCTTGGGTCCACAAAAGAAAACACCCGCCTCAGCCGGACTATGAATCTTGCGAACGCTCTTGAAAATAGCATCCCAATTGGGTCGTCCAAAGTTCGTGGGTGCACGGAGACCAGTAATGGCATCTCGGTCGGCGTTGGCATCGTTAATCATGATGTTGGTCGCATCATCAACCTTGATTCTAGCTGTAAGGTAGGTGTGGATCTCAATGTGGTTGTCCATATCTTGAGCTTCGATGGCGAGGAGGAGCGATCTGAACCACTCGAAGGAACCGAAATCACGACAAATCCAGAAAAAGTAGACTTTCGTGAGACGAGTCTTCTTTTGGGGGTAGTTCATGCGATACCAGATAGATTTGAGAATAGAAGCGAATGGAGTGACACCGATACCAGCTCCGCAAAGCATGGCAATCTCGTACTTGAACACATCTTCGGATGCGGAGCCGAAAGGTCCATCGATGTATATTCGGGGTAGGACTCGTCGGATGGCTGGGTCGACACCTTCTGTTCCAGGTGCGTTTGCGTTGACACCGACAACTTGGGATGCATCTTTCTTCTCTCCTCTTGGTTTGTCAAACTCGCATCCGAGGGTTCTTCCAACGTTCCTTGTGAAATCTCCAACCATTCTCATGTGAATAGAGATATAGTCCTCCTCAGGTGCGGAAGTGAGCGTGAAAGGGTGATATTGCCAAACG
The DNA here is from genome assembly GCA_001414485.1 of Calycina herbarum. Lineage (NCBI taxonomy): Eukaryota > Fungi > Ascomycota > Leotiomycetes > Helotiales > Pezizellaceae > Calycina > Calycina herbarum. Next base: position 197,686 of record LLEY01000030.1, on the reverse strand, counting down.
GATACCTCTGGGCAGCAGAAGAAGATGTATTGTCCTGCTCTGGTCTTGGTGTTCTCCTTCTTGATTTGAATTTCGCAAACGTTACTTGGATGTTGGACAACCTTGGAAATGTAGGTCTTGTGCTTTCCACGGATCTCTCTTGCGATTCTCTCCATCAGGTAGATGTAGCCTCCATACATCCAGTATTGCCAGAAAACTCCAATGGCGGTCGTACCAACACTAACACAGTATGGGGCGAAATCTGGCTGAATCATACAGAAGGCTCCGTGGATGGACCAGAAGACGAAGAATATAACGAACATGTGGTGAGTATACCAGAAACGCTCGAAATTAGCACGGCGCGCCTTTTCCACGGATGTTGCAACCATGCACATCAAAGCTACCAACATGACATATCCAGACCATCCTGGGCCAGAAACGAAGTTGGCCAAGAGCCATCCACCAATACCAAGGTTGTTCTTTGCTGAGATCTGAGCGAAATTGTTCCAATGCGCAATAGTGTGCACCCAGGAGAAGAAGACGATTGACCAAGCTGTGGTCTTGTGGAAGGTAATGTTCTTGTCAAATTGTATGATACCGTTCAAAGGTGTTTGTCGAGCCAAGGAGATGAGTGTTCGGCACACTGGGAAGAGAATCATGGCAACATCGAAATGTAGCGTCAACGCAGCTGCTCTTGCTATAGGATATGTGAGACCGAAAGTACTTCGAGCGATCGTTAAGCTGTCCTTGATTTGGTAGTTCATGAAACCAAAGGAAAATACCATCAAATGAATGGCAGCGAAGACGAAGACAAAACTGGCAGCATGTTAGCGTAGATCCCCCCGACAGCATTCCACGTTACCCACAATCTTCGATATCCCTCGTTTACCATCCATCTGTCGAATCTTTCTCTCATATTCAGTTCCCTCGCCCGTTCGCCACTCATCTCTCCCGACATCAACATTCTCGTTAGAGGCGGCCATCTTGATCTTTCCGACACCTTTATCGACCCCGTACTACTCCTGTAATCCATCTTATTCATGCTGCTCGTGTTGCGACCTTGGTCGACTTTCAGTGCCGCGGTCGGCTCTGGATTCCTCGTTGGTCCTCCGTCTCAGTCCTTCCTTTCCTCTCTTTCACAAACGGGGTGTATATATTAAAGACGCTCGGGTCATTCAGAGCCTGCTGATATGACAGAAGGTTCCAAACGAAAGTCGAATTGGGTAGAAGAGAATGTAAAGGAGCGTGAAGGTCGAGAAGCCTAGAAGAGGGCGGGAAATCAGCAACCAGCGGGTATATGGATTGCGCCCAACGCCAACGCCAGTATGAGGCAAGTTGATCGGCAGTTGCTGTTTGAAGAGGAAGGGGATATTAGAAGAGGAATATAATTGTACTGTACATACCTATACACAATGCCTGCACCGGTGGCTACTTGCAGAACACAGAACAATAGAATTAAAAAGTTAATGGGTGTGGCTTGCAGGAAATAGCGGAAGAGCAAGAGACAGCAAAGGAGAGCTTTCGGGAGAGACTAGGGCGTGTGTACCTAGCAAAGGGGAAGGGAAGAGGGAAGAGGGGGGGGGAGAGTAGGGGAGGAAAAGAGGCTCGTCACCCTTCATGCGTGCGTGGGCCGAAGGAGGAGCCGATTTCGAGTTGCAGATGCTGCTGCACCAGAAGGAGAAGCAGAAGGGCTCCGCTTCCCAGACCATGTTGTGGCATGGTGGTGCCACGGACTTCCGACGATGGAAACATGGCGGTGTCATGGTTCGATGGATGGAGCCAAAAACGTGAGGCACTGGCCTTTGGGTGGCCCTTGGGCGCCTCTTCCATCGTCTTGAATGGCTCGGCATCCATCTGGCGTGTCGAAACAAGACGAGGTACAGGGGGGGATACCGAAAGAAGGCCAAAGGATTTGGTGGAGAGGTCACCAACGGCCGCGAAAAGTGGCATGAAGAAACAGAGCCTCTTCAGCGTCCTTCAGGGCCAATAGTGGAGATCATGGGGCCTAAGTTCAGTGACAAGCGCTGAGCACGCCACCTCTTCAGCGTGTTCCCCCTTGGGCCCCAGGGCAAGTTGGGGCACAGAAACAGGCGATCTCGACTGGTGGGTCCCCTGTTTTCTGAGGATGTTTGCCGTGTTTCCCACCGCCCGAGCCTCTTCTCGCAACGGCGCCAAGCGCGGCTGCGGCAATGCCAAGAAGTCCAAGAAACCTCTCGCATTTTCCATTGGCTCGCGGGCACCACACACTTCCTCTTTGGGCCAGGGGTAGCGACCGCTCTGTTGCAAAGCTGTTTCGAGCCAGGGAGCTGACACAACTGTATGGCCTTCTCTCACAAGCGGAGATTGTTCGTCACAACACTGCAATGCTCATGCCACCACCCGAGGACATGAAGAGCCTCAAAACTCTGTGTGTGAAAACCGAGAATGAGTTGGACCATGACACGATAAGCTGTTGTGGACTGGCGAAGCACATAGCGCTCTGTGAAGCGATGGAAGACACTTGTCAAGCAAAAGAAGACTCGAGCGGCACCAGTCTGAGTCTACCTAAGATACCAACGGCTCGGCTCCCCAAAAAAATACAAACCTTATTTCGACTTCTTCGAGCCCGGTCTCAACTGCTCAACTGCTCAATATCAAACCCTGTTGCAGATCTTCCATATCAATCTCACAATCAGTGGCCGGACACCGACAAAAGCCCAGATCCCGTCAGAAGTTATCACAATCTCGAACCTCATCCTCCGTCTTCAGACACAAATCCAATTCGGTACTGCAGATATACCCTGCAAACCACCCCCTTATCCTGTCAATCTCAGCCCAATATACGCCAAGATCGCCCTGTTACCAAAGATGGAGCTTGCCATCCAGTTCAGCCTCCCGTCCCAACTGCTTTGATGCCCTCGATAACTTGGCCTTGCTTTAAGGTTATCCAGAATACCCCACAGATCCAAACGACAAGAGGCTAACCCCCTCATCTCCCGCCTGGGCAAGTATTATATCCCATGACTTCCCTCACTTACACACGGGTAGTGAGAGACTTGGCCATCAATTCCGAGAGATCACAAGTCCATCCTCCTACCGCCCGTTCCCCAGGTTTCGATCAAACACACCAATTTGCATCCTCTTGTTATCTTACGAATCACCATCCAGTTGTTATCTGCTTTCAAAACTACCAAGACTTTCACCACGATTTTACAAAACACCAATCTCGAAGTTTGCTGGCGTAGTGAGAGAAAAATCAGGCCATTTTGTTCTCCACCTAGTGGTGATCATACGCGAAGATGGCGGCTACGATGCCCTTCTCTACTTATAAAAGACTGGGTTGGTAGATCTCCCTTTCCTGGACGACAATCATACATCTCGCCGACTCGTCAACGTCAGCTCTTCTAGGCCAAGAATGGATCGTCTGATCATACCAAGAACACGACCACATATCCTAATTTGGCAACTTGGCAACTAACCAAGTGATTGATCGGAATGCCGAATTCATTGAGCCTGGCAAGTATAACCTCCAGGTGCAGAGAACCGTTGAACTGGTACAGTATCAAAACATGGACAGTCCATTCCAACCCCGGGATTCTCACTCCAGAGCCATATATAGAACACTTATCCCAAATATCAGTCTCATATCACATTTCCCCAACAGTCAGCACTTCAAACCCCATACTTTTCCAGACTCCCTTGCAGTCACGCCCCTTTTCAATTTGCGAGCACTCTATCAAAAACTCCCCAAAAAGAAGCAAGACAGAAAAATAAGCAACAAACCCCACACCCAAGACATCCCCCATTCCCTTCCCCATATTCCAGAGTCTAGGCATCCAAAAGAAGCCGCTCTCACCCAATAGCTGCCGTACCAAGAGCCATCACTAACGGCGCGGCCCAGAAAACCCCAACTTCTGGGTAATCTCCAAGACAACGAGAAAAGAAAGAATCCGGGGAACACAAGCCTTCCATCCATCTCATCAAAAGAGGGACTCAGTCTTGTCCCTTTCTTGTCCCTTTCTTGTCCCTTTTTCGGAATGAAGATGAACCGACGCAATTCGGAAATTCGGAAATTCGGAAGGAAGAGGAGCTTCTGGTGGAGTAGATATATACTTGGTATTGCTTCTCAACTCTTGGGGAAGCATCTCCAGTGATGGAATCTCATAAATCAACCAAAGCGTTCATAGAGATAGCGTAACGAATGACGAGGACTCGTAATCTCAGCCAAGTGCAAGATCCATTTGGATTGGAGCCCCTATTTTGCTCCCGCATCGTCAATGAAGCAACTCGATCCTTCGCCCTCGCTCCATTACCCATTTACCAAACAGCTCTCCCAGTTTCTCATTCAACCATCACCAAAAACAAAGTGACCTCGTTCCTTCCTCCCTCCATGGCCTCCAAAGTCTCCCTCTTATCTGCACCCCCACCTCGTCGTGGTCGTGGTCGTGGTCGCGCCACTCACAACACCTCGTTTCAACCACCCCTTCCCCTATTCCCCTAAGTACCCATCCCTTCCGAAACAAACCCCCCAAGAAACTCACGCATGTTTAACATCAAAAACTCCACCCCCCAACCACCCAATCACCCCTCTTCCCTTCAACCCACCATCCGAACTCCTAAATAGACTCTATTCTCCGATCCATACCTGACAGACACAGATCCCGTAAGCGACTGGCGACACGCCAACCCAGTCGTACAGTAAGTAATTGTGAAATCTGCCGAAACGGGGGGATTTGCGATTTGCTTGGACTAAAGCATGACTAAACCAAAAACCCAAGTCCAAGTCCAAGTCCAAGTCCAAGCCCAAGCATCAAGTCCCATACAAAGACCCAAAGACCCTCAAAAACCTAAGGATGTTCCCGGAAGGCTCGGGCGATGTAGGAATCTACACAGAAGACAAGACAGAAGACAAGACAGAAGATAGAAAGAAGATAGAAAGAAAGTAAGGGCCTGAGAGCCTAAGAACCCGAGAGGCCCAAACTGTAAACTGAGAAGGACTTTGTACAAGAAGGAACCATATATTTACCGGTAACGGCAGCCGGGCAAAGATCTTGTCCGCTTTGGAATACTTCCAGTAACCTCACTGGCGCTTGGGGGTATCAAAAGCGTTAGGTAAGGCGTTAGGAATATATTGACATCATGCCCCCCGTTACCACATTCATCAAGTGTCAATAGACTCCACACCAGAGCCCGGACGCAAGTCACCAGCCACAAAATACCAGTCGCAGGTTTGTGAACTACCAGAAGTTCTAGGAATGTGTTGATGTCGTACCTCAATTTGCAAACCATCCAGTGTCAAATCCGGGGGGTGCATCAGTGGTGGTTGGTCAAGGAACTAGGAGGAGCGTTGATATCACATATCAGTTCTCCAGTGTCAACACCCGATAGACGTCACTAGTCACGGAAAATCATTCTGGAGTTTGGAATCTCAAAAAGTAAGTAATAGATGGCTTGCATTGACGGTAAATATCAACGTATTGTATGCTATCGTGAAAAAGGGGAGCTTAGCAAAGGAAAAATTGAAGAAAACAAACTGCCCGAATGCAAATGAATATCTAATTCCCTCCCAACGATGATGCTATGGATTCCTTTGTCGAATCGTTCTTTTCCTCCCCAAATCCATATACCCACGTCCTCCCATAACGTTTCTTCTTCCGCCAATAAGCCGTTGTGCTCATCATCTGCCGTTTTGCGGGACAAAAACCAGACCAAATTGTTCATGTTGACGCCAGCTAAAAACCACCGGAACTCGAGAAGGGAAATCCACCAACTGCTCTCTGCCTAGATTGCATATTTACGAGTCCACTCCCGGGCGGTTGCCTCATATCTGGAACGATCGGTTTTGTAGACGTGTGCGATTTCGGGAACGAGAGGGTCATCAGGGTTGGGGTCGGTAAGCATGGAGCAGATGGAGAGGAGAACTATCGTGTATCGTTAGTATGACGGCTACACAGTTTATATCAAGCAAAAGTCTTACCTTTGGAGATTGTCAACGCAGGGGACCATTGATCACGCAAAATGTCTAAACAGATGGATCCGTTGGAGTTGATGTTTGGGTGATAAATTCGGGTGGTGAAGTTGACCTTGGGTGGCTTGAATGGGTAATCGGTAGGGAAATGGATAGCTAGAAAGAAAACGCCTCCCGAGTATGGAGAGTCCGACTACGATTCAAGTCAGTAAACATCCCATCATATGATGTGGTTGAGGGGGTTCAGCCTCATCCATCTTGGGCGGCAAACCCCGCCACCCAGATAGGAAAATGATAAGAGGATTCAACTTACAGGACCCATGATGGTAGCTTGCCAGTGAAACTATGGATGATCAACATGTCAGTGTATGCTCCTCCTCGCAATATATACCTGCCGCATGGTGTTTGTGCGCGGTTGAGATGGCCATCCAGCCAGCGTCGAGTCTAACGTACCAGATCATCTCCGATAGGACCTGCTGAGCAGGAGGACGGTGGGTCACTACAGTAGAAGTCTCGTCAGCCATATGATCTTCCTCCTTGTGTATTCGCCCCTCAAATGTGAAGTTGTTGATGATGTTGCAAGGGACCCCGCTCGCGATGCCACCCCACTACGATGACTTCGTTTTTGAGGACAGCGGTGAAGGAGAAGTCGTAAACGTACCGGCCCAAGTCTGTGAGTTCCTTATTGATTCTCTTCAACGCCATACTGCCGGTCTTGTGAGGTTTAGATGTGGTCGTGGATGTTGTGTCGAGACGTTCAGGTCGAGGCGCAGCAAACTGAAAGAGAAGTTCTGTTGGTGTCTACGTTAGCCGCTAGCATCCGACAGCGCCGCTAGGAGGATGCAAATGGGAAAGAGGGGTATGCGACTTACAGAGGATCGGCGATGCGATCGTGGGATGGGTGTGTTGGAGTTGTTGAGTTGGTTGAGGTTTGCTTGAGAGGAGGAAGGTTCAAATAAGGAAAATGGTAAACGTTATTGGCAAGAATGGCGGTGCCCAAATCTCTGCGCCTGCCCTTTTAGCGAGGCGAGACCACTGCCAGGATGACTGTACGTGTGGTCAGCGGTTACAAAAGTCCAGTGAATCAAATGTCTTCTATATGCTTCTTTTCATTGATTACTTGATATTTACTACTGCGATCAAATTCATCTTCAAACATTTGCAACAGGCTGCACAGGCTATTCAGTTTCGGCTTTCGAAGCCGAATCCATGTTCTGAAATTATTCCCAATTCAGAAAGCCTAAGATGAACAAAGAAACAGTCTCAAATTACTATATCTTGACCTCTGAAGACAACAATGTGTGGCTGTCTATTGAAACTTGGGTGAACAAGTAAATTAAGAATAGAAGCCTTCAGCAAAAGACAATGCATATGCCAGGGTCAAATGCAGGTCTTACTATCAACTTTATTTATAGTGAAGTGACACAATTAATCTATTCAGTGCTATTTTTCCTTTCCTATTGCTTCAGCTTTTTCTTCCTTTCTAGACAAATGCTTGAATTCCAGTAATAGCTCTTCCGATAATAAGACCTTGGATTTGTCAGCATCATTGAATGTTTAGCAGTAATGACGAGGGATAACTCACTGTGAATATCACTTTGCCCCTCGTATGTTTGTGTTACAAACAAATTTGCCACATGTCTTCCAATGCCATATTCATCACTGACGGCATTGCCACCAAAAACTTCTTGCAATGTCCTAGCGTTGGATAGAGCACGATCACAATTCTGCCGCTTGATCATGCTGATCATTTCTGGGGTGGCCTTCCTTTGATCCTTTAGTCTTCCAACTTGAAGAGCGGCCAAAGTACTATATGCAGCATCTGTGGTGGCATCTGCCAACTTCTTTTGCACCAGCTGGTATTTGGCAAGTGGATTGCCTTTGAATTGCTTCCTTTCCAAAGCATAAGTCCTCGTTCTTGCAATGCAGTCCTCCAAGGCGCCCGTAACTCCCCAAGCAATACCATATCTGGCACCGTTCAGGCAGGTAAATGGACCTCTGAGACCCTCAACATCGGGAAACATGTTGGCTTCTGGGATCGGACACTCGTCCAGGTGAATCATTCCCGTCAAAGAAGCTCGAAGTCCGTTCTTGTCTTTGATGGCGGGTGTTTCCAGTGTCCCAGGTGGGCACTCTGACCTCTCGACCAAGAACCCCCTGATCTTGCCAGTCTCTTGATATTTTGCCCATACCAACAATACATCAGCTATAGGAGAGTTCGTAATCCAGGTCTTGGATCCTGAAAGAGATAAATAGCCCTTTTTTGTGGGATGTGGCTTTGCAACTGCTTCCATGGATCCCGGATCGCTTCCGTGATTTGGCTCTGTGAGACCAAAAGCCCCCAGCAGCTTCCCCTTGGCCATCTTCGGTAGGAATTTGTCTTTTTGTTCTCGTGTTCCAAACTCATCAATGCCACCCATCACCAGCGAAGACTGGACTGACATGGCAGATCTGTATCCACTGTCTACTCTTTCAACGGCTTTCGTGATAAGCCCCGAGGCAACATTCGATACTCCCGCACATTCGTATCCTTGTATTGTTGCACCAAGTAAGCCGAGTTCCCCCATTTCTTCCAGGATTCGTCTGTCATAGTTCTCGTCTCGGTATGCCTCTGTTGCAGAACGTTAGTAAATCACAACGATATTGTAGTTAACTTACGAAGCACTCTAGGGAGGATTCGTTCTTGGCAGTATGCCTCTGCAGTTTCTGATATTGCGAGCTCTTCCTCTGTCAATTGACTCTGGACATTCAACGGATCCTCCCAATTGAACGATGGAAGAGTGGCGTTAGTTGCGAGCCCTCTGGTGGCAACTGTGCGAGCTGCTGTAGCTACTGACTGTCTTGCGACATTTCGTAGTAGGGGTCTGAACATGTTGGAATGCTGTAAATTGCTTGATAACTGGTATTGTAACTCTCCTTGTAGGACAATGCCGGTTGATTTATTAATATGGGAGAGCTTGGTTGTTTTGTACTTGCCCCGCCTTGCGATTTCGTTCCGAGGTTCGGGTATTGCGATGGGAGATGCAAAACTCCCAACTTGTTTTAGCGATTAACTTTTTGCCATATAAGTGAAAGACGTAAATAATGAGGACGTCGAAAAGAGAGCTGGAAATTTGTAGTAAGATGGATACAAATTTTCTTTGAATGTCATTGAATCGTCGGCTGCTTAACACCCCTGTAAACCACTCAACGCGAACGCGCTTCACCCAAGAACATCGCGTCACCTATTCTTCCAGCTCCTCAACTCCTCCTCAGTTCCTTCCCAACACCACAGCACAACCAAGAGGACCCATTACCACTATCAAGATGGGTATCAAGCAATTATTCTCCATCATCAAGGATGAGGCCCCTGATTCCTACAAGGAGGGCGACATCAAGAACCAATTCGGTCGGAAAGTAGCCATTGTAAGTCTCGGCGTCGCAACTTTCTTGGTACATCTACTAACATATTTTACAGGATGCGTATGCAATAACCTCATACCCAATCCGATATACCGCTGACAACTCTCCAGGTCTATGAGCATTTACAGTTTCCTCATCGCCGTTCGATCGGGCGGAGAAATGTTGACAAACGAAGATGGCGAAACCACCTCTCACCTGATGGGCATGTTCTACCGCACCCTACGAATCGTTGATAACGGAATCAAGCCAGTCTACGTCTTCGATGGCGCCCCTCCTAAGCTCAAGTCCGGGGAACTTGCGAAGCGATTTCAACGAAAGGCGACAGCTGCTGAAGGATTGGAGGAGGCAAAGGAGACGGGTACGGCAGAAGATATCGAGAAATTTTCCCGACGAACAGTCCGAGTTACAAGAGAACATAATGCCGAGTGTCAAAGACTTCTAAAGCTTATGGGTATTCCGTATATTATTGCACCAACAGAAGCAGAGGCGCAATGTGCTGCTTTGGCAAGAGCTGGCAAGGTTTATGCTGCTGCGAGTGAGGATATGGATACTTTGTGTTTTGATTCTCCTGTCTTGCTTAGACATCTTACGTTCAGTGAGCAGCGCAAGGAGCCAGTTCAGGAGATATTCTTGGAAAAGGTCATGGCAGGACTTGGCATGGAACGAGAACAGGTATGTTAGATTCTTAGACTTGTTTGAACTGAAGCTAACAAGCTCCAGTTCGTCGATCTATGCATTCTTCTAGGCTGCGATTACCTCGATCCCGTTCCCAAAGTCGGCCCACAAACAGCACTAAAGCTCATCCGCGAACACAAGACCCTCGAAAACTTTGTTGCGTTCGCAGAGAAGACCAAGAAGTTCGCCATTCCAGAAGATTGGCCATATGCCGATGCGCGAGATCTCTTCTTCAAGCCCGATGTACGACCAGCAGACCACCCAGATTGCGAATTCAAATGGGAGGCTCCAGATGTCGACGGACTCGTTCAATTTCTCGTCACCGAGAAGGGATTTTCCGAGGACAGAGTTCGAGGCGGAGCAGCGAGATTACAAAAGAACCTGAAGTCGGGACAACAAGCTAGATTGGAGGGTTTCTTCAAGCCAGTCCCCAAGACGGAGGAGCAGCTCAAGACTTTGAAGCGAAAGAATGATGCAAAGAATGAGGAGAAGAAGAAGAAGCTCAAGGAAGAGAAGAAGGAGAAGAAGCAGGCCAAGGCTAAACCTAGAGGAACTGCATAGGTGTATTTATTTCATTTTTCTCTTGCTTACTTTTGCTTACTTTTGCTTTCCATGGTGCATAGGCGGCGGATAGGCTGGCTAGCCTCTTGGAGTTGGGGGTTCAATTGACCATACATGGCACATTTAGAGGCATCGACTTCCAGCAGACAAATCAATTACAATATCAAGGCTCAGCTTGTTTCCCTTGAGAATATTGGGTGGCTCCCAATTGGATGCAAAGACTTTTAGTGGACGATTCCTGTTTGTTCCAAGGATATGGCCATTCTCCGTTCTTTCTATATTTTGTCCACACACTTTCGATTCCTTCAGGAATTATCTTCAACCTTTATACATCTTAGGCATCTTCTTCCTTCCTTCCCTCCATTACCAAGAACCAGAAGACGAAATTCGCGCAAGGTGTGGCTTCTGATTCTCATGTAAAGAAAACGATACTGTCTTGGTTTTTCTCTTGACTTTTTCAAATTTTCCATGGAGTTGGAGATGAAATTGTTGTTATTACCTTTACTTTCCAGAGGAGTCTAAGGACTGGGTTGTTATCGTCGAAAAGGAAGCTATCTATCTTGACATATCTGTTGAGTTTCGTTATTCTAGAAGTCTAGAATAATTGAGTTACTTGAATGGGGTAACGTGGGATAGTTGGATTTTGAGAGTTATTTCGAGGATGACGAATTGCTTTCATTGTACAAAATGTTTGGGGTAAATATTAGATGGATGAATTTTTGCAATTTTAAATTGTTCGTCTAGTTGGTAGTTCCTGCTCACCTCAACAGGGTTTCATGTTTATAATTTTGTAGGGGGTTTTGAGCACTTAATCTTTGTGGGAGATGGCTTTTGTTTCCCATCTTGTGTGCCTCAAGGATGAAGTGGGATTTGATCTTATGGAAAAAAAGTTATACGTTGTAACTTGGTTCTTCAACCTCGAAATTTTATATTGCACGTCAAGGAATTGTAGAAAATGTCTACGTGAGTTTGAAATTTATTTTTGATTGAGGGAGGGAAATTGGGAATTGAATAGCATCAAAGGAAAAGTTGCTGTCGAACTCCATTTGAGGGGTTGTTTTTGGTTGTACTCGAGACGTCTCAGTACACTGAACTCTTTTTGCTTGATCATATTAGCAGGTGGGATTTAATTGCGGGATTTTCTGTCAGGGAATTCTTATGAATAATGAAAATACATTTGTAATTATTACCAATGCTTCTTGTCAGCGCCAAGTCGCCTTCTCGTTTGCTTTGACTTAGGGGGGTAATGACCCACGATATGTCCGATCTCTTGAACTGTATGAAGTACTCGAGGTGTATGGTGATGTTCGTTGTTTCAATTTAATCTTGCTTCTGAAATCTGGTAAGGTGGTTCTCATCTCTTAATGCTCAAGCTATTGGAAAACAGGGTAACTATTTGCGGATAATTAGGGGTTCAAGTCTCGTAAACTTTCTCGATTACTATTCAAAGGCTACCTCGTATAATTCCAATCAAAGCAGGACTCCGTTGTCGCTCCGTGGACACTCGTCGTATTTGTTGTACTGGTTACCTATACATTATTCGAGGAGAACTTGGTAATTCTCGTAATTGTGCTCAAATTATATTTGCTTTACAATTACCATCAAATTATGTGTTCACAAAACAATAACCCGATTTCTATTACCTCTTCTCATTCAAGGAACTGTCCCATCGTCGATCGCTGTTCGGTCGAGGGCGCCCAAAGTGGCTATCGTCTGTTGTGAAACCCGAGGGTTCATGGATTGACCATCACGAGTATCCGTACCTAACAAGTGCTTACTATTGACGTTGAAGTACGAATCTCTCCAGAGCTGGATGGTTCGCCACCAAAGTTTGCTTATGTGGATCTTCTGCATCAATGCTACATTGATAGCTGGCCGTGCTGGCATTGACTCTGAGCTCGCTTAGCCTAAAGTTGGGGTAAAGTTGAGAATGTAACTTTGCGATTGTGATGGTTGCATACTTATACGACCCCGATGTCAAGAGAGGTTAATTTATACATCTGACAAGCTTAAGTTGCGTGGGGAGGTATCATATATTGGTGAATGTGAGAATTTTTCGTAGTTGAGGGGAGATTGAGGATGGAGGGGTACGAGCCTCATCGAGTACGTGTTTGGGTTCTTGTGGAAGTCTTTGGACTTCCATCAAGTCCAATATCGTTTTGATAGGAACGAGGCTATCCCCAATGAAAGATACTGATGGGTTGCATTGAACTCGAAGGGTACTTGCATGTCAAGTGGGGCTTTATGCTCTTGGGTTGTTTGATGGAAGCAGTTCTTTGGTCGGAGACCCCCATGATCGAAGGATACAGAAAGAAAGGGACTCGAGAAAATCTGCGGGCATGGCTCGATTTTGCAAGGAGAGGCCTGCGATATACATTGGCTGTTGAACGAGGCATCCATCAACGGTGGTTAGGATTTGGCATGCTGGTTTGATTCGTCAGACTACTTCATGTATCTTATCAAGAACTGCAACCATTAGTAAAGTTTATGAGATGGTTGTGTCAGATTCCTCCAGCTTTAGCGGGGATAAGAAGGGTTGTGCATACCCAGTGGTGTATAAAGGATACGTGATGGAATGAATGATGAGCTTGACGAGTACATATCATTGTTCATTTACTTCTTCTTAATTGTTTAGAATAATAAACAATAACCAAAATGGCAGCTCTTGCGAAGGTGCCACCAGCAACACCTCAATTGCTGATCAGCATCTTCCTTGTATTGGTAAGCCTTCCCTCATGCGATCGCAGAGAGACCTTGCTTACAGCTCCTCTTCCTAGAACTTAGTATACTTCATTTCACGCTCTATCTACAGAGCCTTCTTCCATCCTCTATCCAAATACCCTGGCCCACTATTATGGCGAATCAGCACTCTCCCCAACACCTACCATCTCATGAAAGGCACCCTCCCATATCGAACCCATGAGATACACGAGAAGTACGGACCCATCGTCCGATTATCTCCCAACGATCTCTCATATATCTTGGAAGAAGCATGGGCGGACATCTACGAACGAAAATCCGGTTCCAGGAATTCAGAGATGGATAGGGACGAGAATCAAGTTGTCGATCCTCCCGATGATAGAGGACCAGAGTCGAAATTCTGGTCAACCGACCATGCTGCTCACGCGCGAATCAGGTATGTGAAATCCTGCAGAATAACAAAGAAAAAGGTGATAACTGGGTTGAACCTTAGACGCAATTTGAACCCGGGGTTCTCTGAGAAAGCTCTCAGAGAGCAAGAACCGATCTTGAAGAAACATATCGATTTCTTGATGCAAAGATTGCATGAGAACTGTCACAGCCCGCTTGATATTGTGAAGTGGTTTAACCTTACTACCTTCGATGTGGTATGTTTTCATTTTGGGAGGTTCTAAGCGAACGAATCCTTTCAATTCGGCAAGAATTATAGATTCCCGAGCTGACAGAAGAAACCTAGATAGGCGACTTGACTTTTGGAGAGTCGTTTGACAGTCTTAAGAATTGTGAAACTCACGTAAGCCTGTTCCCTAAGCCCAATTAAAGTCCTAACACCCAAATACAGTTCTGGGTTGATACTATCGTATCGACAATGAAATCAAGTCAAATCATTACCTCCTGGAAACGCTATGGCATCGATAAACTCATGATAAAACTTTTTGCAACGAAAAGTGTGAAGCATACCATGGACCAGCATCAAGCAATCACTTCCGAGAAATTGCGAAAAAGACTTGATTACACTCGGTCTCATCCCGATTTGTAAGTTACACAACCAACACCCTCACCGCTTTCAAGAAGCTTACAATTAACAGTCTTTCCACTTCACAAAAGAACTTTGGTTGTCCAGAAGGCCCAACATGGAAAGAACTCGTCTCACTAGTTGGAGCTTTCATCCCGGCTGGTTCAGAAACAACAGCAACTCTCCTCGCTGGAGTAATCTACTTCCTCTCCCTCAACCCCTCTATGAGAGCAAGGCTCTGCTCCGAAAACCGCACAACGTTTGAATCTGAATCAGAAATCAACATGCAAAATGTTTCTACAAAACTCCCCTTCATGCAAGCAGTTCTTAGTGAAACCTTACGACTATTCCCTCCCGCTGCAGGCAGTTTCAACAGGATCACCCCGCCTGGAGGTTGTGTCGTCGTTGGTGACTATATACCTGGAGGTGTATCGCTTGCTGTCAACCAATGGAGTGCAAATCATTCAAAGCTAAATTTTAGAAGGCCGTATGACTTTTTGCCCCAGAGATGGATGGGAGATGAGGAGTTTGCGGATGATAAGAGGAAGGCAATGCAGCCTTTCAGTGTTGGTCCTAGGAATTGTATTGGAAGGAGTTTGGCTTATGCTGAGTATGTTTTTTCTCTTCTTTAAACTTTTATGTTCGAATTGCTTTGTTGCCGAATGAGCAAGATGAGCTGCTAACGATCGGTATAGATCGCGACTCATTCTTGCGAGATTGGTTTGGAATTTTGATTTTAGTGTTGAGCAGGATGTCAAGGGATGGGCTGATAAGCAACCGGTTTATATTGTTTATCAGAAGCCGAGTTTGATGGTTAAGTTGACTCCCGTTGTTCATTGATTATCTTATCATTTCTTTCCGAGTTGGTTTGGGTTGTTGTTTGGTTAAATTGCTGATGGAGTGCTCGCTCAATTGGGTATCGGGATTTGGAGAGAAGGTTATTTCCTAGTAAAACAGATTGTGTTGTCCTCGTTGCGAAACCTGTGTGATAAAAGTGGTTTGAAATACGTAATTAAGTAAGAAAAACGTTAGACAATCGCCCCATTGGTTCCAACGTAGCAAAATTCAACTCCCCGTTTCAGGATGATAAGCCTTCCAAATTTGCCAGCCTCCCTCAAAACACTGTATAAACCCAAAAACCAAAGTAGCACCCACAAGCACGATAGCAACCCAAAACCACTGCACTCGCTCCCTATCATCATACCACCACTGCTTAATAGTCCTCGGTTTCGACTCATCAAAATACTGTTTCAAAATCACGAGTCTATCGTGCCAGTATCGAAAATGAGCGATCTGTCGTTCTTCGAGTTTAAGCTGTCCAATATCGATAGCGAGGGGAGAGAGGTTATGGGTCTTTGCTTGGGCGAGATACCATTTCCGGCAGGTGATCGAGTGCGTTGGTAAGAGGAGGGCGAGAGTGAGGAGAGTTTCTTGGATGAGGTTTGGGGGGTAGATAGGGCTTTTTGGGGTCAACGATTTGGCTCGTGTGAGAAACGAAGTCGGAAGGGACTTACTTCTCTTTCTGCCATTCTAGGAATCCAGCGCAGTGAAAGACATTCAGCACCGGTTTCTTCCCGTCCTCGATGAATCTCAGGTGATCTGCCAAGTTTGGTGTCCATTGGATACTCACATCGGCAATCCTGTCGATTGATTGCAAATTGAAAGTTCGTTCGAGTTTCACCGAGTCTGTGAGGATGGTTTGATGTCGAAAATGGTTATTGATAGCATCGGCGAGAATTCCTTGCTGCCATATGACCCCCTTCTGGCCTGTTACACCTCGTGAGATAGTGCCTATGTGGACCATGAGGTAGAGACGTGCGACAAGATCAATTAAGCTTTCTAGCGAGTTTTCAAATTCTTCAGTACCATCTGTGCCCAGAAGAGAAGCTAGATCCTTTTTGATATCCTTTCTTGCCAAACCAGACTTCAGTCGTTGTAGGATGAAAATGCTATTGTTAGGTGTGCATATCTCATCTCCAGAATTTTCGGTTTGACCAGCTAGTCGAAGTTGTCTCTCGAAATAAGCGAAATAACTCGAATCTGAGATCGATATGCCTGGATCCAAGTCGAAGAAGTGAGATAGAACCTCTGTCCTCTGAAAGACGGGTGATGTGATTGGCGAGAGTTGGTGCATGTCCCCTCCCCGACTTCCGTTGTGGCTTGATAGAATAAATAAGGAGGAATTTTTGATAGTGCGTCACGACAAATTAACAAATTAGACAGAAGTAACACTGTTGCTCACTGAGTAAAACTTGAACATCAATTTATGAAGATTATGAGTTGTGCTCTAAGGCTTTTGAGAACGAAAAAGTAAATAAGGCTGTGAAAGCCTCAAGACATGTGACCACGCTATTTTTAGAATCTCATAAGTGTGCTGAGAGCAAGGCTGTGTCAAAGTTTGTTGAAAAATTTTGCACTAAAATTAAGAGTACAAAAGATTTACAGGGCCTTTAGGTATCGCACTCCTAAAGCCATTTAACCTCAATTTTCCTTCCCAGAACCTGTTCAATGTTCCGAACAACCTTGTACGCAGGAATAATATAGACAGTTTTCACACCCGGAACACCAGCAACTATGTGCCCATATAAGGTACCATCATTAGCATCAACAACCCACGACCCTGAATCACCTTCCGCTATTTATTGCAGTTAGAAGACAGAAGGTCCCTGTATCACGGGGGACTCACCCGACGGTCTGTCAAGATCTACGGTCCAAACTTCCTGGAACTTGCTAAGAGATGACAATTTTATCATGGATGTTGTTGATGAGATTTTTCCCTTTGCAAGACGACCACCCAGTGGTACAACAATTGAGTTATTTTCGGCGACTTTCACTGCTATGGGGCGAGTTTGTGTTGACTGGTTAAGAATTTGGAAATCGCTGATATCGGTATATCTGATCAAAGCCCAATCAAGACCAAGGGTTGTTGTCGTAACCGAGGAAAACGCGATTTGGTTTAAAGTAACTAATAGAGAAGAATCCTTATCAAATGTCCGGGTGGATTCGAGACGGCAAGTCAAGCCAGGTTCATTTGGGTAATTCACATTCTTTAATTGAGAACTCGTGGAATCTGTTGATATATATTGGGCGGGCGAGGAGACGGAGGAAATGCTTGCTAGACATAATTAGCCTCGGTCTCAAGACAGAAACAAAAAAAAACGGTGCGTATCTGCAAAGAATTACCTTCGCTAGTGACGTTGACGTCAGTCTCTTCCGCTTCGTTCCCGTCTTCGTCGTCATGGTCGAAGGCAAAGTCTTCATATATTGGGTTTTGGGGATTTGAACTTGTGTAAAAGCTTGGTTCCAAAACATGACCGACTGTCAATCCAAAATAGTGTCCCCTAGACTGTATAAAACCGCCAATGGTAGCCCTCCTGTGTCTTTCAAAGTGAATAGGAATCCCGCGATAGTAGTGGCCAGGGGGAGCAGGCATAACAGAACGGTTCTTGTCCCTTAGATTCAGTGTCCATTCCTTTTCGGGATCTCTCATCTGATGGTGTGAAGTAGAAGTATGATTCAATTTTAGAGGCACTGGTTCAATAGACGGAAATGTAGTAATTATGTCCACATCACTTTCTGGAACGTACTCCTGGGTTCGCGAAGGAGGTTGGGATAGACTGGCGCTCTGTGGAATAAAAGACAAACCAACATTTGTTATCGGAATCTGAGGATGTCCCATGGAAGTTGACTGAACAATCATCGAAACCTGGGGTGCTTCGCTAATGGGATCTCGATTGACTGTTGCGAATTTTTGGCGGCGCCTGCGAAAGAAAAACACCAGAACACCAATAATTAGGAAGACCCCCACCGGTGTTGATATACCAATTGCAATATTTTCGCCAAGTGAAAGACCTCCTCCGGTTCCTCCGGAAGCCGGAACTGGGTCCGGACTTTGTTCAACATGAAGTTCCCTTTTGAAGGAGAGACTTATCAATAACCCTGACTCATCGGAGTCGGTACGTCTGGAAGAAGTAGAAAGAAGTCGCAAATATCCTCTTCCAGCAGCCAAGGGACACATTGAACTCTGGGCTAGCAGAATTTTTGGATGTCCCTTCAGGATCCCGCTTTGCTTGACATACTTGATCGCTCTCTTTCTCGGGTTGACACTTTGACAGGTGAAAATAAGCGTCGGGCGAGCATTGTTCGGTCGACTACCCATCATATACATGCCGAATGTAAGAACGTTTCCAGCAACAGACTCACCTTCTTCGAGTTCATCCACGCGATTATCAAGAAGTTCAGCGATTTTGTTAGCCACCTGTGTAAAGAGCTCCTGGGCAGGACCAACAGCAACCCAACACTCATTGCCGCCTAGAGAGTTACATTTTGTTCCGAGTGAGAGCTCAGGATTGGGCCATGTTGGTGCCTTGAGCTTGAGTCGAGCAATAAGTTGTTTTCGGTCCATAAATCGAGAAGACTGTGGCGTCGTGGATTGCTCGGCAATTTTCAGTTCCGCCTGAGGTAAAGGGCTCTCAGTGGTTGAACTGTTTATATTTTCCGAATTCTTGTTATGTTCTTCAACCTCTACTCCAGTCTGGCTTTTCTGTGATTCCGGTGACAAGGTCCCTTCCGCAATCCCTATATCAGGATGGCTGATCGCTGGACTCGAAGGAGTCACCTCGTGGACCGCCGTCTCCAAATTCCTAATCTCGACTCCAGATTTGATAACATCACAGCCTTTTGGTATCCTCGTGGGCTGCTCCTCTGGTGTATCGTCCTTTCGAGGAGGCTTTCTCTCAGCATTCCGTTCCCCAGCCTTGCCGATTTTTGTTTGCGGAATTTTTGGCCATTTGATCCAATGTACCGTGCTCCTAGGCATCAACGAGTCTCTCGCGAGTTCCATCTTCAATCGACTAGTATTGTCATCGCCTTAAAACAATTGTTACCTTCATGCTGACCACCTCGAGATTGGAATTTTGGACGCTGCCTAGTATTTCCCATCATTGTGATTGGACGCCCAAGTAAGACGAGGAAAAAGCAAAAATGGAAACGCAACGGCTGATTTGCACATCGCGATAAGCCTCATTGCCACTCGAAAGTGAGCCTTACCACAAGAAACAATTGCAGAGAGAGAGACTGAAGCCTACTTAGGTTGAGACTTATTGTTGCGGTTGATGATTGATGTTGAGGTGACAGACCCCCTTGTCAAAATAACGCCAAGACACACCCTTGTAATTACCATCTTGGCGGCAACCAAGTACCGGTACACCAACGAACACAAAATTCGATGAGTAGTGAAGAACTCTGGATATCGAAAGAGCTCGAGTTAATTGTATTTTTTTGCTCAATATTTCCTTGACCGAGACGGTTATCTCTATATCTTGAACTTTCGACAATCACAGGCTCGCTTGGAAGGAAGATAAACAAAACAAAACATCGAGATGTATCTTGAGAATGGGCAGCATTGAATGATGACATGACAGAAGTAACACGAAGAATTACGTGGGAGAATTGTTGAAATGTAAGCAATTCTTTCTGTACTAGAAAACACTCTTTAAGAAAGTAAGCTCTGCCAAACATTGAAGTCAACGAACGAAATGCCTTCAAAGTCGAAGGCCCGAGAGCAAAGAAATATATATTGAAATGTTTTCACAAATGAACATCTTCAGCCCACAGCTTTAAAATCGAACAATTTCATTTTACTTTATTTTGCTACTGTATCTTGCCAGTTCGACATCCGGCAATCTTGCTATCCTGCTATCAAAACAGGAACCCTCATATTCTTTCCATACAGCGAAGCCAATTGCCGGTTCCCTTTCGCGAATCAAATACTCAAATGTCCATACAGGCCTTTTCGCCATTTTCCTTTTGCAAATCTTGATCTTCAAATACCTAAACGCCACAAATCAAATACCACAATCAGTAGCAGGGCGTGGAGCAGGGCGTGGAGTAAGGGGAACAACATCTCTCTCAGGAATCTTGTTGCCCTTGATACCGCCAGCCTGACGAACACCACGAACAACCTCACCACGCTTTGTTACTACAGTAAGGAGATGAACTTCTACACCTTTCTATCAGCATCCAAAAAACCCAAAAGCTCACATAGAAAACCAAAAGGGAAGGAAAGGGGAGGACATACCTTCATTTTGCTCCCCATCAGCATTTGACAAGCTCAAAAACGCCTCGTACAAATCTTCGAATCGGTCCAAGTTTGCTTCAATCTTATCGTAATCTACCTCCTTTTCTGGCTCGTTGACTTCAGTATCTTGACTTCCGGATGGTACATTTTCTTCATTCGAATCTCGAAAGGCTCCTCGTAGATTTCCAACTGAGGACATGGTTTTCAACAATGCTTTTCCCATGCCAGCGAGAGGATTGGAGGGTGGTGGGGTTGCGGTGGCCACTCCGTTTGGAGTTGGGAGTGGGGACTTGGCGTTCATGGATCGGAGTGTTCGAAGATCATTGCGGGATTGTGTGATGAGAGTTGACAATGGTGTGAGTTCGACAGCGGCCGCTGGTGGGTTATTTGGTTCCATGGTTATGAAATTAGCGATCTTCGTGACGGTCGATGACTTTGTCAAAGTGAGGGTGGAGGCGTTTGGGTGCTTGAAAAAGACCTTGGGAGGGAGTTCAGGGAGAACTGGTGTTGCGGGTGTTGCGGGTGTTGCGGGTGTTGCGGGTGTAGTGATAGTTGGAGCTGGTGTGGAACCGACGGATTCAACATTGGTCTTTGAGGGTCCAGCTACATGAGTGAAAGAGGAGCTTCGTGACTTGGTCTCAGTGACTTTTGCTTGTGGTGGAGGTTGGATGACGGTGGTCTTTGGAAAATCAGGTGCAACAGCCTCTTCAGGGGTTATTGGGCTTGGACTGCAGTACCAAGTTAGCTGTGAAGAGGTGAATCGTATCCAGGATCATAAAGGGGCAAGGAAGTTGGGGAAAATGTCAGATTGCTAAGTGAACACATACAGAAAATCAAGAGTGCTTCTTGTACTTCTCAAGGTGCGTCTTCCTTCGCCAGTTAAAACTGTCGCGCTGCTAACACGGTGAGAGCTGAGGTCGATTAAGGACGCGTTTGAATTCATCTTTGTGTGCCCGCCAGCAGTCACAGTCACGGTGTAGGTTCCAGCTTGAGAGTGACTTTCGGAAAAATCAGACATCATCATGGAACGTGTGGTGCTAAATCGACTTTCAGTGTTGTTTGGTACAACAGGAAAGCGACGTTCAGCCATTGTTCCAGCCATTGTTCCAGCCATTGTTCCAGCCTTTGGGCCTCTTCTCTTTTCAGGAGCGCGACGACGGGACAAGTCGAAATGAGGCTTGATGTTTTCCAAACTGGAGAAGCACCTAAGTGAAGAGAGGACACCAGCGACTGATTGTACGCGTTAGTATCATGTCCGATCCAGAGGAAATCATTGCTTTGGGGTGGAGAAGGTGAAGTCTCGCCGATTGGGAGGAGGTTGGAACACATACTTGATGAAGTCTTTCCAGTCTTTGCACTAGGCTCATCAGGCTTTGACGGACCCGCAGCTGAGTTCGTCATATTGAGAGAGTGAAATCGGTCGTTGTACCTATTTAATTATACACAAGAGCGACAAGGGCGGGATGTTGAAGACCCGAAACTCGGTACGTGATCGAGTCGGAGTTTAGCTCTATCAAAACGTGCCAGGGACGCGTGGGCGAAATAGTGTAGAAATCTCTTAGCGCCGGATTTAAGTGCGCTCACCAAGCACTTTCACTCTTCATCGGATCCGAGCTAAGCCTAAAGGAGTATGTGTCTGATTTTGTTGATTGCCTCGCTTCAATCTACACGAGTACCCACACCTACAGCTCAGCGCAAATAAAATGAAAACTTTGAACGCTCTAGGAACGAGTAGAGTAGAATCATGTGCATCTGGGTACTCATATTTTTGTCATATTTTTACGAGATATTGCTGTTTTTTTCAGAGTGCGGTTTAGTAGGGATGCTAAATTATGCAGCAACCTCTTTTGTCCACCGCGAGCTTGCTCTTTTCTTGAAGCGCGTTCTAATACCAAAAAGTAAGATTGAAAACTTGCAAGGTGGTTTTCATATAAAATGAACTTTGCAGTGAAAAGAATTCGAATTTCAGGGGTTCGTTCGCAACAGCACGATTCACGTCAGCCAATTTTAATATGTATAAATACCCCCGCACGAACGTCCAACTCCCGTAAAGGAGTACTCGTTAATTTCAGCGTGCTTTCCATCTCAGTTAGCCCCCGCAGGAAATTGTTCCGCCAAAGCGACACTGAAACCACTCTCGTGGAGTTCTTATTCACTGACCGGATTACAACTTCATTATCTGAACATACTTCGTTCAAGACGGCACTTGGTTTGGATCTATTTTACTGTTAGAAAAGAAGCTACTTTCAATAGACCATTGAATAGAAAAGCTTAGATCAAAAGTAACTTGATCATCTGAAAAATACTTGTTTCGAGACGGAACTTTGTGTCGAAAAAGAATTCGTTCAGAGTTGAAGATGAATTCAGACGCAAGTCTTTCTACACAAGTTTACTCCCTTCAATCTTACTTCAGTCTTACCTTTTCTTTTCCCAAGAACCAAGGGAAAATTTTATAAACCGAATAACTATACCCAAGACTTTCACGGCCGCTGGTAGCTAAATAATACCAAGACATAAGGCTCTTATTGTAGCCTTCACCCCGCACAAGGCTCTGATGATGCCATCGTAAACCTCACTTCTTGAAGACTTCAAGAGTTCATGACCCCCAAAGATATAAATTCTTGCTCAAGCAGTGGCAAGAAAGACAAGCAACAAACGATACGTGATGTAAATGATGCAATCAAGAATTCTAATCCAAGTGACCCTTTCCTAAGTGACCCAGTGACAATTAAGGGTTGGGGTTGAGGTTGGGGTTTGGGGCACCCTCCACCTTTGCACCAACACTTCATTTTAGTCACTCTCACAAATCTCCCCTTGATACCTCGATTTCCTCGATACAGATACCTTGGGAAGATACTTTTCGGTGGTAATTTTCGTGTTCCCACTTTCGCTTAATGGACACGTCGAAACAAAATGAAACACAGCTAACCTTCAGCCAAGTTCCATGTTATAATTTCACGTAGCGACTCAACAGAGAATTCCAAGTGAGGGTTTTATCTGCCCCAATGATTGTTGGTACTTGAGCTGGAAAGAAAAAGAGAGATATGCGAAAGCTTTCGTTCATGCTATGAACAAATTACCGCAAAATCATTAACTCCACCGCTAAAGAGCATACTCGCAAAGACCACCACACCCTGCCAACCAATCGCAGAGGAATAGAGTATCACAAAGCCACAGCCAAGGTCCTGCTCGAAGTGTTTCCTGCAAATCCATATGCCTAAAAGCCAAATGCCCTCATAAAGCCGCAAATCCGCAAAAGAAAAGAGAAGAGTAATCCATGAGCCATCAGTCGTCAGTCATCCAGTGTCGTCAAGTCGTACCCCGCGCAAAAGCAAGATCCACCACGACAAAGCCAATTACATGACCACACAGCTTCCCGTTCCCGTTCCACCACCTCCTCCACGTCCAGCTTGATCACCAACCTCGCCAACCTTCTCAAGTAACTCATCAGTTTCCGGTATATCACCCTCCACCTTATCACCACTCTCCTCCCGAGGCACAATAATCTTCCTACCAACACTCTCCTCCTTCTTCTCATCCACCCCACCCTGCGGCCAAAACCCCTCATAAACCTCGTCCCAAGCCTCCTCAACCCAATCCTTATCCCCCTCCTTGCCTTCCTTCTCCGCCAACGTGAAAAGCACAGCATCCAAGCCTTTCTTCAATCCCCCAATCTCGTTCTTCAACTTTTCGTTCTCGAGACGGAGGGTTTCTTGTGCGTTGTGTTGGGTGGCGAGTGTGAGGAGGGCTTGGAGCTTTGAGAGCTCGGCGTGGAGGTTGGAGTTTTCGGATTCTAATTCGGTGGTTTCGGTCGTGGTGATCAAGGGAGGGGGAGTGGACTTCTGAGTGGTGGTGAGGTCGGTGGTTAGGGTTGTTAGGGAGGAGAGGGATGTTTCGATGCGGGTGCATGTTGTTAGGAGACTCGTTGAGGGGTCGGATCTTTTGCCACGGACTGTGGGGGGAGGATGTTAGTTTATTATTGTTATGCAAGAAGCATTGAAATTTCAAGGAAGCCCTGAAAGGTGCGAGAGCGAAAAGGGAAGAACTTACCAGCACAATCCAACCCATCAATCTTCTGACCATAACCCTCCTTCCATCCTTCCTTCCACTCCTGCATATATTTCGACAGCATCAACAAACCGGTACGCTTAGCCTGCGCTCGTCTGTCCGAGTTTTGGTCAGGATTAACTTTGTCCCACTCGCCGAAGATGCCATCGTAGATAGCAGGGAGCAGGAGCTTCTGCATCTCGATTGCCTCGTTGATTGATTGAATAGGAAGTTGTTTCAAGATGCGTTCAATATTGTCGAGTCGCTCGTAGATTTGTGTGTCTTCGTCGATGAATAGCTGAGGTGAGTTGGCAATATCAGTGGGAGTATCAGGTTGTTCTTCAACGCTTGGTAGGACGTTGGGTTTGGTGGTTGGGAATTGAAAAGATTTAGACAGAATTCTTGGTTGCGGATCTTCAATGGATGGAGTTGCGTTGGAAGATTTGCCTGGAGAGCCTGTAACTCAGTCATCAGCTTCATATTGTTCTGCGCGCATAGTAGAAATCCAGAAGTGAAGATCTCGATGACTCTTACCAATTGTTGCTTCCGATCCACCCCCATTGTCCTTCTCGGCTCCCTTCCCATTGTTCTTTTCCATGACTGTCTTGAACGGAATAAACTCCATCTCCTCAAAACTCTCCACAGACTTCTCCAAAGCCGATTTCTCCTCCGCACCCTGCTTCCTCGCATATTCCGCAACACCAAGATCATTCCCAGTCAACCGTTCCCACTCCTTCCCAAAAGTCAAATCCAGCGCAACCAAATTCATAGACTGCCCAACAATCCACTCATCAATAGTCTTCTGATCCCATTTCTGAACAATAGCATCCATACCATGTGTAGCCTCGCTCAGAACAGCAGGATAAGGACGGCTCTTGAAAGCCTCATTGTGGATATTGTTCCAAGTGCGCACAATCTCCTTATTGGCATCTAGGAAGAGCTTGAACGTCTTCTCGCGGAAGGTATCGGTGTTGGTGGAAATCGCTTTGACGCTATTGACAAACTGCATGATTTTGATAAGAGACTCCTCGATTTTGGCCTTGGGACTGACCGCGGTGGCCGTCCAGGAAGGATTTCTGCTGGGACCATGCTTCATGTGTTCGTTGTTGGAGGCGAATCGAGTAAATCGAGTGTTGATCGTATTAAGAGCTTTGATCTTTCCTATCGGGGCCTCAGGGCTGGGAGTGTTGCGCTTTTCAATGGTAAGGTTATCGAGGTTGTTGGCAAGACGGTTGATATCAGAGTCCGATCTTTGCAAGGCGGGTTGCTGGCTCTCTTTATCTAGGCTAGGCACCGCGATGGTTCGACGAGTTGGGAGTCCAGTAGTTGGTAGTCTATTGTCTGAGTCATTTGGAACAATTCCGTACAAAGACTTGTTATCTACTAGAAAGCCGTCGACGCCTGGCTTGGCCTCCAGCTTGGGTGTATCTCTCAAGGATGGTAGATGCTCCGCAGGTTTGCTCCAGAAGTCCGAGTGATGAGCTGATTCGGCAGGATAGTTACCATAGCCAATCCGTTCAGGGCTATGGCTCGTTGCGCGAGGCGTGAGAGGAGTGTTTTCCTTGACATCAGGGCGGCACATAGTATCTGTCGCCATCTTGCCGTTAGACGTTGATGATTGTATAATGGGAGATGGAGAAGCGCAATGCAATTATCGATGTTAGGTATGATAGATGTTGGAGTTCGGAATGTGTTGAAGATTGCGATGGTTGAGGTTGAGAGAATGGCGGGATGAAAAGGCAAATATACCTTGGTAGATATCCTTCTTTGATTTAAGCGGGGTCTCACAGATATTCACCATCGGTCGGAGATTCAAAAAACCAGACTTAACCTTTGCAACCTCACGTAGAGGCAATAGAGGGCAGCAAATACCACTCGTTGTTTTACCTTTCTAGCACATTTTATAATATGCATTTTCAGATAATTTGAGTACTTTACCTGATTCTCCCAAAGATTTAGAAGAGTTTAAACGTAGATACTTTAAAATTATTAGCTTCAATTGTCTCAAAGGATTAGAAACGAGATTTATTTACTTGCGCTTCTATTGTCTATCACAAGGCAACTGACATCACACATATCATCACTGGCCTCAAAAAGAGGGTATCTGGTCAATCAGTTTCATTTACCAATGAACTTTGCCTTACGGCTCAAAACCCTAAGTCTAGCTTACACATTCCCAATGATCCACATCCTCTCCAAAAACCCAAAAGTCTACCTATCTACAATCTCTTGCGACTCCCGAACATTATAGCGGGATGATGATGATGATGAAAAAAGGAAATTCGTAACAACAAAAAAAAGGACGACGCAATGAAAAGAGTAGGCCCAAAGGAAGTGGGCGATGTGGATAATAGAGACACAAGGAGACGACGAAAACGCTAAGAGAAAATCGCTTATGGCAATGGTATATCGTGAATGCTGCCTCCTCCCCAACTTTCCAACACAACTTTCAATTCGTAGGACTAACCACACCCCATTCTTCAATATGCTTGCCACCTATGTACCACCCCCTCAACGAAAGGAAAAGAGGGAATCTCCGTTTTTCTGCACCGGGCTCGTTACTTCTGGCAAAGGAGGTAGCTCCTTATCCAAGCTACTTCTACTCATCGGACGCCTCGATGAATGGCCGATACCATTCGGGCTGTAATCCTTTGCAGGTGTCAGAGGTCGACCGTCGGCATCCTTGGCGGGCGTACGAGGACGTCTGTCGGCATCCCCATTCTCGTCCCGACTATGCCCACTTCGACCACCTGTGCTACTTGCTTCACCAAACTCTTCTACGACCGGAAGTGTCTGGCCTTGATGCCCCCCACTACGGTCGGCACTGGGACTACGAACAGTACTGATAGTTCTAGGGTCTGGACGGTGAGATTCGTCCTCACCTCGCCTCTCCGAATTCATAGCCTCGTTTTCATTCCTCTGAAGAGTGGTGTTTGACGTATTTGATCGGAACATGGGTTGACTTCCAGATCTCCGTCGGCCTGAATCCATAGAACTAGTATTTTGATCACGAGCAGAGAATGTATTGGAGTTCGTGTGCGGTACACCTTGCTTGGGAGCTGCTTGAGCTTCTCTTGCAGCTTCTTCCGGACTTTTGGTAATCCCTTCGATAAAGTGAATAAAACGCTCGCCGTATGGTTCAGGGGCAATAGGTGAAATTTGTTTCTTGTCCTGGCTAAGACCCTCTGCAAAGTTCATTAGCATTCTCGAAATTAAAATAAGGGGATGGATGGGGCGAGCATACTCCAGAAATGCTCAAGCTTCTTGACTGTGCCATAGTGAGTAAGACAATCAATAATCGAAAGGAAAAAGATCTCCTCCCCGGGGCTGTTGTCCTCATGAGTGGCCTGGAAACCTCCATCATCACTGTAGAAAATGAAGTCCTTTTTCGCAAGATTTTCCTCCAAGTCATCTGGCATTTTCGAATTGCTTTCGCCCATGGGTATTGGTTTTTCTTGCTTCAAAATCTGCCGTAATTCCCTGGCCTTGCGAGCACTCTCAAGTTTACTTGGGGTTCTCATCAAGGGACCCCTTCCATCTGGACCGGAATCTTCCGTTGCGGGATTGTCTCCTCCTGGTTGGAACACTTTCAAGGTCTTATCGCGAAGGTTTTCTTGGTTGCCCTTTTGGAGATCATGCACGCCAACAAGCATACTGTAATCCATAATCTTCAGCTTCTGGAGGAGGTGGACATCTCGTTCCATTTGATCAAAGAATAATTGTTTCTTTTCCGGTCCGAACTCGAGGTGCTTCTCCCGACGTAGCCAATTGAGATCCTTCAATGTAGCACGGGGATTCTTCTCGAGATCTTCTTCCCTGAAGTCACGCCCTATTGTTGAACCCTTCAAGTCGAAAGTCTGGTGTATGTCCCGGTGTGGAGGAAACAAATTGTTCATGACCACGAAGTGTATCTTTCTTCCATAGGGTATTTTGACGCGATGAAGTCCGTAGAACTGTGAGAGTAAAGTGTTGGGGTTTTCTTCCACATGGGAGTAGTAGTCCTTTAAAATCCTCCTCAAAAATTTGTGCTCCGCGTGGTGTATTGTCTTGATTATATACTTGTAATCGCGGGAGAAGTAGAAGAAACTTCCACTTTTCCCTGGCGAACCGAGCTCGGAGAGAATATATTTGCTGGTCAACGACATGAGATAGTCCGCTGGATCCAGCTTGAACTTGGCCCGCAGATGTCGAAACACCCATGGTGCATAGTCCTTGAATTTGAAGTCGTACTTTGCCGATGGGGTCAATTCATTTCCAGCACTAGTGATTGTTAGCCCATGGTTTCTGGTGGACTTGAACCAATACATACATATCAAATGAGAATTTGTGCTTAGCCTCAAAGTCTGCATCTGTCAAGTCTCGATCTAGTTTCGCATTTGTTCTCGACACCGTAAACCGAATCCCAGTCAACATATTGTATGCCGTCACATAATTGACATGGTTCTCGTCCACTTTGGTTCCGACAACTACCCTATCGTCATCTTCCTCATCTTTTCGCCTTCGCTTGCTTGCCCTTTTCTGCCTCACAGCCTCTGCCCATCGTGCGGCATCCTCGTCTGGGGGGATCTCTTCGTGGGGCATATTCGAATGTATCGATTGGGTATTCCTTCGATTGAGGCTTAAAGAACCGCGCCTCACACTCGAGCTTAGAGCAGTCGGCGAAAACCTTCCACTACTGTACACAGCG
The DNA here is from genome assembly GCA_001414485.1 of Calycina herbarum. Taxonomy (NCBI): domain Eukaryota; kingdom Fungi; phylum Ascomycota; class Leotiomycetes; order Helotiales; family Pezizellaceae; genus Calycina; species Calycina herbarum. The sequence goes on along the minus strand of LLEY01000030.1, from coordinate 168,594 downwards.
TCGTCGCCGTCACGGGAGCTTCGGCTTGGGGTTGGCTTTGGAACTTGTAATGTGTGCCTGTGCTTCAGACCTGGGTGTGCGGCGGAATTGGGAGACGCAGAGGGTATTGGAGGGGCGGGGTAGGTTGGAGGAGACGAGAAGTGCTGCGGGGAGGTTGTCGATGCACGCGGAGGTGCTTCAGGAGTTTTGGGGGTCGCCGGTAGTAAAGAAGAGGTATAGGTTAAAGGGCCAGTACTTCCGGGATTGGCAGAGATTGGAGGCGGTATTGAAATTCGATGCTGCGATTCGTTCTCGCCTCCATTTATGGTAGCAATGTGAGAATATTCTGTACCGGCATTCTTGTGGGTGCTGGTGTGGTAGGAATTTCCGTTTGTTGAAGCAACTGAGTTTCGGTCCCCATTACCATTTGATGATCTTCCCAACCCGTTCTGTGGTCCTGGGCTCCTCCTTCCATTATCGGATGTGCCATTTCCATTGGCACCGCCATTCACTGACAATGCACTTCCATTTCGTGATGATCTATGTTCCCAGCTATTGGTACTCACTCGACCATTGGGGGTCTGGTTCAAGTTTCCGTCGAGAAATACATCTCCGCCATTGGTATTGGCGTATGGCCGATTGTTGTGGTTCCCGCCATCCACATACATATCCAGACCTTCTCCCACGCTGCCCCTTATAGATGTATGTGGTGATGGTTTGGTGTTCCCATTGGATTTGTCGTATGAATTTCGGAAATGATGGGGTATTTCGTACTGCGGTCGGGTGGCAGATAAGGTAGGCCCAGTATCGTCGGACAAAAACGATGGCATATCGACGGCGTGTGGCATCAGAAGGTAGAGTAGGATAAAAAGGCTGTCGTCACGTCACGTACAAATACAGGATATCACCGCTTATCGTGGTGTTCGTTGTCGCTCGCAGAGGGTCGAAAGGAGGCAGGATCAGCAGCGCTGGCAAGACCGCTTGGCGATTTGAACGAGGAGGTATTGGGGATGGTGGTAGCGGCAGCAAAGGGGACGATAGAGACCTCTGCTCCTCTAGATAATATCGGCATATCTGGGCATCGAGGAGAGCATTGGGTGAGGTTTTAGGAGAGTTGTTATTGATGAGGTGCGAAGTGAGGATGAGAAATGAGGGTATATTTAGCGCGACGGATCCAAGGTTGTGAACTTGGCTTGTGCGTGAGAGGCGGAGCTGTAATATTGTATCACAACAAAGATAACGACGATGCTGATTGACGCGCTGAATTCACGAAGCAGAAGTTGGTTGGTTAATTACGGATCAAGCATTCAATTTGCCACTTAAACTCTGCAATTATTCCAATTGCTTTGGGTTGATTCAAAGCCTGCTGTTGAAACTTATAACTCTTTTTCCCTGTCCCGTCGCTCGTACCTTCTGACAGATCCGAACTTCCGGCTTGTTACTTACGAGCTAAATGAATGGCCTTCATCTTCAGCTGACCAGGGTTGCTCATCTGAACCTTCAAGAGAGAGCATTTCTTCACGACCAAGAGGTCTTAGGGATAGCTATTGAGAAGGCTTCTCTTGTTTACCTGGCGTCTGCCCTATATCCTCGATCCCTGAGCATCCCGCCATCCCGTCAGATTTATGGAGAAGCCGTTTTGATTGATATCATGCGTCCATGTACTCTCAAGGCTCGGACAAAATGGTGTCTCCGGGTCTTCTCTCCGCCGAAATTCACAGAGTATAAAGATCACGGCCACTATCTCCGAACTACGGTAGGCAATGTTCTCAAATTCCTGGTTTTGCAGGTCTTCCTTCGCCCCTGTTAGCCTACCATTGGGATGGAACGAGGCTGTTGTCGTAATTCGGAAACCGAGGAACTCTTCATGCACGTTTTACATTTGTTTCTATATTTGAATCACCGAACCCTGGCAAGTTCATAGAAAGTTGGTATGTAATTATTTTCTACTCATTAGCAAAACAACATCTATGAATATACTGGCTACTAAAACATTATCTTAGTATCCGGGAGAAATGAATTTCAACACCATTACCACCCTCTCATTCGTTTCCAGTCCACACTCTTTGCCTATATCCTCTTTACACCATCACTCCTCAAGCCTTAGGCTAGCAGACCTGGCGGAGCTGGGGGAGGTGGAATATGATAAGTGTCGAGACGGTTTCCAGAACCACAGAATTCCGAAGGAGATCCAGCACAAAGCATATTGCATTCAGTCTCAGGCGCCAAAACTGACCCAGATGCCGCGAATGAAGCCTCACTTCCACAATAGCATTCCTGTTTATTGTCAGTATCCAATTCGAATAAGGCTGAGGCTCCACTTACACCACCATACTCAACACCCATCACTGCGAAGCCTTCGGTATTGCAAAATGTGGCACATGTTTCGACGGTCGTGGTCGAATAGTCAATCTTGGTAGCCCCGGACAACGCACGCGTTCCATTGCCCTCTGTATAACATCCGATTCTGGTGTAGGGACCTGCGGTAGGGACGTGGGCTGGTGGTGATGGAGGGGTAGTAGTCGTGGTCGAGTAGACACTGAGTCTATCGCTTCCGCCTATGGTTTGAATTAGCCAGGCATTCATACCAAAATTACCCCGCCTTTCATGATCCCAGAAACTTACCGCACTTTTCAGTGGAATTTCCAGCACATCCAAAGCTGCAATCATTCTCGGGTGCGATGACTGCTCCGTCGCCAAATACATTTGCTGCCCAGCATTCGCCTTTGTTTCTGTGTTAGCTATAAACTTCGAAAGGGGCAAAATGGGGTGGTACCTCCGAATTCCACTCTATATTTCTGTTAGTTACGGGATCTTCTACATTCAGACAACGCAGAAACTTACCCAAAGAGTGTGTATGTTGGTAGGGCCAAGCTGGCGCAAAGCTCAATGGTCATTGTGGTATAGTTCACGCTGTTGAAAGCTCCAAGCGCTCTAACACCAGTTCCTTCCGTGTAGCAGCCCAAGTAGTTGTAAGGAGCTACAAGGTGTCAGTGGCACAGATGGTATCAATTCGAACTGGGTGCTTTACCTGCTTGTCGGGTAGCCAAATTGACTCTGTTGGCTACAAGAGCCGAGCTTGTAGCTGTCATCAGGCCCATGGCTAGGGCGACAGAGGTGGAAGCTGTGGACTTCATGGTGTCGATTGGCGATTGCTGAATCAATTGGCAAAGAAGTGAGGAGTGAGGAGTGCGGTCTCGAGGTAGAGTGAAAAGAATGTTGCTGTGGTTGTCCCTTCTTCATCCGTGGGGAACTGGACCTAGTTATAGGGAAGGAGCGATAAGAGCCAACATTGGCAGGTCAGAAGTAAATCTCCCTCCCATCTTCATCTCCACTCTCACTCTCCTCGACTTTCCACATCTCTTGCTGACAGCATTGCGTTTCCCAAATCATTCAATGTGGTTACACTCTGCTGATGGCCACAATCCGATAAATCGCTTCTTCATGCGTATGGCCGGAACTTCTGCACACACGCTGTGTACCTACAAAGTACTCGAGTACAACAAAAGTTGTGAGACAAAACCCCCGATTCAAGGCTGGAGCCTCACTCCTCGGTCACTCTCCCTCCTTTCGGGTCCCGCAGACCTTGTCCCCCGTCCACGCCGCTCAGGGTCGCATGCATATTCGGCCATGGCACGTTGAGAGCTGAATCTGAATATCTTCAAGTTCGAAGTATTCTTCAAAAGGCCTTCCAAAATAGAAAGCCACCCGCAGAAGACCGAGGCAACAATATTGACACTTTTCAGATTCGGAGGTCCCTTTTTTTTTTCTCAAGCAGTACAACATCGAATGACATCCACATGGAATACGAACCTTCTCCCTGCTCGATCGAATGGAAACCGCTTAGCTAAATTATCCCTGGTAAGCTTGCAGGCGCCTGGTTGGTTTACAAGCGGATTCTTTCGCACAGGCTAATTGCAATATTGGAACTCTGCAGATAAATCCCGACAACTGATCAAAGAATCCCTACACGCAGACACTTAGGGAGACAACCCCAGCTTGTACTGTACTGCTGTAAGTACATCCTCGGGCCGTTGTCTTTGCAGTTCTCCACACCGACTTGCCTCTGATTTTTTTGGGTCGCTTACTGGTGATGGGCATGCAGGAACGGGGGCCTTGGCGCAGAGGGGACCAAGTCAATACTGCATGCAACCACACCTCCGTGCAACATCACCATCCAGCCCGCTCTTCAGGACACCCTATTTTGGTCTGAGTCTCTCCATTAGGAACTTTGAAATTTTCTTCAAACTTTTCGAGATGCACCTCGCAGCTTGACGGATTATTTCTGAGCCATAACTTCTTTGTTGGACAGACTCTGCAGCTTTTGGCTTTCCAGCTGAGAATTAATCGTTCGACGTTCCACTCTGTGCCACAGTTCGCGTGGCCGTGATCAAATCGTGGTACGCAGTTGCAGAATCGACACGGCGAGTTACCATTCGATGCTGATGTTTCGGATGGTTGATTGTGAGTTTGAACAACCAAGGTGAGTTTGGAAACCTGCTTCATGGGTATCATTGGGAGTTAACACTGTCATTAGACCATACACTTGTCAAAAGATGTGTACCATCAACCAGCGATCCATTCTCAATCTGCCACGTTCTGCGTCCTATTTCCCTTTGCACAAGAACTGATAGAATACCACCGTGTGAGAGAAATTTTAGAGTAACGATTCTTACGAGCTGAAGTCTGCGGCTCTGATTATCGTTACTCTTCGATTTTTTCTTTCAGCCACCAAGGACCGTTCGACTTGGACAGAATCAAGAAACAATTTGCACAGAGTATGGGAGATTCCGAAGTATTGGAGATCAATTCCCAGGTTATCATGTCGTGGTAACTTACCATTCAATATTGTCAGCTTTACTGTTCCAAAGAGGCGTTGCTTTTTTTAAATACACGTTTCTTTGGAGCTTGATGTATTGGTTGAGTAATATGCATACATGAATTGGCTACATTGTATCAGCTGATTTGGTCTTGTTCCGTTACTTTAAAAGTTTTCTTATCTTGGGTCATTCCATTACGTTATTCTCCTTTGGCCGGGGAAGATCAGTTGCCTAGAATTACGTTAGCGGAAACAAGACACTTTCCAAAAGCTCCCGCTGAGGTTGCGAGCGATACTCCAAAGCCCAAACCTCTATATTGAAGTTTGTTTGTCCCCCAAGCGGGCTTCTTTTCAAAGGTATGATGTCGTCTATACCACTGCATTCTCAATTTTTTGCCTTCAGATTAAAATCTCCGTCTGCATGCATATTGATGTTGTGTATCCAACCCCAGTTTTCCAGTGCCGGAAAGGTGCGTGGTACAGATCACGTTTTTATTACCGATCTCGGTATGTCAGTCCCGCTTGGATGAGCCGAATCGCTGCAGGGGTTTTCTATTTTCCAAATTGCTTCGTTGCTGATAATGTAGTTTCTTAGGTGGTCGAGTTTGTGATATTATTAGCGTGTTTTCGAGATTTAAAGATATGGCCGGTGTTGGTTGTGGAAATAAGTGACTCGCTTTTCACGGGTGTTGAGTTACACCATGAGCCTGATGTTTTGCTCTGCCCCAGAATTAGAACTTCAGTTTATTACGAGTTGGCTTAGGAGATTTTATAAATTTAGGATTTATTAAGTGAAGTGAATCAATTATATAATTAAGTAAAAAGTCGATTTTTTTGAAAGTTAAGATTCTCTGCTAACGTGCTATAGCCAAAAAATAATTTAATCAAACTTTTGAATTAATTCTCTGATTAGCTCGATATATCCCCTTTTTTACTCACTTCACTTATAAAGACTTAATATACACATCTCCGGAGCCAACTAGTAGAAAAATAGTATAAAGTTCTAACTTCCTCAATATCTATACTAGTAGTAAATAATGTTTATTGGACTTGATTATCAAAAGGATTTCATATAATTAGGTTAGTTGAATATAGTTCTGAAGTATCTAAAAGTATAATACTGCATACTTATCTAATAAAAAATAGTTGTTTATATATATATTATTCTAAAAGAGTTGAATAATCAAGTTAACTAATCTAAGCCTAAAGCTTTTACATGATTTCTTCAGACGCTTTTGAAATACTAAAATCTCTGACTAGTTATTTCACTTCTTATCTCCCTAGGATATTTTCCGTTTCCTTTCTCTCTCTCTTCTTCAATGTTCCTACTGCCTTATAAAATCTCCCACACCTTCAGGTTTCGATACCTCGCAACCAGCGGATTCATCTGTCGAAACCCAATCCTCCCTCCTCTTACAACCGGTCCCGTATCAGAAGAATTACTTTTGTGATCACTCCATCCAAAAAGCTTCAGCTCCTTGATCGAGAAGGTCACATCCGCCCCCTCCTTCACCAGCTCAATGCGATAAAAATCATTCTTGGAATCCACCACCGAAGGTAAGGGATCCGCACCCTGAGCCACCAAATGAAACCCTGGACTCTTCCTCAAATTCGCCGTATGAAAGGCCCTCTCATCCTCCCATCTTCGGCGGAAATAAGATACGTGTAAAGTACGGATGTCGGAGGAGTGGTATTGGGGGTATGAACCATTTCGGATTGCGAGAGAAGGGTCGAAGATGCTGCTGCCGTTTAATGAGGAGGCGCCGAAGAAGAGGATTGCGAGGCCGGGTTCGCTGACTGGTGAGAATTCCCACGAGATGCGGATTCTGTCGGGGAAGATCTGGTCGCACCAGAATACGAAGTCGCTTGTTCCGAAGAGCTCGAGGGATGAGCTATTTGAGGAGGTGTTGTTGAAGGTTGCTTGGACGGGACCCTCTGCTGTCCACTTTGCTACGGCGTCGGCATTGTCGAGGGGATTGCTGTAGATGAGTTTTTCGGTCGCCATTGTGGTGGTTATGAGGAGGGAGAGTGGGAGGAGGTGGAATTGGAACTTCATGGTGAGGAATTGAGTTGAATGAGAGGGTTTGGTTGACCACCAATTACTTACTTGTTAGCCACCCCACCTTGGTATTTGTACTCACCGTTGAAATATTTAAGATAAACCGTTCGTCATTTGCGACAAACTTAGTTAATATATATCGTTCGGAAAGCGGAATTTAATGTTTCTTATGAGCCAAGAGTGGGAGTTTCCCACCAATGAGATATGTTTGCAGTTTCTGGTTCTTGGGTTTCTTGGGGTTGTATGGCGTGCTTACCTTGCGTTGTTGCGAATAACTCTGTCATCGCAAAGTTAATTCTCCATATGGATGGTTCTTTTTTGGGATGCGGTTGTGAAGTTTCCACCAATGTGGGTGGAAGATGGAGGGTTTATTGCTTAGTATGCAAAGTAAATGTTCGAGGTTGGAGGCCTGTCAGGTGATAAGGTCACGTTTTACATTACTACTCTTTATATGTTTTTTGTATGAGAGGCTCTTCTGTTATCGTTGATGTATATTTTATTATCAATTGTACAGGTTCATCGTCCGCGTTTAATTCCATGAGTTTCTCAGTTCTCACGGTTCCTTGAAACCGCAGAGGAACGATATCTCGCTTTTTGTGTAGCGCCAATTTCCAATGAGGTTGAGAAATATCTTTCGGAATTAAGTAGTCGATTTATCATTTTCTGAGGATGGGCGGTTTAGGATTATCCCGAAACAGATCACGAAGTTGTGCAGGTGGTTCTGGAAATGAGGGCTGTCATGTGATGAGATACATTTTCTTGTTTAAAAAGAGACTGTGAGATGGTGTTATATCTTTGTAGGGTTGAGGTAGCACACGTATTTACGATCATTTCAATTGATAAATAACTAGTTTTTATACCGATACTTAATCTGAGATGCTGTACTTTACTAAATATCGAATTTGCTAATTACTTCGGAGTAACAAGTAGTTCTCCAGGTGCCCGCGTTTTATGGTGTACCATTGAAGGAGATGCACATTTATTTTAGCTACAGTAAACTTTCATGCTTGCTTTACTGGACGATCCTTTAACCACTAGGCCTAGCAACACGAAATACCCATGTTAAGCTTCGTTGTAACTGAGCTTTTTCATTGCAACTTCTGGATGTTCAATCTCAGGACAAAGTAGCAAAGACTCTGAAAATTGCTACTGAGCGCTTTGGAAATAAATCGACAATCCAGGGAATTCTTCATACGGAGCAGCTTTGAGCGATACTATGACGCTCCACGGACGGAGGAGAGCGGGATCTAAGAGCAGGGGCAGACGAATGGGTAATGAGTTGGATCTTAAAGAGCCATTTGAATTTGTGTCTGGATTTGGAGATACTCACTCTAAAAGAAAGGTGCGAAAATAATAGAGGATTATTTTTTCAATACGACCCAACGCTGTGCGAGATCTTCAATGCGAATCTCGGAGAAACACCTCCAAACTCCAGTAAACTACTGGATTTTCGAATTTCTCCTCCTAGCAAGCATAGATCTCTTTTTAATTGCTGTCATACAAACAATTGGCTGTACTAAAAGGAGATAGGAGTTTCTGTTTTGATAGAGTGCAGGAGAAAAGTGACAAGAAAGAAACGAACCTTACTAGATAGAAGGAAATTATTAGGATTTCAGAATAGCAAGATATTAAAGTTGTAAATTGAATCTTGTATTTTTGGGAAAAAGAGGGGTAAGTGGCTGTGCAATTGTGGCTGTGCAATTGTGGCTGAACTCACACATTCTCGATGGTTCAAAGTGACTACCTTGATTTACAGCTACTATTATTTCTTCTCTCAAGCTTTCAGCTCTCAAAGACTTATTACAAGTTCGACCCCCTTTATGTTCCCAAAAAGAACTGCTGGAAAAACTCGGCCGCGGGCGAGCCACCTATATTCTTGAGCTTGATTTACGGAGTAGAAGCTACTAAGGCTCGAAGAGTTACGAGCTTGGTGAATAGAATCAATAGATCATTTTGACTCCCTTGGGCTTTATCAAATATTTCTATTCTAAGAAAATATCATTCATGTACTCTAGATACTGTATTAAGTTAGTTATCTTGAATTTCAGTTAAAATAGTATGATAATAAAACCACTTTACTTTTTAAATTCCTTAATTCAAGTAAAATAATCTCGAGAATTAGTTACTTTTACTGAAATGCAAACGTCTGATTTCCTTTATCTAAATACTTATCATCTAATTTCTCAATCTGAACAATGGTTATCCTATTTCTAACCTACCGTTGAAATTTCCTACGTTTGAATCATGAGATTAATTCCATCTACATACTAAAAAAAAGCCAAAGAAGCAGAATAATATGCTATTTCCTACCATACCATATTATATTAATCCAAGTCACAAAATCATAGACGTAGAATAAAACCCGAATCATCTTTTCATCTTTTCATCTCAATCACCAATTATCAAGTTAACAACCATCAGATAGTAAGTCTAGTAAGCTTACCTATAAGATGATATTACTTAAGAATATTTAAAGCAAATAAGTTGAATATACTTAATTAAAAGTTTTCAAATAACGTGGTTTATCAGTGCGCCGCGCATATCAGCATGCCGCGCACTTTTCCTCATTTTCCTACCTTATCACTTTAACACGCGTTTTCTCTACAACAACAATGCTAATTCAAGATCAAGAAGCACGAATCAATATGGCAATAGAAGCTATTCGATCTACAAAAAAAATGAGTCGTAGACGCGCTGCTAAACTCTACAATGTTGCCGAAAGCATACTCCGTGATCGAATGAACGGCATATCTCATAGCGAATACCAGCCTAAATCACTTAAATTGACTGAGTTAGAGGAGGATGTTATTGTTCGATATATACTTGATTTGGATACTAGAGGGTTTGCGCCCCAGCTTGCTGGTGTAGAAGATATAGCGAATTATATTCTTAAATCGCGGGGGGGGAGACGTGTTAGGAAGCTCTAGGCGTATCGATTCGTATAACTATAACTAGCCTTAAAGACGCGTTTTAATCGTGTTTACGACTTTCAAAGAGCCTTATACAAAGATCCTAAGCTTATTAGCGTATGGTTTCGACTAGTGGAGAATATAAGGGTAAAATACGGTATTCTAGACTACGATTTTTGGAATTTCGACGAGACCGGCTTTATAATAGGTATGATTACTCCTTCTATGGTTGTTACATGCATAGATCGACGTGGCAGAGGCAAGGCAGTTCAGCTAGGTAATCGAGAATAGGCTACTGCAATTGCTTATATTAACAGCGAAGGTGGGAGTATTCCTCCATTTTTAGTAGTTTAAGGGAAGAATTATCTTACGAATTAGTATACTAAGGGCGGCCTTTTATACAACTAGGTTATTAAACTAATAAGCAACGGCTAGACAAATAATAAGACAGGTCTAGAATGGCTTAAGCACTTTAATAAGTATACTTCTACTTAAGCAAAGGGTCTATATCGAATACTTGTCTTTAATAGGCATAAGAGTTATAAATTAGCCGAATTCTAAGAGTACTACAAGGCACATAACATTATTACTCTTGGACTACCTCCTTACTCTTCTCATTTAACCTAGCTACTTAATGTTAGGTGTTTTAGTACCTTAAAACAGGTATATAGTCGACAAATTAAGACTTTTATTAAAGCTTATATTAACTATATTATAAAGGTCGAGTTCTTTCTCGCCTTTAAAGCAGCGTACACAAAATCAATAACAGCCTAAAACGCTTAAGCTGGATTCCGCGGGGCTAGCTTAGTACCTTTTAATCCACAGGCTATGATTTCAAAGCTTAATATAAAGTTACAGACACCGACCCCTACTAGGCCCCCCTCTGCCAACGCTGACCCTTAGGTCTCTTAGACTCCTTACAACCCCGCCGAAGCTCTTTTACAAACAACTCTTGTCAAGGACCGGATTGCTAGTCACCAAGGAAGCTCGCTAACACCTATTTTCCAGACAGTTGTTGCGTTAGCGAAAGGCACAGAGCAAAGTGACCCATTTAACCGCTGAGGTACGCACACTTCGAGCAGCAAATAAAGCCCTTAGTAAGCGTCGCAGAGCTAGGAAGACTCGTATTTGTCAAGGCAGTGCACTTACTATAGAGGATGCATAGGATATTTTGGCGCAGAAGGACGTAGATGAGCAGGTTCGACGCGATATGCGTGTTAAGGGTGGTAGTTGGAGGGAGGGGAAATTAACTAGTAGGCGCTGTAGCACTTGTGGAAAAGCTGGTCATAATGCGCGAACTTGTCAAGTAGATGTAGATATGTCTAGTTCATCAGATTAAAAGTAGTTTTAATTAAATTTATATAGTGTGGTTAACTAATTATACTTTGAAGTAGTGGGGAAGTGGGAAAGTGCGCGGCATGCTGATATGCGCGGAGCACTGATAAACCACGTTAATAGATTATGCTAATAAAGTTTGAGACTAAGCTATTAAATTAGTAATCAAGTATATAACTTCATCGAAAGCTATTCTATTATACACTGATATCTAGTACCTCCACCACCAGTAATAAGAAATGATACTCGAAAATTCTTCTTCTCCAAGGCCTCCTTCTCGTCTCGCCTCCGCCTAGGTGCTCTCAACATCCCCAGAAGCAGAAGTTGTATCTCTATCAGTACTACTCCCATCACTAAACCTCGCCACATCTCTCAAATTAGAAGTTAAAGAAGACGAAGAAAGGTTACATAGACTTTCAGAGTCCCAAAGAAGCGGAAGAGTAAGTAAAACAGTAGGTGACCTACTAACAGCACCATCTGAGAACACAGGCTATTTCCAGGTAACCTATTAATAGTAAAGTTCAAGATTGTAGGCTAGTAATAGGCTACCTACCAATAATACAATCGACAAGTTAAAACCTTGTTGAGATCATTCCACTACTTCTTTACCAACTTCTCTTCCCTCGTAAGCGATAACAAATTCGCGACTCAAGATCACTCTTAGGGAAAGGAGATGTCTCGGAAAATCACTACAAGTAGAGTAAACAGTATTCAGCCATACTCCGTAAATCAATTTTGTCATTCCCCTAAAAGAATATGTATATATGTATTTCAAGAAGTTCAAACCCCATCTACTACCCATCTCCCTCCTCGCCTCCCCACCCCAATTCATTCTCACAACCCATCCCTCTCATCACCAGCTCATCATCAAGCCTCCTTCTCACACTCTCAATCTCCCATCAAAAACCTAAACCAACCTAACAGCAGCAGTAGGAGGAGGTCCCGGTGGCCCAGTGCCGTTTGGACCCCCCGGACCCCCTGGACCACCTGGACCACCCGGACCTCCAGGCCCACCAGTATTATTATTCACCACACCACCACCAGAAGTCAACGTAGCAGCCGCGCGCATAGTCCCATTTCGAGCAGGATCAATACCGAATGCGATCCATGCGAAAACACCATCATTAACATCCTCGCTCAAAAGCGAGTAATGAGCAATAGGATCATGACCGGTCGCAGCTTCCTGGAAGAAAATTCCATCTTGGGCGTTGGTGGTGACGGGTTGCGTGTTGGCGGCGTAGATAGGGTTTGGTGCGACGAGAGCGGTAAGGGAGGCGTCGAAGAAGATTTGGCCGACGTGGGAGATTGTTGTTCCTGCGAATGTGCTGTTTGGGAGGACACTATTTCATACAGTTAGGTCTGGTTGGGGGAGAGGGAAGGGAAATAGAATACATACGATCCATTCAAATGAGTAGCAACATGGATATGCTCAGTACGTCCAGTATAATGACCTGGGTAATAGCCAGTGAATTGCGTTACTCCCTCACTGTTAGTAGGTTGAATCCCACGTTGGAAAGTGGCGTTGATGTTTTCTGCACCGCCGTTGTTTCCGTTAGCAATCACACCACTGTAAACACCAGTAGCATTTGCTTGCCAGAACTCAACTATTTTCTTGTTAGCTACTTTCCCCTTACCCTCTATCTTCGTCCTTCACATACCATAAATGTCAGGTACAGGCTCGCAAGTGGAGGTATCAAGAACCAAGATATCGAGGACGAGATCAACACCCTTCTGAACAGGTGCCTCACGAACATCCTCTCTCACATATTCCCCAGAAACATAGTATGGTCCCTCAGTAGTCTCTGGGACGAGAATACAAGATTGGTTTCCGGCGAAGAGGACATCCAATGGTGTATCTGGGCTGTAATCGATGGGGGAAAGATGACTGGTGTTGAGAACTTGGTTGCCGTCTCGTTTTTCGATGGTACCCAAATCGCGGGCAGTGATGAAGTGAGGTGCTGTGTTCCTTAGTATTTTGGTCGAACTGGGTTTTGGATATGATGGCTTACCAGTGGAAAGACCTCTCTTCTCTCTTTCTCTTCTCAAAACTTCAGATCGTCTTTTGACGGTTCGCTCTTGGATACCTCGCTTTTTGAGGATTTCGGCACAGTGACTGATATCTCTCTTCATTCCAGCGAGTCCCTCTGCACGCTCTCGGACTTCTTGCTTAACGTCATGACCTGGGTGTGCTTGCACAGTGACCGCGCCGATCAAGGCAGCAGCGGAAGAAAGAGTGGAAAACTTCATATTGTCTGGATTGGTGGTGGTAATGAGAGTTCTTGCTTCACTGATGAAGTTGTCTGTGGAAGTGAGAGGAGTACATGTCGATTATATACATCTCAATAAACAAATACCACTCGGGCAAAAGTCACTCTTCGGTCCACTATGTCGTCCATAAACTTACCGAAGTGGCTATGGGGCTCTGGAATGTAAAGAAAAGGGGTCCCTTGGTTGGCCACCTTCCCATCGAGTATCCATCGCCGTCGAGATTAAAGAAACATAGTACAACAGTTAAAAACCACGAAAAAGGCACACCATCAAGAGTAAGGACGCGCGTCTCCTCACATGAAAGGCTTTATAGAAGACCATGTCTGATACTATTCAGATCCTGTAGGAATTCCAACATCACCCCATTAGCCAATGATTGTACAGGTAAAGGTCAACTGTCCACATCAAATATCCCCCCGCATGCAGGAGACCACAGGATCGCCATCTTCCCGCCAAGAGTGCCGGCTTGGCGGATTCCCTGTACCTTCCTACAACGGTCACCACCGTGGATTGTACATGCATTTCTGCATTTTCAAGGTGGACGGAGAGATACCATATACAATTACGATGAATTACGAACAAAAAGGACATTCGAGAACATCGCCACGGCGGTCAGAGACTCAGAACTCGGAAAGAGGGGGCGGTAAGCTCCACTGAACAGAGTAGCAAAAAATCCGAAAACGATCGACACTCCCCCTGGCTGCTGGGCATTGTGGAGAATGCAGGGGAAGGAGTCAATCACCACACATCCTGATAATCAAAAGAGACCCAGGTTTTTGTGTTGATACTTGGTTCTTTTTGCCACGGCGCTTCGCCATGTCGTAAAATTCAAGGTACATGTCGACAGCGTTTGCTTGGCCTGCTTCCTTCTCCTCAACAACGCAAAGTAATACCGGTGCTGCTGAGGTCTTTAGGAAGAGAAGAAGAACGATTTGATAAACACGACGATTGCGCAGCTTGATGAAATGACGAGATTGAGTACGTAGTTCTTTCCATTTTGACTATAACCGGACGTGTTTTCCTTCAAAGCTCATCCAAGAAATATACAAGCTCATATGGCATACGTCACGTTTTAGCCAAAACTCAACGACACCAGGATCATAGCATTGCCAAGAACAAAAGAGCTTCTCTCGACTGCAAGTTGAAATTAGCAAGGTACTAAGAACTATCCAATCCGATCAATGAAACACCATGATGACCAAGAGATAGAAGCGCCAGAAGTCCAAATGAAATCATGAGTCGTGGACTTGGAAGGATAGGGAAATCCATGACATGCTTGCCACTTGGCTAATCTAATCGGCTCTTGCAAGTTAAAATCTTCAAGATGGAAGGATCGCAATGAGGCAAAGGAAAGAAAGAGGATGATTTGTGCCGCTGAAAAGCGCACACTCGTACCGAGTACGCATTCGATATCAGAAGGGCCAGCCCTATCGATTTTGAAGTGCCAGTGTCTTGCCAACATGCTTTGTCAATGGACGGAGTGTATTCCGCGGCACCAATAACATGCTCTCTTGCTCCCTTGCGCCATCCACGAAGAACCAGGATTGAGCGGTTCTAGAAGGAGGAGGTGTGTGTCATTCGTCCACCTTGTCGTTACCAAACAAATCAAATATCGGGAGTTGGGATGGGCGGTAGCAAGAGCTTGTTGTCGTCAGCTCTCGTGGCAGGCTAAAAGCCATGTTCTCCAGAGCAGTTGTATAACCTGTAACCTGACTCCTCCAACACCCCAACAAAGCTTATCCCCCTCAGTTCATGGCGACACAAGACATCGCCTCCTCAGGAAGGTAGCCACGAAGAAAGAGGCTGTGGATGCCACCGAGGGGGCCATGGTCCAAGCACGCCTTTCTCCTTTCTCCTTTCTCCGTTCTCCGAATGTTCACCCTGCCCCGAAGTCCATTGATTCTATTCGCGATGAATCGATCGATGATGCGTCTATCAAGCAGTCTCGCAGACCTTGAGGGAATTGTTTGGGTATTGTTTGCAGTTTGGCTTACGAACCGGGTTTCTATCGAGTAATTGGGATATGTTGTCGAATTTAATTCGAGTAATGATCGAGTAAGAGAAGCGTGTCGAAGAGGAGGTTGTCAAGGAGAGTTCACGCTTAGTACGCCTCGATGCTTATTCTGGCTGACCAGCCGATTTCGCTCCTGCAGGCCGCTCCCGGGCCGAAACTTCCGAATTTATGGGTCGTGCTGCTGACAGCATTACGGCGACCGCTAAGTGAGTGCACCAAAGCGCATCCGGGATTCGCCTGAGAAGAAATCAGTGCAAAACGACATCAACGCTCGCTGATTATGCCCCACGCGCAACGAGTTTCCACCACAGATATGTATTACTATTACTCGATAATCTGAGATCCATTGCTGATGTATCTAGACATCGTATCTTGTATCTTCTCTCCAATTCAGCATGTGGTGGTACCGAACTCCTGCCGGTCCGGACTGGTCATCTCCAAGCTGGTAAAAGTAGCACCGCACGATCCGGTAGGCAAAGTATCAAAACGCCAAACTCTTACTCGAGAGAAACCATGCCACAGACCGAACATGCAGCTCTAGGCGTCTTCTAAGTGTTTTAGCATTCACATATGGCTTCAAACTGCCCCTCTATGGCTTGTACTTTACGGGTACCCGACTTGGGGCCGCGGCTGGCGATAGGAGTCGACGGGAGATAAGGATTTGGTGGGCTGTTGGTGGGTTTTGTTTGGGTCTCCCCTCTGCGGTGTTGTTGACTCCATCTCAATCTCACCCATTTTCAGATGCAAGTGCATTGGGGATTTGCCCGTGCTGGCTTGATGGCTTGATGGCTTGCTGTACCCCACAAAACCCCTGCGGGATTGTTTCCTTTCTTCTTCTTCCCCAGATTGGTTTCTTTTCCTCTCCATCTTTGCTTTGTATAAAGAAAATACGCTCGAAGTTTCACCTTTCAAGTCCTTATTAGCTTCTCCAGTTTGCTATCAATCTCTTATCTACGCCCCACGATAAGCACATTCCACCCTTCCATTTGTTGTTTGGAACCTCCTACAGACCCCTCTACCCTCAATTACTTCTTTCCACCATCTTAAAGCTTTTAAAAAGCCCCCTGGGCGATCGCAAACCCCTTTACCATGACGCTCAACACTTCCTCCGGTCAAATTCCCTACCCTACACCCGCCCATACACCACCTCACCATGCCAACCTCCCCCTCACCGTTCTGGTCTCCAGTCGAGCCGTGATCTTCGACGAGAACAACAATCTGGTGGTTTCCCCAGCTACCCTCACGATATCTCCGCAGACCGGGACCATTATATCAATCCTACCTACCATCCTTCCACCCGCCAGCTTCCCTCCGAATACAATATACAAAGATCACTCCCCTCATTTGTTACTACCGGGTCTTGTTGACGCCCATGTACATTTAAATGAGCCAGGTCGTACAGAATGGGAGGGTTTCAATACGGGTACTCGGGCGGCAGCTTCTGGTGGAGTGACAACTGTCATTGATATGCCCTTGAATGCAATCCCTCCTACTACCACCGTCAATGGGTTGAAGGAGAAAATCAAGGCTGCTGAAGGCCAATGCTGGGTTGACGTTGGCTTCTATGGCGGAATAATCCCCGGTAATGCGGATGAACTATTACCCCTAATCGAAGCAGGTGTTCGTGGATTCAAGGGCTTCTTAATTGAGAGTGGTGTAAGTCTTTATTCCCCATATTCTTGCTATACACATCCCCCTCATAATACTAACTCACTCTCAACAGGTCGACGAATTCCCCGCAGTCTCATCGCGTGACGTAGCACTCGCAATGAAAACCCTCTCCTCCTCCCAAACAACCCTAATGTTCCACGCCGAAATGATCCCCCCAATCACCGCCTCAGTAGGCGACGACGTCCAAGTCTCCCTTCCTCCCCTCGAACCCTCCGGCCCCCTCGACTCCTACAACACCTTCCTCTCCTCCCGTCCCCCAGCATTCGAAACCTATGCCATCGAAGAAATTCTCTCCCTCTCCCATCTCGCACCCCAACTCCAGCTTCACATCGTCCACCTCTCCGCTATAGAAGCAATCCCTATCCTCCAGCAAGCACGAGCCCGAGGAGTCAAAATAACAGCAGAAACATGCTTTCATTACCTAGCTCTTGCGAGTGAGGAGGTTGAAGATGGTGATACAAGACATAAATGCTGTCCCCCCATTAGGAATTCCATTAACCGCGATGGACTATGGAAAGAACTCTCGGCCTCGAATTCAGTAATCCAAACTATAGTCTCAGACCACAGCCCTTGCACACCAGAACTCAAACTCCTCCCCCAAAACCTAAGTCACGGCTGCGGCTCCTCCGCCTCGATATCGGGAATGATTAAAGGCGTTAACGGCGAGGAAATGACACAAGAACAAGCTGATAAAAAGGAGAAAGGGGATTTCTTCGCCTCCTGGGGTGGGATCTCCTCCGTCGGTCTTGGTCTTCCAATCCTCTGGACGGAAGCCAAGAATCGCGCTACCTCTTCACCGATTACGATCCTTGATGTTGTGAGACTTTGCGCGTTGAATACGGCGAAACAGGTGGGTTTGAGTCACAAAAAGGGCGCGCTGAGACCGGGGATGGATGCTGATGTTTGTGTTTTTGATGATGCGGGGACTTTTGTGGTGGGGAGGGAGCAGATGCTTTTTAGGAATAAGGTTTCTCCGTATCAGGGACGGGAGATGAGGGGTGTGGTTATGGAGACTTGGGTAAGGGGGCAGAAGGTGTTTGAGAGGGAGGGAGCGAATGGGGGGTTTGTTGGGAAGGGGGGGTTGCCTGTTGGGAGGTTGCTTTTGGAGAAACGTGAGGTTTGAGGGCTGGGATGGATTGACGATTGATGATTTGATGGGCATTTTGCCAATGGTGGCGGGGTGGTTTTGCATGTGCTTGATTTTTATCTCGCACCTTTATTTGGCGTTTCTTGCTTTTCACGTTAGACTTGGAATTTGATGAGATTCATAGAGTGTTGGAATTTAATTGGCACTTACACTTACACCTGCTTTTTTCCCCATGCGCCGAATTTTGAATTAATACTTTGTTCACAGCGAGCAAGCTCTCCTCCGATATCGGGTTACTATCTGCACCATCTAACTTTTTTTTGTTTTTTTGAGAGTAAGCTGTGAGTAACCCAGCCAAAATGATTTCCGCCACTCGCGTTTGTGCACTCACGTGCAATCAACCTGCTAAATTTACAGTTATGCTCTGCTTACATGATTACCCCGCGCGGGTTTCTGACGTAATATTTCCAACCTGTTCCTTTTTTTACGAACTGAAATTGTGAAGGATACTCAGAAGTAATGAGATGGGAAAATGATGGAAGATAGTTGGACACATGGAGGTGGTGCTTATGCGGGGGAGGAGATGGGGGAATGGAGGGGAGGGGAACATTATTATGATGGTATGTCTCCCTTTGTCTATATTTTGACCTTGTATTTCTTCGTCGTGAATTGGTCTTCCCTCAATCCCCTTTTTCCCATTTCATAATTACAAGCCTCAATCCTACGATTAGAAAAACCGAAATCTTAGGTCATGAGTTTTGTAATAGGTGCTGATAACATCTAGGTCCCCACGATACATTCTGCTTCGTCTGCGGATCACCGGATAATTTGATTGGGTGTGAGACCTGTGATAATTGCTATCACGTTGAGTGTATGGAACCTAGTATTGATGGGGTTCCGAAGTTTTGGTTTTGTCCTCATGTATGTTTTCTCTCCTGTCTCGAAAGGAAAGTATGGAGGATAGAGACAGAGAAGAACTGACGATTGTCCAGTGTGCGGCTCGAGATTGGGATAAACCCCCGGCTCTTTGTCCTGATAAACTTCCTTGTGGGAAGGAGAAAACTGGTGAGAGTGTGGAAGCAAGAGTGGGAATACCAATAGAAGATATAAATGGGGAAATACCAAGCCAGCAAGAAGTCTGGGATTCAAACATCGAAACGCCAAACATACCGACGAACCCATCTCCACAACCACCTCCTCTCCAACCACCAAGTCAATCTTCAACCCAAATCACAAGAACATCTTACCCAACACCCCCCTCTCTCACCACAAATCCAACCTCAAAACCAGATGCACCATCTTCTCCATCTCATCACAAACGCAAAACCGACCCACGACCAAATCCACCCCACAAAAAGCGAAAATCAAAATACTCCCCCTTCACATCCTCGATAGAGAAAGCTCTCGGTGTAATTACAAATGAACTCGAGAGTGTGAGCCAATATTCAAAGACTATCGAGGATTTGAGAGAGAAGATCAAGGATTTGGAACAAGAGGTTAGAGTTAGAGATGGGAGATTGGCGTTACTTGAGCGAGAGTTGGGGAGGTGAAGGGGTGTTTCGCTTATGGTGTCTTGCCGCGGCAGAAATTCCGAGGGTTTATGCCGAGAATTTTGCCAACTTGAGTCTCAATTGTCTCGGAAATTGGAAGCTGGGGTTTGAGTAAGAAGAATTCGGGGGAAGTGAATGTATGAATAGAGAAATTAATTCAATCGCTTCGATGTTTCAACCTTGTCGTTATCAAACTTCACCACAAATCCAAATCCAAAAGCAACCAAACGATAAATTTAATACTAAACAACATGTCAACTAAAATCCCATCCACCCAATCTCTGGAGCAACCTTCATCAAAACACCCACCACCTCATCCCAAACCCTCTCTCCTACCACCTTCCCTTCGTCACTTATAACCAGATCTCCCATTTTAGTGATCTTCTGATGGTCTAAAAACTTCCCATGACTTTCCACCCCCTTTATCGCAGCATCAACAACACATTTCCCTCCGTCTGCACAACCCCATGCAACAACCTTTTGCACGACTCTCAAGAGGAGGGGCATGCCTGCTTCTCTGGACAAGAGTTCCGATTTACAGAATCCCGGTGTCACGTTGTTGACAATGACCCTTTCTTTATCGACTTTGGTTGATAGAGAAACGATACAATAGGTGAGTAAAAGTTTTGAAACAGCATATCTTTCCGTCGAAGCAAGTTTCTGCGACGCCTCCCATTTTTCTTTCCTGTTAAGAGTTTGAAGGATTGTTCCAGATGGGGAGTGCCGTTCGGGAAAAAGGGAATCCATATGGATGTCGCTTCCTACAAACACAAGATGTGGTTTCCTCCCATCCTCTTCCGGACCGTAAAACTTCTCATTGGTTTCCAATAGTCTTGGTAGGCATAAAAGCCCCAGCAAAACAGTGCCTAGAACATTAACTTGTAAAGTCTCCTCCCATCCTTCGGGACTGACATTCCACTCCTGGGAAGCGAGACCAGCGTTTAAAATTACCACATCCAATCTCGGCAACTCTTTGTTTACACGTGCAGAGAAGGTGCGGATGGATGCGAAGGAGGACATGTTTAATTCCCAGACCTCGAGCTTGCATTTCGTTTCTGGGAAACGGGAGAGGAGTGTTTCTTTTGCTGTTTGGCCTTTGGTGAGGGTTCGGACGCCGAGGATGAGGTGGGATGCTCCAAGGGAGAGGAAATGGGAGGCTGTTTCGAGACCGATTCCTGGATGTGTTAGTCATGGTTTTTTCCCCACAATGCTGGGGCTAATATATTGAATCTTGGAAGAAGAGAGTTCGATGGAGTAATTTACCTGTATTTGAGCCAGTTACGATCATTGTCTGGCCATTAAACGAGCCCGGTGGTGGGAAAGCCAGGTGGGTGAAAGGTTGGGCAAGAGTGGGTAGGAAAGGCATTTTGACTTTGCACTGGGCCTTCCTGAAATTAAAGCTATGGTTGCTTTATTAGTGAAAATGTAAGTTTTGTTTAAAGTCTGAATGAAGAACTATACAAGTAAGTGATTGATGAACAGCGAAAACAAGAGATACCACTTTATACGACTTCAAACTTCATTGATCACAAAACAGTATCGTCTCAATTTTGTCAAAATCTCATAACGGAAGAACCATCCCACCGCTTCATGATCATACTTGCCTTCAGAAAACAAAAACGAAGAAAACCATCACATGACTCTTCTCGATACATACTTCCACAGCTTGATGAAGCATATCGGGTTATTCTTAGACCGGAAATTGTCATGGAATATCATTCCAAACGCTCTTTTCGAAAAGTGCGATGTGATTAAAAGCGAAAATACAGTTCTTAATCCCGTGTTGAATCGGGATGTCATTTCCCCGCGTCAGGTGGAGGCGGGTTTAGCCGCGGTGATAAGGGGTTTAAACGCGGACAGTTGTGATGTGGATTTGGGAGAGTTGTGAGACTTCTACATGCATGGGAGGAAGGTCTCTTTGTCGTTGAAGTAGTACGGAAGAGTAAAGTGTTGAGGTTGATCGAACCGGCAATGTTTCAGAGATTTGGAGGGAAGGTCAGCGACATCCTCTCTTCTGCATTTCCATTCAAGCTTCACGATCTGCTCCCCATTTCTTTCTTCAAAGAGAGTAGTCGAGGCGATACATTGTCATTAATGAGAGGCTTCCAGAATTTCACACGTTGCTCATTTCTGTTCCTCAATCGCGTCGTGCTGGCTGAGAATTGAGGAGAGAGATTGATTATCTTGCTTCGCTATCTGCTTTTGCCATTTGCTTCATATCTACTCCCATGTCCTGTGTTCATGAAATCAAATATTCAACGCCAAATTATGCAAATGACCAACGAAAGGCTGTCTGCACAGCATATCAACGGGTAACAACTCCCGATACACAAATCCGTGTTGTCCAGAATATCAAATGGCTGTCCGTACGTTATTCTGCCCGTTTCCTTTCGATAAAATGGAGTCCCAACTCAGCTCAGCGATCATGGCACTTGTTTCTCCAATTGCAACGGACTTTTATTCAACTCATAGACTATTTTTGGTATTTTGGCCACACCTTCTTCTGCCTCGCGATGTACTTTGTGAAACGAAATCGTCGAATGAGTATGGTTAATACTAAAAATCTGTTAGCTTATACTTGTTGTTCACAGAATCTTCCACATACCTCTCGACCAGCTCGTGTCATTCTTAGTGGTTTAGGGACTACATCCTCCTCGAAAACGTTCTATGCAGCATTAGCTTCCTGTGTCAGAGAGGGTGGGAGAGGGTGTTGACTTACGCGATAAGGCAAGTCGGACGAGGTGGAACTTGTGTCTGATGTCTTTCTTTTCTGAGTCTTCTTTCGCTCCTTTGGTGGTGGTGATATCATCCGTGGTGGTGGTGGCATCGACGTCTTTCCCCTGCCCTTTCCCTTTGCTGGCATCGGTTTGGCTGGCGTCGACATTGTTGGCGGTAGAACCAAACTTCTTCCCCTTCCTCTTGCTGGCGTCAAGCTTGGTGGTGGTAACATCGATTCCTCGCTTGAACTGCTAGCACGCTCCTCGACCTCCAATCTGCGTTTCCTATTATTGGTAGGTGGCTGTGACGAAGGAAATGGAATAAAATCGATATCCATCGCATCAGCACCAAAATCAGCGTCACAATCACTTTCTTCCTCAGATTCCTCATCCACATTCATATCGTCATCACACTCCTCAGGCTCCTCGTAAATGTCTCCATCAAAGTATGTCGTCGCCTCATCCTCATCCTCATCCTCCACAACAATCCGACAAGTGGCAACCTTCGCACCGCCGGTCTTCTTAACAGTCTTCGGCTTCGCAACACTTGGCGTAGTTTTCTTTGGTTGTCTCGGTGCAGAAACCTTCTTCCTTTTATTTTCGACATGAGGATCAACCCCCTTCAACACCTTCTCCCAAAGAATCTTTGCATGCTCATAACCAACCGTATACTGCTTCGGTTCCCTGACATGAATTGTAACAGCCCGACTCAAGGTCTCCGCATTCTTGATCAATCTCCGTTCGGCTTGGTCATGAAAGGCTCCAAACCACTTCAACATACCCTGCAATAATTCAGACTCCTGGCTCTCGACGTACATTCTTTGGACTTCGCGCGCTTCGACTTCGTCTAGTCCCAACATGGTAACCAGATCTTCGTTGGAATCGTGATGTAGTTTGTAATAGAAGTATTGTGCCACTCGTTGCATGGATTCGCCGTCGGTGATGTCAAGGTTGGCCATGAAGACCCAGGGAGGCTGGAGGGTGCGTAGTAAGGGTTCGATTATGCTGGACGGGGGCTGGTAGGTATTCATCCAGCGACCTTGTTCTGCTTCGGCGATCTTGGATGGCCAACCAAATGAGGCTGTCCTCTCGGTGGTTGGTCTGGGGGGTTTGGGTCGCATCTTGGGCCTTTACTTGTTGAGTGTTATGGGGTTGAGGTGGTGATGGAGTTCGGCTGTGGTGATGATTTCTTTGCTTGATCCAGGTTGCGGTTGTGGATTTTGTGGCGACGGTGCTATTTCTGCGAAAAGACTCAGTGAGTTTATGGTTGCTATGTATATGCCATGGCGGTGGGGGCGGTTGTTGAGATCAAGTGTGTTGAATTGATATAAGTCGGACGCGAGTCGACGCTATTTTGTGCCCCCCACCCTGTTGTGGTGTGGTGAATGTTGAAGCAGCATGCTCACGGGAGCCGTCTTCCAGGCTTGAAAACCTTCCATAGTGCGGGTATTGAGCGTTTCAACACGACATGTAATACAAATGCAGGCAGGCGTCTTGGATGGGAGTAAACAACTTTACATACGGAAACTTCTGTACTATTTAGCTAATTAATGCCAGATTTACGAGCCCCCCGTCACCCTACCCAGCAACCCCCAGCACTAAGTGAGAAATTTGGGGAGCATATCAAGACACAAGGAAAATATTTAGTCTGAAGCTCCAACAACTCCCCCCCTTGTAAGGAAAATTGCTTTCAACCCTTTTCATGAAGTCTATGAGCCACAAACCACCAATTCAAGACTCGTCTCCACCTGCACCTAAGGTACACCTTGGGCTTGAATAATTCCAGTGACTACCACACCCTGAATACATGTATTCTTCAATCTAGCATGTGTTCCTTCCTTAAAAAGATCGTTCGGCGCGCCGAGAGTTTACGCGACATTCATGAAAGGGGGCTTAGCACGTGACCTGAGTCGGAAATCTTGACACTTCACAATTCCACTGTCCTTGTTGGGCTCAGAAGCAAAGTTTTGATGAGATCGCAGTCCTAGGGCGTTGGGGTTAGTGTTGAGTCAGTTGTTTTTAGATGCGCGCGCTGCTGCAGGGAATAACAGCGATGTTTGCAGGCCAATCTGAGAAAATGAGCAGATAGGCACTGTAAATTTACAGCTTCCTCTTGGAAATGTTTCAATGTTTTTGAATTAAATACTGTTCTGAGTCGTAATAAGCGCTATTCCGCCTTGCTGAAGAGGTTAACAGCGATGTTTGCATGTGGAGGTGGAAAAAAAGTGGCTGGGAGCCAGGGGAGTTCCGAGAAATCACCTCATTGTGGATTACTCTTCTTTGTGTTGAAGTGCGAGTGTTTCAGATTCAGCGACAGAGCAAGTTTTTGTGGTCGGTTGAAGTTTCCCAGTCTCATTGGGCATCACCTTTGCAAGCCATGGCATTGTAGTTGGGAATTCGGGAAGTTTATTGCGGGAGGTCGTACTGTTGCGGGCTTTCTTGCCAGATGGACAGGTATGGTAGATTGGTGGAGTCGTTTTGGGGGGGGGGGGGGGTGGGGGGGGTTCAGATTTTGACGTCTCCTCACCCTTGCGCTCTCTTTTGTGGGAAAAGTCGTTTTCAACATCTCAAAGGTTCGTGGGTATTAATTGAGTTGGAAACTGACAAAGGTGTTCTAAGGATTGGTATTATCCTAGTGCTCTTTTGACAGCAGATATGCGGAGGAGGTTGCTGGTTGGCTGGCTTCTTGTTTTCTCCTTCCGAACCTTGCCAGAACTAAAATAAACAAAAGTAAACAAATCCTCCTTCAACACTTCAGAAGTTTGCAAGAACTGAGCAAGTTTCCGCAAAGTTGTTGATCACTGTGCATTCCCAATTGATTAAAGCTGAAGTTCCAAGTGTTTGTGTGCCCTAACTTCTCATTCACTCACGGCTTGCCGCCTTCAAGCCACTGAGCACCCCCTTTGATCGAGCAATCCGATTGGGTGGCGGGGCAAAGCCCTAACCAAGCCCCGCACCAGACATCTTTTTAAGGCCTCTTCGACGAGCTTCCGGCACTCTTTTCAACTCCACCTTCAACAACTTTTTCTCCTGTCCGATATTTCTGTGTGCAACCACCATCAATCGCATCCGACAGTATCTGCGCTTGCAGTTACTGATCGGTCGCATACCTGGTAAGTTGCATTCTTCTTTCCTTTTACTCTTCTCGTCGCTCTTGAACCTCGACCTCACCCTCGACTCCGCGTCGCGGGGTCCTTGTGGTCGAGTCTCAAGACTTCCGCGAGCAATTCAACGCGGCAGTTCAAGCATCCGCACAAAGAGCGCCGGGGATCTTGATCTCGTCGTCGCTCTCTTTATAGCGATACTAACGGATCATGCAGTCGTCGCCGCCTCTTCGTTGGCCCTCAGTTGAAAGAAAATCCTACAATCCGCGACTGCAACCCACCCTCCACAAAACATACATTTTGACCGTCGGGTTTCCTCTCTGAAGGTTCGTACTTCCTACTCTTCTCTCTCCTGTCCTTGGATCAATGCTGACTTGTTAATTAGCAACCATGCCCTCCTCAAGCAAGCTCCACGACGTTGGTCGCCCAAACCGCAACAGCTCATATGCCCCTAACTCTGTCATTCGGAATTTAGACTTGAGCGATATCAGTGGAGTCAAGTCTGTCATGTTGTGCATGCATGAACACGAAACTGTCCCACTCTTTCAACTGTTGGTTCAACGCTGTGAAGAGAGTCCCAATATGTCGAAGGCCAACCGCGCAGTCACCAAGCGTATTATCAAGCACGTCAAAATCACCATGGAAAGCGGCCACGACCTTCTTCTCCTTGCCGTTCGTCGCTGGGCATTGGCCTACAACAAGTCTGCGGATATGGTCATCAAGGCCAATCAGGAGTTGATTGAACTTGCCCCAGAGGAGGTTCTGATCAACCCAGCCGGTTTTCTTGGTCCCTATCACGCGGCAAAATTGAAGTTTGAGAAGAGAGAGTCCGCCATTGCCGCTGCCGCCATTGCCGCCGCCGTTGTTGCCGCCGCCGTTGTTGAGGATTCGGATGATGAATCGTTGGACGCCGATACCGCATATGTTCCTCTCACCATCAAGGCTGAGCCCAGTGTAAGTCATTCTCTCTCATCACCCCTTCGTGCCCTTCATCAGGGAAACATTTGCTAATGTCTCCCCAATGCAGGCCGGTAAAGGAAAGGGCGTTGCGAAGAAGTCCAAGTCTGCTGCTGTCCCTACCACGGGTGGAAAGATGGCCTCCAAGTCTGGCGTTAAGAAGCAAGTTGGTGTAAACGAGGCAGGAATTCGCATCAAATCATGCACCAACTGCCGCGATGGCCACATCAGTTGCGACAAAGCCCAACCGAAATGCAGCCACTGTGTTAAGAAGGGTTCCAAGTGTGTTTATGAGCGTTTCGCTGGTAAGGGCTCTTGGAAGAAGAAGAACAAGAACTAGAAGCTCTGTATTTTTGTTACTGCTGCTGCTTAGCTTGGTTCTTACTTGTACCTAGGTAGATCATGAATTGAAATTGTCTATGAAACAGATTCCATTTGCCTTTGTAAATATGTTTTGAGATTCTTCTGATAACATCATCGTAGTACATTTATTAGGCTTTATTTCTTTATTGTAAATTCCTTTATTTAAGGACTTTTAAAGACGAAATAGTAGTAATTAAATCTAAGAGATAGTATTCTTTAAAAGAGTTAAAGTAAGAGTATTTACAGTCAGTTGCGAGTTAAGCTTGAATTTGCCCACTTTTTTTATAATCCGAGCGTTTTACGTACCGTAATCGTACCTAGGAGGCTGTATAGAAAATTAGCTAAATAACCACTTATTTGATTGATACCACTATACGTGTAATATTAAGGCTTTTAAAGATATATCCTAATCCTTCTATATATATAGTTCTACTATAGTACCTTAAATTAATCCCGATCGTCGTACTACGATTAAAATAGCGATTCGAGCCGAGGCAAGGTATAATAACACCAACTTCGCAGAGATAGCTAGAGAGTTCAAATATAGTAGCGTATCTATACGTAATATTAAACAAGAGCTCTTAGTAGAAGTAGCTCTTACTCCTTATCCTCGCTATAAAGCTAAACTAGGAACTAGAACCGCCTAGAATACTACAGTAGAGGCGTTTGTTCGAGAGTGTGATGGAACCATCAGGAATGATCGGAATTGGAATTGCCGAGTCTACGTGCCGAATGGGATACGATACGGATGTTGTTTCAGGTTTTGGAAAAGCCAGATGGCTTCCGGACTTACTATTGTCCGAACCTCTTGTAAATAGCTGCCTCCTCTCTATCGGGAAAGACCAATTTGGTCTTTTCCTTCGTATCAGAGCCTAGTATTCGGATATGTCATTCTATCGAACGCACTTCCATATGCCTCTTTTGTAGTAGTATCCGTTTCGTGCCGTTACAGAGAGCTCCTAGCACGAGATAATAAGCTTATAGCAGATAAGGTAGTAGATTATATATATAACGTATTTAATCTTTAGCTCTTAAAGTAGCAGGTTTATAGGATATATAAGAGTACAAGGATATTATATAAGAAGTTAGACTACTTCGTAAGTTAGTAGCATCTTTAATCAATATAAGTATAGAGGGATAAATCAGCTAAGTAGAAGGGAAAGAGACTTATATTCCTTAACAAATCTGCCTCTAATAAGGCCACCGGCGCGCGACGATATAGATAGGCGCTAATTAGAATAAGAGCGTGCTCTAAGAGGTAGTTAAAGTAATTAAGAGTTTAGAGCGTATTACTAGTATATACGCTTAATAGATAGCTATTACCTATTATATTCTAAGGAGCGATTATAGCTAAGACATTTAAGAAGTGGTTAGAGGAAGATATCCTACTATAGTATAATAGAGTATCTAGTAATTAAGATATAATTATAATAGATAATTACTCTATCTACCGAAGCCTACGAGTAGTAGAGATATACGAGAAGAGAGGGGTAATAGTAGAGTACTTACTACTATATTATTCTTAATTTAATCCTATTAAATCAAGCTTTAAAGACCTTAAGACCTCTATCTACTAATACTATAAATAAGCGTATATCTCCCTCGATTATAATAGCTTTAAAGGCTTTTTATAAGAGTAAATACTATATATAAGTAAAGGAGAGAGTATAAAAAAGAGAGCTAAGAGGTACTTTAAAAATTGCTTTTATAATATTAAATAGATTATATTATATATAATTAATTTAAAGGATTATACTTAAACTATATTACTTTAAGCTACTTCTCCTTCTATAAATATCTACTCTCCTTATATACTCTCTACCGAGTATAACTGTTTTAAAGGTTACTATTAGGATTAAAGCTATTATTATATTAATTCGAGGAGAGTAAGAGGTATATACAGTACCAGTCGGAAAGTCTGAGCCATTTTAAGCGAGCGGCGTAAAACCCACTTAAATAACGCGACGCGTTCCCCAACCTTCTTCTTTCCTACACACACATCTTGAAGATAAGAGACTTCAATTACGAACTATCACCCTACCAAAGAGGCTGCATCGCTGGCATGGCCTACAAGGGAGCTAAAGAAAAAAAGATAGCTACGGTCCTCGATGTCTCCCGCGGGGTAGTACGAAGCACCCTCTCCCTCGACGACTTCTGCATCGACGGCGACTCCCTACCACGAATGAGTAGGCCAAAAGAATACTCCGAAGTAGACGTATGACATGTGCTATGACACGTCTGACTTAATCCTAAGGACACCTACGTACAGGTTATTACAGCATGCTAGCTTACTTTTAAGACGACTACCCTTAAGACGATCCTCAGCGATAACGGAATCACGAACTGGCGGGCTAGACGCCGCCCGCTACTTACCGCGGTTAATGCTGCTAAACGTCTAGTATAGTGTCTAAAGTAGAGGCA
This sequence comes from Calycina herbarum, assembly GCA_001414485.1. Classification (NCBI taxonomy): domain Eukaryota; kingdom Fungi; phylum Ascomycota; class Leotiomycetes; order Helotiales; family Pezizellaceae; genus Calycina; species Calycina herbarum. The sequence goes on along the minus strand of LLEY01000030.1, from coordinate 139,341 downwards.
TATAACTAAGGAGGAATAGGGCTTAATATGTTAGAGCGATGAGTGTTCAGTAGAGCGGGGGCGGGGTAAAAGAGCAGAATAGGTGTTCTGTACTACAAACCAAGCCTAGAACCAGGAAATGGTCCAAGCCTATGACTATAAGAAGAATATGAAGGTTATAGTCTAGGGTTACTTCTAGGATAACACACGATCTAATCTCTATATTATAGATCGAGATTTTAAGTCTACAAAGCATAGATACTCAGCGGAAAGCTACTTAGAGGTCCTTAAGGCGGAAGTAAAACTATAGTTTAAGAAGTTAGAGGAGGAGAGCAGGGAGTATCTCTTTATATAAGATAATACCTTTATTTACACTACTAGCAAGGTTAAAGAGTAGTTTATAAAGTATAGGATCGACATAGTTAAGAATTAGCTCTCTTACTCCTCGGATCTTAACCTAATCGAGTATATTTAGTAGATCCTTAAAGTAAGAGTCTTTAAGATATTCTCTAATATAGCTATAAACACTTCTAAGAGTGAGTATTCAAGGCAAAGGCTTGAAAGTACTCTATAAGCAGCCTAGGATACTTTAGATAAAAGCTCCTTTAACTATCTCTATAAGAGTATACTCTCTAGAATAGAGGCCTGTATCGCGGCGGATAGATAGTATACAAAGTACTAGGCTTATTTTTAGTTACTTTTTTAAGTTAGATAGCTTATAATATAGACTAGACCTAAGGGGTTCTTTATAGTAACTTCTTATCTAATTCTAGTATATATTACTTATAATACACCCTCTTTTGTAGAGATAGTAATAGTAGAGGAACCTGCCGCTCGCTTAAATAGCTTAGACTTATCACCTAGTACTATAAGTACTTTATAATCGTCTCTAAGAAGCTTATATATATAATCGAAGTAAGAGGTTGTTCTTTTAAGAAAGCTATAGAATATATAATCTCTAATATCTAAGACAATAGTAGAACGCTCTCTAATACTCTCTATATATATATCTACTATCTTATACTAATATTCGATATTATACGTAGGTTTTTTAAGATATAAGAAGTAAAGGTAAGTATAATCGTTTTACTCTTATAAAATTAGTATAAAAGAAGAACTAGATAATAAAGTAAATATATAAATAATAAAAGTATTCTTTTCTTAAACTATACTCTTAAAACGTCTATCGAAGCTTATATTTAGTATATATTTATAGAAGCTGATTTTAGTATATATTTATTAATATCTAATATTATTAATTTAGTAGTTTTTTATGTTACGATCTATAACTGAAGGCAAAGGTATAAGAGTATATATGTATATATTCGAGAATTTAAAGCTACAGTTCTAAGAACGAGGGAATACGGAATATATACCCTACGAAAAAGGGGTATTCCTACTAACTATAAAGAGTCTTTAATCTCGTTATAAATCCGTCTAAGCGTTACAGCTCTGACGGTTACGTGTAGAACTGAGAATCACGTATTACAGACCAGCGCTGTAATATTACCCCCTCTTTTAGAAAAAGCTTATCTGTAAGCTTTGTATTACAACCGAATCGTCTGTTAGATAATCGTAATCTTCTATTCCGTCTTCCTACGCTCGTATCTAGCTTTATAAAGCCCTTAGCAGACCAGCGCAAGCTAGATTAGCGAGGTGAAAATCGTATAATTTATATAGACAATACTTAAAATTCAAAGCCGGATACTACTACAGATCAGGGTTATAGCCTAACTATTAAACCCTATATTAGAGCTTTCTACGAACTGCTTTTATAGCTAAGACTTCTTCTACTTCCTACTCTTCCTAATCTATAACCTATATTAGCAGGGGTGGTTCGTTTACCTATCTAGGTAACGGATCTATAGCAGCCTTACAGAGCAGTGACAGGTAGAATACAGGGTATATATAGAAGTGGTCTAGCAGTTTAAGCTAGAAAGAGTGTCCTTCGCAGGCTATAATCTAGAACGGACCCTTGTTTTATCTATCTAGCTTATAGCTTAGCCGGTCTATCTTCTAATTATAAGTCGATATCTAAATAAAGTCGTCTACGTCAAAGTCTACCGCTCTTCGAATCCGGTTTATAGACCTTATATAGTAGTCTTATACTTTACTAACTAATTCCTTTACTACAGTCTAAGTGTCGTATATTCTCTATATAAGTGCCTCTACATCAGTCTAGTTAAGCTGTTCGTAGACTATTACAGATTTATCTAGACAGTTCTAATCAAAGGACGTAGTAGCTACGTATCTGTTAATTACTTTAAAGAGCGAGAGCCTACCTAGACTCTTATATAGAAGCGTAAGCTAAGCGTAGTCTAGAATAGAGACAAGTTCGCTCTAGTTATTCTAATAATAACTAATAAAAGGCTATAGGCGTTGATTAATCTATTAGTTTATAATTTCGGTTTATCTATTAGTTTATAAGTAGAAAGCAGTAGATAGCTTAAGCTTTATACTAAGGATTCTATAGAATTTAGACTAGAAAGAAGAAATAAACTATAGTCTATAGTCTAAAACAATGCTTTATAGATAGCTATAGGTTCGATAGATCTATATAACGTATATTCGAGCTATATCTTAGGCTATAACTGTCTTTAGATAGGGGATCGAGACCGATTACTTAGTTAGGCGATCTATAACTACTTATAAGGTATCGTAACCTTATTTATTAGTAGGGAAAGACTTATAGTCTATAGTAATATACTACTAGAGACGTTCTAGAACTGGTAACAGGTATAAAAACCTAGGTTTACAGTTACGAGGAACTATAGTACGTCGACAGTCTCTGTAGTTACTAATATAGGTTTCTACAAACGTCTGTAAACCTTTCTACTAGTATCTACGGGCAAGGATAGCTACTGTCTTTGTCTGTCTAAGGTAAGCCGTAGATACTTATACGTAAGCCTCACGGATTAGGTCCGTCTGTAAGGTGCCTTGATTAGAAACCACGAGTCTCTTTTACTAAAGAAGTAAGCTGTTCTCTATTATCTAGTTTTAGTACCCGCGGGTAGCTTTCGTTCAGTCGTCTTCTAAGTCTAAAGAGTTACAGTTAGTAGTAAGTAACTAGTCGACAAGGTTAAGCAAGGGTTCTAAGGTAACTAGAGCTAATATTATAGGAGGTTCTAATCGAGTAGTAATACGTAGATCTAACTAATTAGACGTAAGCAAGGTTTATTATCTTATAGACGCTTTTAGGTCGTTCTATAGGTTAACGTCTTAGTCTCGGCGTATTAGCGTGTCTGTTTTCTCGTTCTACTTACTAGATTAAAATATAATTATAAAATAGAACTCTAATAGAAACTCTACCTATCTCGCTTACTACTAGTTCAAGGTTTTAGAGGTTATAAAGTACTCTAAAGCCTTATAATCGGTGAAGACCTTAATCCGGGAGCTAGTCTAAGTAAGATCTACTTACTATTATCTAAAAGAGTATATAATAGCTAACATCTTCTTATCGTAGATTTGATAGTTTAGCTTAGCGAGGTTCATCGTCTTCGAGAAGTAGCTTACAAGTCTCTATAGTTCATTTTTAGATATACGTTATAATATTATAGCTATAACTACTCTATTAGAAGCGTCAGTCTCAACTATAGTCTCTAAATCAGCTATAAAGTAGTATAAGAGAGAGGCGGTAACTAAGGCTTCTTTTAATATATTAAAAGCCTTCTTATATTCTAAGTCGAACTTAAACAGCACTTCCTTACCTATAAGATAGTTTAATAGACGAGTAATCCGTCTATAATCTCAAATAAAACGTTAGTAGAAGTTATAAAAACCTAGGAAGGACTAGATACTCTTAATAGTACTAGGATATTTCTAGGAAACGATTACTAAGATCTTCTCTAGGTCGACTTCGATTCTATCTATAGAGATAATAAAACTAAGGTACTTTATATAAGTAACGTAGAACTCTATCTTCTTAATATCTACTTATAGCCTAGCTTTATAGAGCCGTTCTAAGACCTTATAGACGTGTTTAATATATTCGAGCTTATTATTAGAGTATATAAGAATGTTATTAAAGTAAGCTATATAAAAGTTATTAAGATATTCTATAAGAATGCTATTTATATACCTCTAGTATATAGTAGGACTATTAGTTAAGCTAAAAGGTAATACCTTATATTTAAACGTGCTATAATAGGTCTAAAAGGTTATAAGTTCTTCTAACTCTAGTTCTATATATATATAGTTAAAAGCTTAATAAATGTCGAGCTTTATAAGGATTTTAGTACTAGTGATTTATATAAGAGTTTCGTTAATTAGCAGAAGAGGGTGCTAGTTCTTACGAGTAAGGTTATTAAGTTTCTAGTAGTTGATATAGAGCTGTAAGCTTCCGTTAGACTTCTTTATAAACAGTACTAGAGAGGCGAAAGAGGCGTGGCTAGGAATAATAAACCCTTTATTAAGGTTATTAAGAATATACTACTTTATAGCTAGAAGTTCCTTAGTTGTTATTCTATATAACAGGCTATATAATAGAGTATTCAGACCTATAAGTTCGATCTAGTAGTCGACTTAGTTTCGTAGTAGAGGAAGCTTATCTAAAGCTCTCTTTAAAAAGACATCCTTAAAGTCTATATATTCTTAGCAAACGTTCTGTTCTACTAGTTATTCGTCTAAAATATAATCTATTAAAGAGAGCTTTATACGTAACCTGTTTATAAGAGTATAGTCGATCTCTTATAAGCTAGTAGAGAAGACTTCGTTATCACGCTTTTGAAGGTTAAGTTTAAAAGCAGTAGCTCTAATATAATAGATATTAATAGCGAAGTCTTCTATAGGTTTATAGATGTCTATAAGCGAGCTTATAGCTGCTTTATAGTCTATAACTGAACGTTTTCCTAAGGAGGATCGACAACGTTGTTAGCGGTTAGGAATAAGAACCTGTATTCTATTCTAAGCAGAGACGAGGTCTTATTAAAAGCTTTTATTTAGAATTTCCTCGAGAGTAACTAGTAGCGGGGTTTGGTACTAGCTTCGAGGCAGTATTAAATAGATTAATATAGGTTCCTTTATAGTATACTAGCGGAGGTTACGGTTCTCTATATCTTTCTAAGCCTAGAGGTCTAGCGGAGAGATAGTTATCGATTCCCTAGTAATAGATACTAAGTAATCGAATTAACGAACTAGGGGGAGGGATTCTAGCTACTTAATCTTACGGCTACGGACTACTAACTTTACGTTTACGTCTATAAGCTATTAACAGCTAATAATAATATCGTGTCTACTAATATTAGTAATTAGAAAGAGCGTATTAGTAAACTGTTATCTGTCGATACTTAGTATTAAGCGAATAACACGAGTAACTACTAGTCCTTTATATCTATTAAACCTTATAATTAATATTATATATAACAGCTTTTCTATAGCTTATTTATAATATTAACTTAACTAGTTAGCTAAAGCTGTATTAATAAATAGCTATCTATTTACTCTAGTATTAATAAGTCTAGTAGTATTAAAAGTATATCTATTCTTAATTAAAGTATATATAGTTATAAAAGCCTTTCCGTCTATTATATAACTTAGATTAAGAGGTTAAGATCTAAGTTTGTTTTACTCTAAAGAGGAGACTTGCTTTAGAGCTGTTCTTTTCTCGAGTCCTTATAGACGAGTTCCTCGTTAGCTGATTCTTCTCTAGACGCTTATAGTCTATAGGAGTCCGTAAGCGAGTTTTCAGCGTCTTCTAATAGCTTAATAGCTATAGAGGGTTTTCGAGGCAGAGGGCATTTACTAGCGTAGTACCTAGGTTTATTATAATTGTAATAGATAACGTCTGCTATATTCTAGATAGGAGTCGTACTCTTACGAGTAGGCAAAGAAGTCTTACGGTCTGTAACTAGGGAGTAACGGACCGGGCTTTAGGCTAGCGGATAACTAATAGCAGTACGTAGAGCCGGAAGTTAGTAAGTTAATCCGTAGCTGGTAGAGAAACCTCTTATAAGTGGGCGGCGGTTATAGCGAGCTGTAAGGCGTTCCTTAATAGTTACTCTGTTTTAATAGACAGAGTGATAGCGGTTATATAACTAGTTAAAGGTTGCTAGGGTGATTCGGACTAGTAAGATGCTTACTTAGAGAGCTAGTATAAGCTTCTAGTATAAATCTTCGGACTACTTACTTAATAGGATATAAGCCTTAGTTATAAGGCTTAAGAAGGTTGCTTTAAACATAGTAAAAGTCTCGTCCTCTTATATTAAGAGTTTATAGAAGACTTTACAGACCTCTATAGCTTCGTTACTGTCTACGAACAAGGTATCTAGATATATAAGTATATCTATAACGTTTATAAATAAGGTAGGGGAACCGAAATCTATCTATGGTTTCAGATGCTCTTATACTATACTAGAAGTAGCTATAAAGACAAAGGTAAGTTTGTCTTATTCGTCTTCGAAGAGGTTCTTTCTTATTTTACTAGCTAGGATAATCTGCTAGGCCTTATATAATAGGGAGATGCTATCCTTAAGTTTCTCGCTATCTTAGAACTTATAAGTAGAATTGTTAGAACTAAATCGGGAACAGGAGGAGTTGGTAGTAGCCTCTTAGAGAGCTTACGTATACTCGCGGCTTAGGAGAGGGTTATTAGAGTGGTTTATAAGCAACGGGGTTTAGTAGAGTTATATACGTAAAGAGAGGATTTTAGCCTATAAACGAACGTTTTCGTTTATAGGAGGCTTGCTTATTATAGAGGAGGTAGGCAAGAGAGGGGCGACTCTCGAGGTATTATCTAGTTGTTAAGGCTCGGTTTAAGACGAGCTAGTAGATGTCTTCTCTTTTCTACTACGACTACTTCGAGTGTCGGCTATTATATTATCAGAAAGGAAGGAGGGGAAGGTAGAGAGAGGTTGTAAAAAAGGTTATATAAGCTGTTATAGGCGTGTCTTTTGAGGAGGTAAGTCGTTATAGACGTAGAGATACTCGAGAGATCCGTTTATAGAAAGAGGATACTGTTATAAGTAGAAGGGGCGAGCTGTTACAGGCGTGCTTATTAAGGAGATAAGTCGTTATAGACGTAGAGATGCTCGAGGGATAGTCGTAGTTATACTATTATAAGTGTAAGATCTTCTAGCTGTTACAAGCGTAGAATCTGGTCGATATTATAGTCCTTTATAGAGAGTTAGGTTATTTAAGCTTTAAATAATATTACGATCTATAACTGAAGACAAAGGTATAAGAGTATATATATATATATTTGAGAATTTAAAGCTACAGTTCTAAGAATAAGGGAATGCGGAATATATACTCTACGAAAAAGAGGTATTCCTGCTAACTGTAAAGAGCCTTTAATCTCGTTATAAATCCGTCCAAGCGTTGCGGCTCTGACGGTCACTTGTAGGACCGAGAATCACGTGTTACAGACCAGCGCCGTAATATTTTATATATAGTAATAAGGCTCTACGAGCGCTAAACTTAATTAGGTTATAGCTCTATAGTACTAAACTCTTTTAGTAAATTTTAAATATTAAACTACTATATTCTTATTAGACGTTCTAGTAACCTAAAATCTTTAAAAAATAATAATAAATCTATTATTTATTAAAATAAGCTAGTTCCTTCTTTATAGGTATAAATAATACTATAAAGAATCGATATTATAAGTTAAAAAATTAATTATAATTATTAAAAATTTCTCGATTCTTCTCTCTCTCTAGTATAAGCCTTCTAAATTATATTTATAAGATCTTATATATTCTTATCTTTATTATTATTCTTATTCTTACTTCTACTACTACTTATATTACTTTGAAGATTAATAATCGTCTCTCTTTTATACTCTTAGACGTTCTTTAGAGGCCTTTAAAGAGGCTCTTTTTAGGTCTCTTTTTAAGACTCGTCTTAGAGCTCGTCTTAAGACTTCTATATAAATCTATCCTCTTTATATACTCTCTTAAAAGTACTAATATCCTTAGATAACGTCTTCTATATACTAAGAGCGATATCTAAATATACTAATTCTACTATATTTAATTTATAAAAGTCTTTAAAGCTTAGGAATTATTCCTAAGCTACTTAGATATAATCGTTATATATCTAAATACTAAATTAAGAAAGATTATATATACCTTTATACTATATCTAAAATATATACTATAATTCTATTATAGATCTTACTTTATACTTATTATAATCTATAGTACTTAAGAGACGATAGAAGAGAGCTATAGGTTACTTAAATAGTATTATAAGTAGTAGAAGAGAGTATAAAAGTATAGGCTTCTTAATAGTATTAACTCTTAAATTATCTCTAGTAACTACTAGGGAATTAAAGTATATATTAGTTCGACTTAGTAGTCGATAGCTTGATATAAAAAGAGTATATATTCTTATAACTATCGTTGATATATACCGAGTAAGAAAGAAGTCTATACTCGGTTCTTAAATACCTGTCTTTCTTATTAAGCGAGGAAGATACGTAGAAGTACTAACTACTTATATATATACTAACAGTATACGTTTAAAGGTATATTATATCCTCTACTTATATATACTAGTAGAAGTGCTATTATATCTCTCTTTATCTCTCCTTTTTTATTTATATAACGTGGTTTATTACCGAGTAGCGTATATCACCGAGTAGCGTACTTTCCTCTACTTCACTACCTACTAACTTTAATACACGTTTTCTTAATAACTAACTATAGAAATCCAAACCTAAGAAGCACGAATTATCCTAGCTATCGAGGCTATTCGAATATCTAAAAAACTTAGTCGCCGCTCTACTATAAAAATCTATAAAGTCTCTAAAATAACACTTTAATATAGAATAGCTAGCCGAATCTATCGCCTCGAAACTAAACCTAATTATTATAAATTAAATAACTTAAAGAAGGAGACACTTGTTTAATATATACTTAATCTAGATATAAGAGGATTTACACCTCGACTAGCTAGTATAGAAGATATAGCGAATTATATCCTCGAATCGCGGAGGAGAAGACGTGTTAGAAAGCTCTAGACGTATCGATTTATATAACGACAACTAGTCTTAAAGACGTGTTTTAATTACGTTTACGACTTCTAAAGAGCTTTATACGAAGATCCTAAGCTTATTAGTACGTGGTTTCAACTAGTAGAGAATATAAGAGTAAAATATAGTATTTTAGACTACGACTTTTATAACTTTAACGAGACAGGGTTTATAATAAGAATTATCTACCTAGCAATAGTTATAACTCGCGCTAATCGACGTAGCAGAGATAAGACAGTTTAGCCTAGTAATCGGGAATAGACTATAGTAATTACTTATATTAATAGCGAGGGTCGGGACGTGCCTCTGTTTTTAGTAGTTTAAGAGAAGAATTATCTCGCGAATTAGTATACTAAGAGCGGCCTTTTATACGACTAGGTTATTAAACCTATAAGTAATAGATAGACCGATAATAAGACAGGCCTAGAATAGCTATAATACTTTGATAAATATACTTATAGTTATATAAAAGAGCTATATTAAATACTAGTATTAGATAGGTATAAGAGTTATAAATCAGCTGTATTTCAAGAGTATTATAAAGCTAATAATATTATTACTCTTTGCCTACCTCCTTATTTCTCTTATTTAACCTAGCTACTTAACGTTAGATGTTTTAGTATTCTTAAACATATATATAAGCGTTAAATTAAGACCTTTATTAAAGCTTATATTAACTATATTACTAAGGTCGAGTTCTTTTTAGCCTTTTATACAGCTTATAAGTAATTAATAATAACTTAAAACACCTAGGTTAGATTCCGCAGAGCTGGCTTAGTATCTTTTAATCTCTAAGCTATGATATTAAAGCTTAATATCTGATTATAAACTCCTATACCTACTAGACCCCTCTCTACAGCCGCTAACCCTTAGGTCTCACAGACCCCTCGTAACCTAACTAACGCTCTTTTATAAACAACTTTAGTTAAGAATCGTATTTCACGCTATTAAGGAAGCTCGCTAACCCCTATTTTCGAGACTATAGCTGTATTAGCAAAGGGTACAGAGCTATTAGCTTATAAGATAACTTTATTATTAGCCGAAGTCTATACTCTTTATAAGGCAAATAAAGTACTTAATAAGCGCTGTAGAGCGAAAAAGACTCGAGTCCGTTAAGAAGGTATACTTACTATAGAGGATATATAGGACGTATTAGCTTAAAAGAAGATAGAGAAACAGGCTCGACGTAATAAGCGTTCTAAGAGAGGTAGGCAAAATAAGAGGCAAACCTCTAAGCGACAGTATAGCACTTACGGAAAGACTGGTTATAATATACGAACTTGTTAAGAGGTTATAGATATATCTAGTTTATTAGATTCCGAGTAGTTTTAATTAATATTATTTATTATAGTTAATTAATCTAATATTAAAGTAGTAGAGTAGAGGGAAAGTACGCTACTCGGTGATATACACTACTCGGTAATAAACTACGTTATATTAAATTTATAATAATAAACGTAGAAGGAGTAATTATTAATCCCTAGCCTCTATATACCCTCTTCGCCTATAACTTTATATCTAAATACCTTATTATATAGTAATTAAGAGTAGTAGGTTATATATAACACGTTCTAGAGAAGTTAGCACACGTATCTTTAGTATACCTAAAGTTCTTTTAAATCTCTACTATCGCTTCTAGCACTTCTACTTATAACGCTCTCTTAATTACTAAATCGTTAAGCTACCTACTCGTTACAGTAGAGCGCGCTCTCTTCGCCTTTTACGCCTTCTTTTAAGCATTCCTTTTATCTCTCTTTCTCTTATATAAGAGAGACGCCGCCGCCGCCTTCTACGCTGCCTTCTTATCTATATACCTCTAAGCTTCGCTGTCGTCATCGCTTAAAGATTCGATAGAGGATAGATTACTCTCGTTACTCGATTCGTTCACTACTTCGTTATATACGTTAGTAACGCCCTTAGGCTTTTTAGCGCTCTCTTTCTCTAGAGTCTTTACAGCTTTTAAATTAATAGGATTATTCGGATCGTTGTTTACACTATAGTATACTACTAAAACACACTAGATTATCTTCTCTCTAATTACCTTAGTATACTCTAGAGCCTTCTTAAAGTCGTCCTAATCTCTCTAATTACTAATATCGTGTCTTTTAAGATCGCTCTTTACGTTCTAAATAGCTGTCTAATAATTAGAATCTCAGCGCCCTCGATTATATCTAAAATAGCTGTTAATAAATCTATCTACTACTTTATATATATTCGCTACTATATATACAAAGTCTACCTCTCGATCCTTAAGCCCTAAATTCAAGAGCTTATTAAGAGTTCTCTCTTATATACTATCTACGTACGTCTTTACCTTAATCGCTATAACTAGCGCTTTTAAGATATTTAATACTTTAGAGAAGGTCTTCTTTCTAGGAGTCTTTTAAGCTTTATTACTATCACTCTTAGTAAGCTTAGTAGATAGAAAGGTTCTCTTCTTTTTAGACTTTACTAACAAGGCTATAGAACCCTCCTTCTTAAAGATTAATATATATTTAGCCTCCTCTTTAGCTTCTTTTCTCGCTCTCGCTCTCGCCCTCGCTCTCGCCCTCGCCGCCTCTCTCCCTCTTCTTTCTCTTATCTAGTATTCCTCCTCTCTTTTAGCATCGGCTCTTTCCTCCTCTATATATATCGTATTATCTTCCTCGATTAATTGTTATAATTTAGCGGCTTTAGAGAGAGAGGTAATTAAGAGTATATAAGAGCCTAGTACTATCAAAGAGCTCTTACTAGGAAGGCGTGCTTCTAGAGCCTTTAAGCTAGCTCTTACTAAAGTTCCTATATCGATTATAACCTTCCTTAGTAGTAGTAGTAGTAGTGGCATATCGGTGGTAGAAGAGAGAGCCTTTTTAGTAGCTTTTTTAACTTTAGAAAGTAATTTAAGTATCTCTGGCCCAGGGCCTTATAAGCGTATATTCCTAGGTATATTAGAGTATTAAAGGTATTAAGAACAAGGTAATAAGTAGTTATTTAGCTAATATTTCTATAGAGCCTCCTAGGTACGATTATAGTACGTAAAACACTCGGATTATAAAAAAAGTAGGCAAATTCAAGCTTAACTCGTAACTGACTATATCTAATAAACTTACTATTATAAATAGATTTCTATCTTTCTTAATCTAAAATATCTATTTTTAATCTTATTTAGATATTTTAGCTATTCTAGACTATTAAAGTAATAGTGTTTATCTAATAAACTTACTATTATTACTAAAATTCTACTTTTCTTACTCTTATTTAGATATTTTAATAATCTTATTTAGATATTTCTATTATTCTAGACTATTAAAGTGATAATTAACTATCTAATAAACTTACTAAATATCTACTCTTCTTAAATTAATATAATTATTCTAGTTATTCTAGATTATTAGAGTAATAAAGATAGAGTTAAAAAGTTACTAAAAGACTTAAAAAGTTAGTATTTACTTTTTTACTACTATATTTAGTAATTTTATTAGATTTATATAAGTAGTCTAATTATTTAGTATAATAATTTAAAGAATTGCTTTATTATATAAAAGTAGTAAATTATCTTTTCTAGTCTAATCTATTCTAGATAATTAAATAAGAAAGAATAGATCTTTATATAAGAATATAAAAGAAGAGAATAAACTTATTTCTAGACTAGGTTAAATTAAAAAGAATAGTTACTAAAAGAGATACTAGAAGAGATAAGAAGAGTAAAAAAAAGAGCTAGAAATAGAAAGACTTACTTCTAAGATAAAGTGAAGATAGTCTTCTATAGACGAAATTACTTGGTGGGGGACAGGATCCCCGACTTGGGAGAATGGCCTTCGCGATTTGTCAAGCACCTACAAAACTATGGGTTGGGAAGTGATGATTACTTGATTGGAAAGGCTCCCTACATCTGGAATGATGAATATTCCGTTAGAAGGGACGCTGTCGGAACATGTCCCAGCGCTGCATTTGAAAAATTGGGTAGTCCAAAATTAGTGGTAATCCTTTTACCGGACGAGAACGAGAGTTTTTACTCCGATGTTCGAAAGTGGGCAGACTGGGTGTTCTTCTATCGGATGTCGGATTTCTCTAGACCCTGTCTGGATTCATCTACTTTACTTCACACTCAGTTACCCCATGAAAAAATTATAGTGCTAATATATCACAGGGCCTAGTTGAGAATTGCTCTGGCTATCCGGGTTTTGTCTCAATTTGATGAGCATTCTCCGTTAGAAATAAGTCTTAATTGCAAAATGAAAACAGGAAATAAAAAGGTGCAGTTTGTTTGTCGTCAGAAACGAGGGGAATAAGTTCTCTCCTTACTATTCCTGAAACTCATCAAGCTATTCTATGCTTTTCTTCCTCTTTTCCTCTGCTACTCCGAACCACAATCGAGAATTGGTGATTGTGAATTAGGCTTGGGAATTAAAAATGGAGCGTTAAATACTTTAAGCCTTGATGTTTGACGCATCTTGTTCTTGTGTTTGTGCAGTTGAGAAAAAACACACGAAAACTAGAAATCAAGTTTTAGAGCTCTGGAAAGATGAAGAAAATCTATAAGTAGTAGTGATTGTATTCGGAACTTCCAATTCATCGGTCCTTTCCACTAATATCGGGTTCTCTAGCAGCGGCATAGGATTGTTCCTTTAGAGAAGACATAAGAGTTGGCTTCTTCGTAAGTTTACTCACCTTTCTCTGGAGGCGGAATTAATGGGCTACCTCCTTCTCAAAATACTGTGAAGATTATTCCGAAGTACCAGTCATGATTTTCTGTAAATGATCCACGGGAACCATAACTTTCTTCGAGAGAATAAGACGATGAAATTTGCTTTATAAGGAGCTGCAGATGTCGATTTAAATACAGTGGGTCTCAAGGAAGTAGTATCATTACTTGTTGAGGAGGAAAATTTAATTCTTGAGCAGCCAGACTATTCCCTCTATTTCTAAACTCCTGGTCCGGCTCTGCCTCCATCATTCTCAGCTACTTTCACTTCTGTAGCTCCTTCGTTCATCTTCTGCTACTTTGAAGCCGTAAAACACTTTCAGAGAATGGGTTCGTAGTGGGATTGTAATGTATCTTACATAGTAAGACAATGTGGGGTCGCGAATCGGGAGATAGGGTATCGTAGCTATTCATTTCAATTTTAAAGTGTCTTCATCAGCTATCAAGCATTATTACTTCTAGCGGATTCCTAAAGCGAACCGCCTCCGTCGTAGTCTTAAAATTACCTCCTTATTTTCACAGCCGCCATTATATCAAACACCCATGAACCACCAACTATCGAAAATGAAATTAAAGAGGAAAGAAGAAGAGATATGAAAGAAATAGATAATTCCGAACTCTTCTTTTTGAAGCTTTTCTATCTTTCCCCTTGCGTACTGTACACTGACAAAAAGTCTTCCATGATCTTTCCCGTGGTCTCCGTAGTCTCAAAAGGTGGAAGAAAAGGCCAAGAAATAACTTCAGGAGCAGGTCAGTTCTCTACCATCTCTTTCAAGACTTAGTTAGCGTATAATTTATAACAGGAACATATTTTTAAATCCCTTCATAAACAATTTGACCCTATTCTAACATGTTTTCTTTTGGAGATTTGTTTTACCCAGTACTCTAGCTCGGGCTCTAATGCCTTCATCGGGAAGTATCTTCTAGCCTGTCAAGAAAACTATCGATATCTTTTAGCCGGATTCATCGGGTGTCATCGAAACGAACTTTGGTTCATTGGCGTAGAACTACGAAAACCTACCTTAATTCTCGGGCTAAGCCGATAGCGTGAGACTAGGTAGGATAATATGGAGTTTCGAAACAATTATGGGAGGTATTTAGTACTGGATTGAGCGACTAGGAGAAAATGAATTACACACCTTGCGATGGGAAGTCCTTGTGAAGTTGCGAGGATTCAGTATGATGGGTTGAAAGAAGTTTAAAGCCGCCTCGTTCAATTTTACCTGAAAGGATGTGCCTTTCCGACGACATGAGAGTAAGTCCAGGTTTTTGTGACGGGAAGATTTGAGTAACACGACCAAATGGGTGGAATTGGGAGACAATTTAGCATCGCGTTAATAGGAGAGGTGGATAAGAAAGGAAAACCGTTTTCCGTAAACCTCTTGTAAAGTGTTTATGTATCGTGATTTATTTGGCGAGAACTTACCGTCGTAAAGACTATCACTTGACTCAGAGCTCTTATTCAAGATATCATCCTCATTTAAGGACAAGCTATGCGGAAGTATAATGTGAATCAGTGAGTGGACTTGGGATGACATATTGACAGCGAGGTTGGCGATAGTTCCCAATGCTTCATTTTCTTCGTTTGCACCAAACCACAATTTATCCCCTCCCCAAGCCCCCTCCCTCGGTCCTTGCTACAAAATACCAGATAGGGCTTAAGAAGTGCAGAGAAACATAGTGTGACACATCGGATATCCTCGAATTAGATAGAAAGTCAAAGGGGCTCAGAGTAGGTATCATTTCGGGGTTTCGCTGTCTTCCCACGAACGAACACTTCAACTCACATGAATCTCCCCGACGACTGCACGAGAGAGTATTCTACCATTCATCCTTCAGGCTTGAATTCCTTGTAGCCTCAGGGCATCAAGCCCTAATTGCGATATACAAAAGGTTAAGGCGGAAAAATTTCGGAGAAACAACCTTCAACAATGATATCCACCTGGCATTTTCAAATTATTCTTACTGCACTACAGTATTCCTTTTTTGGTGTTGTGACAAATGTGACAAAAAATTCAGAATGAATTATTATTTTACGCAGAGTGGCGAGTAATATATTTTTGAAGAATGTTGGATGTGAAGTTTATTGGCAAAACTATTCTACACCTAATTGCAATGCTGTTCATATCAAATGACCATTCGACCATTCTACCCCCGAGATCTGAAGAAAGAAGAATTCTTCAAATCAACCTCTGAAGTATGGTACCTCGCTGCTTATCTAATTTTTCAAGCTATGGTTCTTCGCTGGGAATTCCTCTCGGGTAGCAGCAAGCTCCCCCATGGTACTCATTAAAGCAAATATATCAGCAGAGCAAAATAGCAAACTCCTGCCCTTAGACATGGCAGCTCTCATCTCGGGTGTTCCGAAAGCCAAGCCAGAAGCTGGTTGATTGTGTTTTGCAAGAGCAGCCTCGAAAACCTTGACGGCGTCCAGCCACTCAGGTTCAGTACCAAAGAAGCTACCAGTTGGCATGTTCATGCTGATTCTGGCATCAAGGGAACCGAGCCAAACGCTGTCAATTTGGTCTCCACATTCCGTAAGGATGGCGTCGAGGTTGTGCATTCCTGCGAGAGACTCGATTTGGATGATGATGGCGGCTTGTCGGTTGAGGTTCTCGTGGAGGGTTACGGAGGCATCGACTGGTTGGTCGGAAATACCGGGGTACCTGGAAGGCCAATAGTTAGCATGCGTTCGAGAAAGTCACAAAGTCTCGTTTGAAGGAAGATACTCATCCAAAAAAGAAAAGAAGTCTTACCATCTTGCTGGTGGTGCAGAACGGGTACCATTGATCTTGGCACCGAATTTGGCAGCGGAAACAATGTGCTTTGCCTGTTCAACTGTCTCAACTTGCGGAATAACGATACTGGCTCCGGCATCTAAAGCAAATCCAATTGCTGCATGGTCATGGCCTGGTACACTGCATACATTTAGTCACCATAAATTTTAGTTTTCGCGAGGATATGACTTACCGAACAATTGCAGCCGTCTTGCCTTCGCTCATGAACTGAACGTCGTATACCATCTTGAGGGCATCAGCTTCGTGTTATCTGGGGCATGGTAATTCTTATTTCTCACCTGCGTCATTGTTTCAACATTCATTGCACTGTGCTCCCAATCGATCCACAAGACATCGTATCCAAACTGTGCGGCAAGCTTTGTGATTGGGGGAGCAGCCAAACCGCAATAAAAGCCGACGAGGGGTGCGATCTTTCCATCGTGAGCGTCTCTGATAGCTTCACGCATTCGGTGTGGTTGGAGGAGAGATGGAGCTCGATATGCTGCCATGCCTAGCTTGGCGAAATCTTCAGCCGAGACGGCCTTGAGACTCGATTCTGGCGAGATGGAACCCATCGTGATGCTGGTTCTCAAATTTGTAAAGTTTGTAAAGATCAAAGAAGTGAGGTTGAAATAGTTGTAGGAAGGATGATCGAAAAGTGCGCTAGTGGGGCGGTAGAAATCCGGCTTGTTTACTATAAGGGGGGTGGTTTAAGTGATTTAAAGGTGAAGAACCTTTCGCTTCACTCTAGCCTGGGGAAAGCTCACTTTTATACGAGTATGAATTATTTCTAGCCACCAAGACACTCCAACGTATTGAGTGGGTCGTTATTCACGTTAATATACTCGCATGTCAATTGGCCTCAATGGGTAGTGCTGACGATATTGGCGACTAACTGTACTAGCTTGGTAAGATTTGCTCGGTTGGAAGAGATGAGCCGCGGCGATACATTTTCGGAATAAAATCCGAAGGCCAGGAAAGCATTCAAATACTTTACATAAAGTAAATGGTACCCGAAATTTCTAGAGTGCTAAGTGATCATAGCTTCGCCACAGGGGTTTTGCTGCCCATCAACAGCGTGGCAAATATCAATGTTAGCAGAAGCACAGCACCACCCCAACCCCCTGGTAATGAGTAAAATTCACAATTACCAATGAATATTTAAAAAGTTATCCTAAATTTTTGCCAACTGGTGGCTTAAGTAGCATCTCGGTTTATAAAAGATTCCCAAGATTACCCCTAAAATTCTTGGAAAGTCAATTGGTCCACGATTGATTTGAGTTTACGAGATCCGAAGCTGGTATAGGTAAGCCTCACAAGCATTGTTCCAAATAGTCAACGAGTATCCTACCGCCACGCTTATTTTACTTCACGGCAACTTTTAATATCGAACTTGCATGAAATAAGAAGATGCAAAGCGTATTGTTATTATTTGAAGATTTGATGACTGACTTTACCCTCGTAAGTCTTACAAAATACCCATTCAATGATATCTAGAAACTTCTTCCGACGAGATGGCAATCATGAAACCATCGCCAACCTCTTAGAAACCCATGTATGTACACAGTAAGATTTGGGACTAAACTCGGTTTCTAAAGTTAACCCGATTCCACATATACTGTCATGTTTCTCCATTTGCTGACAAGATATATATCCGATCATGTTTCCCTATCATGTTTCCATATCCGACTGGGTGTAAGCCTCCAAGTGCTGACATTAGATAAGCTCCCGGGATGCCAAGCAACGTTTCTTTGCTTTTCCCACTAGACGACCATTGAAATGGTAATTCCCTAATTCCCTAATTCCTATCATCAAACTTCCCTCAAGTGGAAACCGAGGTGCGATAATCCGGGGACTTCGGGACAATCCAATTGCCTCAATTATCGTGACTGGCTCGCAAAACAGATAAGAATATGGACTCAATTAGGCGTTGAAATCTGGAGATAAATGCATTCATACATTAAAGCCACACAAGATTGGGGAGTGGTTGTGCTTATGCAAGGTCTACTGGTATTACCCGAATTTTCCGATCGGCACTTGAGTCATAAGCCGGAGGCGTTATTGGACATGCAATATGATTTGTGAACATTCCCCGAGTACTTTGGTTATCTGGCATATAACTCTAAGGATGGTCTGATCAAACCTGAAAATGGTGGCAAGTTGCTGATTTATTGTGCTTTCAATACTTCATAAATTTAGGATTATACATGGGTAAGGTAAATTTAATGTTTAAGTAATCTATTTTGTATTGCCACAAGCTTATTAATGACTGATGTTAGGAATCGATCGCAGAGTGTCAAGCAACAGCCCAACCCAGATGAGATTAAATTTGTCAATTTCATAGCAAATGAATTAGGTATTCATTGAAAACCAGGTATTTTTACTAGGAACAAACAGGTCTGTGAACTAATTCTGTCTCCTCCCCACCAGACGCCTCAAACGGATCGGTCATAGTTGAAATCGATGTTAATGATTCCTCAGAATCACTACCAACCTCCTTGCCCTTGCCCTTCTCTCGGTGGGCGAAGGGGGGAACATTCTCTCGGTGGGCGGATGGGGGGACAGGGGTGAGCATGTTCCATGCAGCTGGGGCCTGTAGATACGTTAGTATGCTCTTTTGAGAAGTGACGAGGTACTGCAAAGGTGAGGACTTACCGACTTGACAATATCCTCCCACTCCATCGGAAAGAAAGTACCCAATCCATCCTCGTTGAAGAACTCGCTCTTTGCCTTCTCACAAGCCTGCGTAAAGATCTTTGGGAACAGCAGATCATCTCCTGGTGCCAGGGCGATCGAGTAGTGAATCAGATCTCGCAACACCGTGGCCTTCTCGTCGACATGTTGGATGAGGATCAACATCAAATGGATGATGATACGGTCCTGGGGATTGCGCTTGATGGCAGAACAGATGTTGGTGACGGCGGTTTGTTCTTGAGGGCTGCAACCGAGGGCGAAGAGGTGGGAGGGAGAGGGGTTGAAGCATTCGATCTCGTATTTGATGCCTCGGATGACGCGACGGATGGCTTCGGTGTTCTTGTGGTCGATGGGGTGGAAGAGATTCTTTGACTCCATTGTGTTGGTACGGCACGGTACGGTGCGGTGTTGTTGTAGAGGAGAAGAAAAGTTTGAAGGGTGGAAGGTTGAGTTGTGGGAAGATATACTTGCTTAGCAAGAGAGCATTGACTGCTAAAGGCTGTGCTAAACCTGCTCATTCACTCTTCGTCCTCACCTTTGAAGCTTCAATTGTGCTCAACCTGCTCATTCACTCTTCGTCCTCACCTTTGAAGCTTCAATTGTGCTCAACCTGCTCATTCACTCCTCGTCCTCACCTTCAAAGACTCAATTACAGCTAAGTGTTCAGTGATTTTACATGAATAATTAAGTTCTCTAAGAAGAATTAGTTAATTCTAATTATAGCTAGAACTTGTGAGAATAACGAGAAGTTCGCTTAAATTTGTTTGTTTTGGTTTGTTTGTATATTTACTTGAATAAGTAAATTGTTCTACTAATCAAATTTGTTGAATACAGACTTAGGCATCGATATATCGATACCAGTATCGGGGGGGTCTACGATAGTTATCGGTATTGAGTAATATTCTACGATAATATATCGATAATCGAGGTTATATAACTAGGAAATAGTTAATCCGAGCTAATGTAAGAGTTTTTGATTTAGTACTATCTATTTTGGCGTGCTCGTTGGTCAGGGTTGCAGAACCTGCAGTCGCACTTTCCCTTCCATAATCCAGCTCAAACTTTTGACCTATTTCGCATTTGAAGCTATTGACTTCAATTGATCTAAGCTGTTGAGGTATATTGTACTAGAAATTTTGAATGATGAGGATTTTGAGATGGTGATTGCTAGATATCAAGTGTCTGTTCTTTGAAGTCATTAAAAATCTCTTTATTACATATGGTCTTTCTAGGGAAACAGCAGTTATTGATTGAGTTATGTTAAAAAGTAAGAATAAACATGATTCAAAAACAAAGACTTTGCGCACACAAGGTTGTTCGCCTTGCGTGTTCGTCCGGACTGAATTAAGAGATTCCAGATGCTTTGGTACCTTTATGTGCCAAAAAGATGACCCCTTTCAATAAACCGAAACATGGCCCAATTGTATTGTACAATATTTAAGTACCACATTTGACGCATAGAGTATATCAGAGCTCATCACCAGCTTCTCCTACTGTTACTCGCTCTTCTTGGTAGCAATAAAATCTTCAAACAATAGAAAAATTCTTCACAAGTTTAGGTGCGATGAACTATAGTACGCTGCATTCATTCATATTTTTTGTATATTTTTGCGATATTTTGAGGTCGAAGTCGCCACTTTTGCACCACGGATGTGGTACCGCTTTCCTCTTCAAGCGAAGGGAGCGAGGAACGACGTCATCCGCCGCGTCTCGCGACGCGAAGAACTCCAAGGTCGAAACTTCTACAACTCTTCACCCACATCCATTCAGATATCAATTGACTCCATCCCCATCTTATTCTTCCACGCCATTCTTGACAACTCGATCTTTGCGCGCGATTTTCGCAACTCGAGAAAATAAACAGCCACGAAGGCAGCAAACATCGTCCTCAAAATCATACCGTACGACCAAACGCAAAAGTCAGTCCCTTCCCTATATTTGCTTTTCCCCTGCGTTCTTGCCGGTATTTGAGCTGTTTCTGTTCTCGCCTTCAACTTCAACTTGCGCGCAGCAAAACTCCACCTCCAATTCACCCACACAAGCTACCCCTCTATCCCTCTTTAACCGTCCTCCTTCCCCTCAACTTCCCCCACTGATTTTTACACCCCAACCTCTTCTTTTTTTTATCTACAAAACCAGTTCTTTTCTGTCCAACAACTCCCTGTCGTTCAAACAACTTCAATCCCAAACACAATCTTACTAAATCCTTTCTCAATCACAGAACCCACAACCACCCCTCAAACCGCAACAATGGCAGGTACCCGCGGCGGCAAAGCCTCCCAACCACGCACACCTGCCGCAACCAAATCCAAGAAGCGCTCTGCACCAGAGATCTCACCAACAAACGGCGATGGCGAGCCCAAGAAAAAGCGCGGTCGTCCATCCAAGGCTGACATCGCCGCAAGAGAGGCCCGCCAATCACAAGCTTCAGAGAATGGCAATGGCGCGAACGGAGCTGATGACAAGATGGAGGGTGTCATTGCTGAAGCCACGAAGAATGGTGATGCGATGGTGACTCCACCAGCTACGAAGAAGAAGCGCGGCCGCCCTTCGAAGGCTGATAAGGAGAAGTCACAACTGTCTAGCGAGGAGAGTACGGACGAAGTCGACAATAGTGGTGAGAAGAGTGGTGAGAAGCCTGCGCAAGAGTCCAATGGTCACACTGATGACTCTGGAGTCAAGAAGTCTCGAGAGCATACCAATGGCACCAATGGAGTCAATGGCAGTTCTAGTTCTGATGGCCCAAGCCAAGATACAATGGCAGAAAATCAACTCAGCACCGAAAAGAACGCATTTGACATGGTCAAGTCAGGGCTTGGTGAGGAGGCCCCCAAGCTAGCCGAGAATGAGAAGGAACCAGAGGCAATTTCTGACAGCAAAGACGTCAGCGCCGCCCAAGCAGCAACTTCTGATGCTTCCAAGGAGACTACCGACCTCGTGGAAAAGAACGACACCCCCGTTGTTGATATCGGCGACGACATCTCTGTCAAAGATTTCGCTCGCCAAGAAGAAATCCCATCCTCCATCCTTGAGAAAGGCATCATCTACTTCTTCTTCCGCTCCCGCGTCAACGTCTCAGAGCCACAAGGAATCGAGGATGTCGCACGCAGCTACATTGTCCTCCGTCCTCTCCCCATCGGCGCAAAGATCACTTCAGAGACTCTCTCAGATGATGGCAACGCACGTCTCCTCGCCCTCCCAAAGAAGAAGTTGCCTCAAAGTGGAAAGGACAAGTTCTTGGTCTTCGTTGAGAAGAAGGGTGCCACTGTCAAAGATTTGCGAGAGCAATTTTCTGGTAATGAGTATGCGACTCAAACTTCTGGGTATGTTATTCCGAAGCACCATTATGAAACGAATCGTAACTAATTGAGATTCAGAACAAGTACCACACAAGCAGCCACCCCCTTCGCAGAAGGTATCTACGCCATCACATCCACCGAACGCGAGTCCCATCTTGCATACCACATCACCGTTCCCGAGAAGGTTGGCGAAATCCAGAATGAGCTCGGTATCAAGCAAAAAGGCAGCTTCATCGTTTCCGCCAAGAACCCCGAGAATCCTGGCCCTAGATCTGCTAATGCAGGTCTTGAAAACCCAGCCAAATATCCCGAGGACTTGCAAAAGAAATTCCGCGGTTTGAAATGGATGCCTCTGATTCCCTCTCTGTTGGACTATGAGAATACCCAGTTCTTGGTCATTGGTGAGGCCGCTGGTCATATGGGTGGTGCGTTGGATGAGATGAGTGTTGATAAGAAGGATGAGGGTAAGGAGAAGCCTGAGGAGGAGGTTGAGAAGTTAGTTGAGGAGGTAAGTCTTATCTTCATTCTTGAAATCAATGGGATTGAAGCTAATTGTGCATGGATACAGGATCATGATCGTATTGCTGCTCTTCAAGACGATGATCCTATCTTTGCAGATTTGGGAATGAGCGTTGGGGAGTATCCTAAGTTGAGCTCTACTTGGTCTAGTGCTTCCGTTTAATTGATTTCACTATCTCTTTCCTTCTCGTTTGCAGCATGGTTAGTGATACGAAATCAGAATACGGGAGTAGGACAGGATACCCAAACACTTTACAAAACATTTTCAAGGGGAGCGTTGCTTGGCTTGGCTCACTTGCTTTTATTGGCGTTTACTTTGAGCGTACATTTGGGAGTGGGAAGGAGTTTATGGATGGGCACGCGCCTACACTGGATGATTCACAGGATTACAGTACTTTTACTTTGGTGCTTTATTTGGCACGCACTTGGTACTTTGATTGGTACTTTGATTGTTACTCTACTTGCATACACAGGGGAAGTAGTAGCGGATAGAAAATGTTAATTGATTGATGATGATGATACTTTGTACTTTGCATGGTGATTTTATAGTTTTGTGATAAGGTGACTAAATCTGAAGGATGAATGAATAGTAAATCTAGAATTGAGTCACTTAATTAATTTCAAGCAGGGCTTAATACCCTAAAGCTACAGGGACCTTCAAACCTAAAAAACACCCCTTGCCCTCGGGGCTTTTTCCTCTTTGAGCTTTTCAAAATAAGTAAGTTAACTCTTGGAATTGTCTTCTTCTAAAGTAGTTCTTATGAGGAATCTTTTCAAATGAAGGGTTGAAGTATAGTATTGAGTAGTAAGTCTAGTAAGTTCAACTACTATATTATATTTTTCTAGAACGGTTTGAATACTTGAGTTGATTGGATTTAGTGCTTTGTATGGACCTCGTATACACATTCCGAGGTCTCAGCCCGTAACATACATCGCTTAAATGGTTTCTTCTTTATCACACTATTCCCAGTCAGTTTGTAGTTTATTCCAAAGGTTAGGAGTTTTCAAACCAAGTACCTCTGAGAACATGTCATAGGTGCCAGAGACAGAGCATCCAGGTAAGAAATAGCGCATCCATGCGCCAATCTCCTTTTTTTTGCGCATCGTCTTGCCATGGGTGTTAGGCCTAATGGGTGTAAGGGCAGCTGTATCTTTTCATGTAGAATATCCTCGAAACCCTGGCTTTCTAAGTCTGGGCGAGTATTCTCGCTGTAAGCCAGTGGCATGCTATGCCGTAACGTCGTCCGTCTCAATGGCCCCCTATACATCTTATGCAGTGGAAACCATATGCCTTTATTGGGGGTTTCTTACATTAGACACGCACTTCTGGTACGGCTGGATGTAGAACGACCGCTCGGAGTAGAGATTGGATTCCAGATTGTGAGGGGTGGATCCGAGACTAGACTTGAGGCTGGAATTGAGATGCTGAAGGGTGGCTTGTAGCGGAAAGAGTTGCGGTAGTAGAAGGTGGTTCGAGATGAGATTGCGAGGCTGAAATAGAGAGGAAGTTGAGTGGCTTAAGTATTTATGACCTCCCGGGATACTTTCCCCTTGCTTGTTGCCGTTTTCTCGAAGCCAGCTGCAGATTCCAATCCACATATGGTCCCTTTACCTAACCTTTCTAGCTAACTGTCTCAACAGTAATGTCGATTGTGAGATGAAGAGTAATAGCCACTAAAATAAGCATGATCAGTCTCCGCATCATAAGAAATACATTGCATTTTCCCTACCTTGGAAGACAATCCGGAAATTCCGAAGGACTTAGCAGTTACCACAATCCTTCTAGCGAGATAATTAGCTCAAGAAAATACAGAGAGAAGGAAGAGGTTATCACGAACAGACTTACGAGTTTCATTCCGCATGTTTCCCAGTCCCGCGATAGATGCAGAGACATTCGTTACCACGATATCGATGGATAGTGCCAGTACCCTAGCATTCTTTTGGGTACGTATTGGGACGACGGCATTGATGGATGGTGCCAATGCTATAGCATTTTCTTGTGGTCCGAAAACATTGCTATAACTCTGGCGAAATAATCAGCTCAAGAAAATAGAGACAGAGAGGAGAAGTTACCACTGATTGCTAGTCCACGAACGAACCCAGGACTTGAGAATATCAGGTACCTTGGAACGTAGGGAACGCAACCCAGCACAGCACCAGCTATTGGCTCTCAAATAAAACCAATAGCTGTCTATGTACCAAGTTTCTGGAATTTGCGTTCCAGTTCTGCGGCCTTCTCTGCTACCTGCAGTAAATTAGTATGTGGGTTTTTGAAGATTCCCTTGAGAACTAACGGCAGGAATTGAGAGTGAAGGAAAAAGAGGGTAGTTACATATAAATTCTTCATCTGTCTTACAACCCTGTTGACGATAGGTATTGGAATGAAAGCTGGTAACCCAGACAGCAACCGCCTTATATCTCCTTCCTGTCAAAAGAATTAGAATCATCTCAGACAATTGACAGTAGGGTTTAGTTACCTTCTGCCGTCGAAACATGCTGGTCGTAGAAGCACATAGTGCTTCATTAAGTCAGCGTCTTCCACACGTTTTGAGACTTGGGATATCCAAACATACTTTCAACGGCAGTAAAGGGAGATTTGACGTTAACCTCGCCACGACATGCTTGTTAAGAAGGACTTCTCATAATTGAAAAGAAACCAGTCACTAGTAACATGGTTTTATTGTTCAACAGCCTATGTGGCTAAAAGAACTGTAGGCGTAAACGCATTTACACCATTCTTCTTGTGAATAACATGCCCCTTCGGAAAGGTTATCTGCAGCGACAGTCTCTTCTCCAGAGGTGACTTTTGCATCCCACTCAAAGCCTTGTCATCCACGACTGGGCTGGAGCATCCAACTTCCAATAGACCCAGCCTCGCAAAGGCCCACCTTTTGGACGCTTGACTAGTGCTTGCAACTAGAATGAAAAGACAACCTCATTGTTACCTGACACAGTGTCAGTTACTCGTGATTTACCGAGAGTCGTCCGTAAACAAAACAAAAGAGACCCTTACCTCGAAAAGGAGAGGGATTTACGGCCCTCTGGCGTGGCTACAGCATTTGAGCGCACCCCCCTTCTATCGGCTGGATTTTGAAAACTGGGGTGGTTAATACAGTCAGTACATGATGATGGGTATATACAGGTTGGAACTTACAATCGTCCAGCTCATGACCAAAGTTCAACAGACACATATCCCAAATCTCTCATCTCAAATTCAACGAACCGCTCTTCCCTTCACCCACTCCGGAACAGAATTGAGCATCGATATTACGATACTATATTGAGAAGTTTGTCGATACGAACCAATGACATTCATAACAATAAATACCAATGAATTCCGTCCACATGGCTCTGCGTCCGCCCTGAAAAGAACAAGTCAGTAAACGCTCACATAGAATCTTGAACATAAGATCAATGCATACATACCTCCATCTATCACTCACACGCAACCCCGCATCCTCCCAAATCCTCTGGACCTTATCGACAGCAAAGGGAGTAATGATTGAGCAGGAAATGGATTGGAGGATGTACAAACCAATTTTTTCGGAATGGGAACACGAGATTGAATAGAGATTGAGAGGGGAAAGAAAAACGGACATTCCCCTCGGTCTTCCCTCTGGTTACACAAGCCCTCCCGTTCACGCCCACCCCCCTTAACCATCAACCACAAACCCAACCAACCCAATGCACCAAAACACCGAAAAGCGGGAAAAGATCGAGACACAATAAGCCAACATTTCATCACCAAAAAAATCCCTCATACAATTCTCTCATTGTCCCCAATCAACGACTCACGGTCTTCATGGTTCATGGCTTTTACCCCTCATCTCCAACATTCTTTTTCCACGGTAAAGTATTTGTTTCGTTAATGAAGGGAGTGATGGAACAATGGAAGAGTCTAGCTCCGGCTGCTCCCACCATCGCTTATGCATGATACTTGGGGAAGAAAGAGGAAGAAGCAATAAATGGGATAGACATGTGAGAAAACCAGTAACAAACCAACTCAATTCCTCGTGTGGTTTTACCAAGAAAGCCATTGACAAGCATCAAGATCCTCCCATGATCTATCATCGCTTATGAAGAGAGAGAAAAAAGAGAACAATGCGAGAAAGTCCAACAGATATGACAGAACATACCCTTATTCTGTGATACACCGGTACATGAAAGCAAAAACATACTCGTAACACCACAGCGCTTACTTACCCTACAAGATAGACGAAACTCTGTATCAGTGGCTACACAACACAACGCCCTCCAAGGCTCAAGCCGCGGGACAACCCACCATCGATTATGCAAGATGATTGTCTTTCTCATACCCTTCTCAGCTCTTCACGTACATCTCTATAACAGTAGTTTTTCTCAATTCCTCGATTTCAGCCTGTATGTGAGAAGCTCAATTAACAATAAGGAAGACGAGAATCAAGACAACCCCAAACAGCTCAGATAAAGACATGACGATATCAAAAACTGATATATCACTTATAAACACGATGAGCACGGCGTAACCACATCCGATTCCAAAAGAGGAAAGATACTCGACGCGTCGACAAAGAAAGGATTGGAAAGGAGGGGAAATGGCGGAGTTAGCTCCGGGGGGAGGAAAAAATACCAAGTCACGGGATATATTTACAGAGACAAACGTGATTATTTTCCACTTAGCACATTTTCATTGAAGACAAGAAATTGAAACCAATATACAATGGTCAAGAGAAGCACATCACCAATTCATCACAAGAAATAAGTAAGAAGTTTGTTTTGGAAGTTCCATTATTCATTGCCTTTTTCCCTTGAGGGTACCTTTTCGGTATCTATTCCATTGTCCATATCCACATCATCAATACTCCATCATCCATAACGCCCTCGATGCACATCATCATCCCTTTTGTTGTACACAAAAAATCCAAACCGAAAGTCCAAATCATCCCCCTCCCACCCCTCCTATTCCCTCAAATTCCCCAATTGAAATCCAGATCCTGTGATTGACTACGTACCACACACATAAGCCTTGGGCGATGAAAGACTTAAGAGCAGTCGCGGGATTCGAGAAGAATCTGATTCCAATGTTTTTGTATAATCCTCCAAGTACCCACATCCCAGTTGTGATGTCGAGTATTGCCAAATTCGAAATCGTATTCGGTAGTTGAGTACGTACCGCATGCATAGACCTTTCGAGAAGAGAGGCCTAAGTCACAGTCGCGAGATTCGAGAAGAATGCGATTTCGGTGTTTGTATCCTCCAATTACTCCCCAGTTCTCCAGTCCGATCGTGATCGTATATATCATTATGATTGTTGGTGTAGATGTGCCGCCAGTTCTTTTGTGGGGGTCGAGCATCCTCTATAATTTTCGTGTAAAGTCGTGAAATTTGTACAGTAAAAAGAAACCGCATTCTTGGGTATTCGTAGTTTTGAATGCACTCGCGTCCTCGTCGTGATAGCGAAATATTTGGTTATGAACAGCAATGCTATCGGATGCTGTTCCGTCGGAGTTAATGCTGCGAGATCAGTCGTCCTCCTCCTCATCTTCCAGCGTGGCCATGCGCTTGCTGAATTCCTTGACGAATCCGCCGGCATCGACAACTCTATCCAAGTTGACCTTGTTTTCCTGGACCCATTGTCGGACCTTCTCCTTGTCCAGAATAATAGGTTGTCCCCCATCAGGAGCATTACTTGGATACTTGGGCAAGAGACCCAACTCCATCGAGTTAATAGTGTCGATGCAATCTCTCTCGAGAATGCACGTCTCCCGGCTGATTCGTTGGATGTCAACCATGAGGCATCCCTTCTTCTTGTCGGTGGTGGGGTGTGTCAAAATCCACCGGGCCAACTCCGCTTGCCAGTATCTCTTGTAGCTCTTTTCACCCAGTGCTGAGAATGGGCGTTCGGGACCACCGATGATCTCCTCCATTCTGCTGATTTCATATGAGATGCCCATTAGCATCTTGCCGAGACCCATTCCTTGCCAAGGAGGGAAGACGAGGATACACGCCAGGTTGTTTCCATCATATGAATTCTTCTCCTTGGAAAAGAAGCCAACGATTTGTTTGTGGCCGGTTTCGGCATCGGTGTGGACGAGGAGGAAGTAGTAGAAGTCCTTGGTGTGATATGAGACCGTCTTGTCTGCGAGGAAGAGCTTGGCGAAGAGGGAAATATTCTGGCAGAAGAGCTGGTCCATGTTAGTATACCAATCCTGGTGAATACGAGAGAAGGGCGACTTGTAACTTACCTTGTCGGTTTCGCCATCTACCTGCCACACACTCCAAACACCGGCACCTGCATGGTCATAAACCTTCTCTCCTGGCACTTCATTCGGGCAGAAGAAGGAATGTCCGGCATGTTCCTCAATATTCGTGGTGTACGCGAAGCAATTCTGGCAGACATACAAATTGTCCACGACCGGCTTCTTGGGCAAAGACTTCTCGACATTGGCGCCGCCAACACACGAGTTCTGGTAGTCGCTGCTATACCAGGCTGGTATTTCGAGGGGACCAAACGTTACTTTGTCGATATTGCGGTGGAAGCACTTCTGTTTCTTCTGCGCATCCTTGAGCTTTTCTTCCAGTTCGTTGGTCCGCTGGTCGAGGTCCTCCTTCAGCGACGTCTCTGCCCGACCCCAACCACGGCGCGGCTTGAGAGAGGTCACCGTATCCTCATGCTCCGTCGCTTCCTTCTTGGTGTTGCGCACCTGGTCGTTGATATCTGCGACTCGCTGCTTGATCTGCTTGCCGTCGGTCATCTTGTGCTGGAATTTCACATGTCCGGTGGTGGTCGCTACTTGTACAAGTAGGTGGGTGTGTTTTGGTGGGGGAGGATAAGCCGAGAGTGGAGAAACACCGGACTCGCATATCGAAGCGGAGGGAATTGGGGAGCTCGGGCCCTTAGGAGAAGGCTCTGCGGAGGTTCGGGCCGTTTGATCCGAAGCCACATCCGATGTGGATCTTGCCGGAGTGAATGAGGCCGTCGTGGCAGGTGAGATGTTGCGGGTCTCAGGTACAACACCATCTTTCATGAGTTGGTATTCCTCCCTGGACTTGGCATTTCTCTTATTAGTGGGCTTGACATGGAGTTTTGCTTCATTCTGAGCCTCCTTAGCAAAGGTGTTGTCGAGTTTGTCTTGTCTAAGCTGCTGCATGCGCTCCTTCTCCTTATTTGCTTCTTCCTCCTCGATTCTGCGTGCTCGTTGCGTTGGGGTCTCTGGTGATGGCTTGATATAAAGCTTGATGGTTTCTTCACAGACTTCAGAAGCCTGAGGATAGTTCTTGGCAAACCATGCCACTACCTCCTTCGGGGTGTCAAAAGGAGGCTCGTCATTTCCTTCCTCAGATGCCATCGCTTGCTTCTTTTCCTCCTTCTCTTGCTCCTTCTTCTCTCCCTTCTTTGGCTCCTCCTCCTTCTCGGTAGCCTTTCTTATACTTTGAGCCCCCTTTTTATTTCTCTTGACGACCTCATCCTTCCGAGTCTTCAGTTTTCTCTCAGGATCCCGTCGCTCGGAACAGTTCATCTGACGTTTGGCAGGCTTGGCTGGCTGGACCTCGATTGTACCCTCAACGTCTGAAGAGGAACCAGATCTCTTCCTCTTCTCTGCCTTGTAAGTGGCAGGGGATGGAGTGGAGGTGGAATCCTCGGTCTTGCTCTCTGGTCGTCGTCCCTTCATGAGCCGCCTTATTCGCTTGGGTGGCTCTTCCTTGGCCTCTTCAACAGCATTTTTGATTCCAGAAACTTCAATTGTCGAAGAGAGCTCAGTTCGCTTCGTATTCTCTGCCCTA
Organism: Calycina herbarum; assembly: GCA_001414485.1. Lineage (NCBI taxonomy): Eukaryota > Fungi > Ascomycota > Leotiomycetes > Helotiales > Pezizellaceae > Calycina > Calycina herbarum. The sequence goes on along the minus strand of LLEY01000030.1, from coordinate 108,654 downwards.
CGAGGCCCAGTGGCGGTAGAAGCAGACGGCTTTGCATTAGAGGTAGGGCTCTCAGCTGGTTTCTCCGAGGAAGCTTGACGATGAATTGATGACTTGTTGTAGTTGTCGGCCTGATCCTGTTTGTACTTGTCGAACTTCTCGAGGGCCTTGGCACTTCTTGCCTCCTTCTCGGCTGCCTCTCGCTTAAGCTTCTCGACGGCATCAATGGACATAAGCTTGCCATTGACCATTCTCTGAGTGTAAGTTTTTGGTGCTCGTGGCTGTATACCACCAGTCTTCGCACCCCATAGGGAGTCCCCAATGAGGGGCTTCTTCTGTGCGGGTTGCCCCTTTGAGTTGTCATCGCCATCATGGCCTCGCTTCTTGGTGTTGGTGGAATTGGCGGAGTTGTTGGAGGTCGAGGTGGAGAATGGACGTGTGGCCGAGGTAGAAGAGGATACCGCTGTTCCTTGAGGTTGTCGTAACTTATTAGTGGCTACAGGAGCCTTGGTGTTACTGGGGAAAGCCATTGTGTCGAGGTATCGTGGTGATATGATAGAAGGGGGAGTGTGGTGTTGGTGGTCGTGATTAATTTTGACGCGTTCCGAGGACTTGGTATCGGTGCAAGCAAGTCTTGAAAGGCTTGACGAGTTGATATCGCGTGTGGAAGTGGTAAAAGAAGGACCAGGTGATTGACAGTTGGATGGTTCAGGTACTGGTACGAGAACCGCTGGGTAACTTGCGATGAATGGCGTACTGGAGCGAGGCAGTACCCGTAATGACAAGTCGGTGGTTGGTGGGTTTCGAGAGACAAGTGTCGAATTAAAGACTAAAAGTTCTCTGAGTACAATATGTCAAGGACAATAGTAAGCGAGGCAGCAAGTCTGAATGCTACAATACGAATAGCGGTTGCGGTGCTGAATAGCGGTGCAGGGCGCAGTATGTATTGTGGATGAAAAAGTGCCTGGAGGGAAACGCTCTGAAATGGCGGGAGGAGATATTTATGAATGGTTCATGGGCGGGATGGCTGTCGCGAAATCAATTCGAGTTACCGCATCGTGGGATTCACTCGACATTTGGCAGTCATAATCTTCATCACCAACCACCTTAGCACTCGCGCCACCCACGGCGGTGCATTCACTAGAGATACATAGTGCGACCATCGAGCGCGAAATATGGGAATCGAACTCGATTTCCGGTTAGCATAGCAAAGGTGAAGCGAACATCGTGTGCTAGTCCCTGCATTTTCCTTGATTTTTACGGCGTTATCAGGGTCTGGTGCTATTTTTGAGTCATAATTGGCTTCTAGATTATGGACATGAGCATCGCCGATTGTTCTGGATTGTTATTCAAGCGCGATCGTGGGGTGGTGCGCAAGTGTCGAGATGGCCTCGCACATCGCAAATCTCGCAACGTTCCGAGAAAATATATCAATACACCTCTCACTCTCTCCGTTTCTCTCCAATAATTTCTTCTCTCGCATTCATTTATATCAATTAACCATCCATCAGAAGACTTCAGCAAACTCCCCATCGAAAAGCAAGCAGAAATGACGTGGTCCCGAATTTGATAATGAGGCTCTACAAACGGTCGCTTAGCTTGCGCACTACTGGCAGCGGTCAAACGCCCGGTACCTGACTAGTTTTTAACTCCCCCGTCAGAATTATATATTTTACCCACACGATAATTTAGCTTACCCAGGTTATCGACAAGTTTCCTGTAGCGTGGGTCATTTGTTCGTCGATCGGCGGGGAATTTCATATTCATGAAATTGTCGGGGGGGGGGGGGGGGGTTGTGATGTAGATATTGCGAGGCTAGTTTGATGCGGCCAGATTCATTACAATGCGCGTTTGCGACTTCTGAGATCACATTGTCTTCGATGCGCGTGGTATATCCACCTATGATGCTTCTTTGATCGTCAGGGCTACATCGAGGTCTCGAGATCGAAATTGCAGTTTGATTTTGAAAGTTTGGAGCATGACAGCGGGCATTCTGGAGGGTTAGTCACCGCACAAGCGCATTTCATGAAATACTGGGTTTGATTCCAACTTCAAGCATATATTTGCTATATGCGCGTAAGCTCCTTTCGCATGACATGTACCCTATGAATTTCCACTTAACTTGAGGAGGTGATGAGAATCATTGAAGCTTGTGACTCGTAGTTTGGTTCTTATTTTTCGAGTAATTTGATGTAGTGTTACGTGACTGGACTTTGATGCAGATTTTGAATGAGGACTCGCATTTTGCAAGCATTATGTTCCGAAAGTAGTATGTTGGCAGTAGTCAATGTAACAAATGGAGATTTGCCTCTCATTAATTGCCAAGAAGAAGAGTGCGCAACTTCAGCAAGAAGCCTTGAAAGATCAAAGTGCAGTAACCGTTTTCTTAATAAATGACCAACGCCACCTTTCCAGAATCTCAAATCTTGAACTTTCTCGATAACGATTGAATAAGCAGACACTTTCCTCGATATGAGGAGTTCGTGAGGACCACTGAGACGGAGGTTTCGTGGACTGCTTTCTGTAATACGATTGATGTTAGTCACACATTGCTGTGTGGTTGGAACTCATTCATAGTTTCTTGCTTGATGGGGAATATTTGCAATTCGTATGCTATGACTCGCTTTTATTGTGAAAACTTGGCTTCGAAAAATTACTTTGGAGTCCTCATCTTGATTGAGAATAATTGGAAGATCAAACGTTTGTAACGGTGTCTCTGCTGGAAACTCATCCTATAATCATTTAGAACAAGCAAGGGACGAAGAAATGCAAGAGCTCAAAGCTATCACGTCAAAGTAGCTGAAAACCTTTCCTACCTTCCAAAATTCTCCCTGTAATACACTCTTCAAACTTCCAAACTCCCCTCCATAACAACAACAGCACTCCCACCCAAGTATACCTCCCCAACCTCGCCCCCCTTAACAACAATCTCCACAGAAATCTCACACCGTCTCCCCATTTCTACCCCCTGCACAAATCCAAAACTTTCTCTCCCCTCACCTCCCTCAACCTTTCTCAAAGCTAAGAGACCCGCAAGTCCGGAACTCGCGCTTCCAGTCCCGGGATCCTCTCTGCTGGCGATCATTCTAGTTCTGTATCTCCATTTTCCATCCTCCTTCCCAAGAGCAACAAAATACATCGTGCCAACAAGACCAACTTGCCAGCCTTCATCGAGAGAAGTGTGACCTTGGTAAGTGTTCACAACGAGATTTCCGTTTTCGGTACCGAGAGACACTTTTTCTAGCTCGGCGAGGGATGGGAGTTCGACGTAGATGAATGACATCCCTTTTACGATACTCACTACGGGATGCTTCTTTCCTGGCGTAAGAGGAGATTCAAAAGTAGCTTGATGGATATGGAACGCTTGGGGGATGAAAGCTTTCACCTCGACTTCCCCAACACCAGAGATTGCAATGGGACCCGCTTTCGTGATCAAAGTTTCAATCGATTCGTCTCCTTCAGCTTTTCCGTCGACCTTGCTTTTCAGGAGATAGAACGAGGTTCCAACGGTAGGATGACCAGCAAATGGGACTTCGGCGTACGATGTGAAGATATCGATGTTTCTCTCTTTGTGGGGGGAGTTTGGAGCAGGGAGGTGGAGGAAGACGATTTCGGAGAGGTTGAATTCTTTTGCTATTGCTTGTTTTTGCTCCTGCGTCAAAGAGGCCTTATATTCGGAGGGCAAACGAACGACGGAGAGGGGGTTTCCTTGGTAGCGAGTTGTGGTAAAGACATCGAGGGTTGTGAAGGAGAGCTTCATTTTGACGGAGATGAGTGATATATGTGATGGTAGTTGGATTGGATTGGCTTGGATTTGCTTGGATTTGCTTGGATTGGCTTGGATTGGCTTGGATTGGCTTGAGATGGGGAAGTGAACTTTGATGATGAAATCCAGAGGGGTTTGTTGGAATGTACTTTATACTTGATGAGCTGCAGGTCTAGCACGTGATTACCTCCTGACTCATTTTCCTGAACTCCCCCACTTCCATTCAAAGTTCACTAATCTTTCTTATGTAGAATTCGTGTTCGGGTTTTGGAAAGTAGGCGAGAAGAGAAACACTGGGGTTCTTAAACCTTGCTTGTAGTAAGTTGCAATATTGCTCCCGGTATTAGGGGAAATTTCTTGGTTGGTTACTTACGAGAATGGGAGAAACTCCTTTTCGATGACTCCTCAAGACAAGAAGCAATAGTTGGAGTCCTTCGTTACAAGTTGGCTCTTCAAATAGACTACATTAGAGCAAAGGCTGGCACATAAGGCGTGAGTCTCAACGGGTTGCGAGAACTAGTTGACATTGGACCAGCGATAGAAAGCAATTCGGTCACTTCCTAAGTTTGTTTTTAGTACCTACTATGCGAAATGGTGTAAGAAAATTAAAGACGTTGTTCCAGATGTTTAAGAAGAATCAGAAACCAAAAATTCAAAATTCTCAATTGTCCCTTTATTTATCCGAGAATGTTCGTAAGTTATAAAGCGGAGGGCAGCCGGAGAGCGATGGTATAGCCACCAGGGTGGCTTGAGCACAATAAATATTGTTCTCCACCAGCTACAGTCACGCACTTCTATCTTACAAATCCCAAAAGATGATACAGGCAACGTTCAAAGTTTATATCATTTGATTGATCATACTAAGGTTAGTCTTTTCTGTTGACTAAACGTCGACTTTGGGTGCTTGTAGCCGTACAGAAAATGGCCTACTCTCTCATATGCTATTTTACCCTGTCGATCTACCTCTACTAAAACCAAACCCTCCCATTCGCGTGGCCATGTGTTTGCGGACAAGGCGATAATCGAGCTCCTCTCTCCGTTTGCGGGCTTGCCATCAGACTTATCCATGTTAATCGCGAGCCATTTATCATCAATGAAATTCTCGCTTAAGATTGAAGGTGTGCCTTCCATCCACTGTACCTCAGCGCATAAAGCCTCCACGGTCAGAGTTGCTGAGAGAACCTGACCTTGGGGGCTTTTATTATCAACAGGGGTCATGGTGTAGGATAATACGGTTACTAATGACGTTTTGTGACCAATGGAGCCACACATAGCAGGAAAAACTGGTCCACTGATTGACGCCCAGCTCCAACTTGGAGTCTTGCATTTCATTCCCTCTGGACCCTCCATCGACGGCGTTGTCATTCTTCTTGCGACAACATTGCTTCGCCTATCAATATCCTTAGGAGGCTTCAACTGCCAATTTAAGTCGACCAGCAACATTCTCCAAAAATGGCCAGCAATGTATATGTCTTCCATGACTGTTGACATTCGGTTCGCTACAGCAGATAAATCGACCAGTTTATCTGCCTCGGGATATGTAAGTTCACGATTTGCGTAGTCTCGTCCGAAGCAGCTCCAGAGATTTTGGAGTTTCCAGTTGTCTGATGTATTGGGAATGGTCTTCTCTGCAGGATGTGAATATTCCAAATTGCGTGGAAGACCACTCGGGAAGAATGCACTAGCGGTTTTATTCTGACTGCATTCCCAGAAGAGTTCTCCCAAGCCAAAGCTTAAAATGCGTGGAGAAAGAGGCGCTCTTGTAGTGCCCAGGCGCGGAAACCAAGGGGTTGGTTATGCAACCCGTAGAAAAAGTAGTCTTGGGAGATGACAATGCAAGTGCCGTTGGTAGACTCACGACCCTGGAAGAAGGCAGGGGCATTGACTTCGAATGGCAATGTCGTAGCAAAAGTTGGCCTGCCAAGGCAGCTTTCGTTAGGGCTAGTAGCCCGGGAAAGAGCAATAGTTAGAAGACTATTTGAGTACACATCTGCCATTCTAGCTGATCCTAAATGCCACTCTTCCTTGCTGCCTGGCCCAGATTGCAAGATACACAAAGAGTCAATCCAGAGATAGTGGATACCCGAGTGCCGTGCAAAACGAATGGCTTGTTGGAAAGCAGGAGGTATGGTTGAGAAAGGAATGCCGGCTCGGAGCTCACATATATTTGAGGCCGTCAGTTGAAGAAATTTCTTGCGGCCCCAGCAATAACTCAGAGCTGCATATGGTTCTGTGAGCTTCTTTTCCGACGATTGGATTACTCGCCTAAATAGACACGTTGTTATGTTGATCTAGAGTCCTAAAATCTGATACATCCAGGACTTGAATATTCGAGAGACTTACATGGAGGATTCAGCCTGTTCGAGAAGACGTAAGAGGCTGCTTAAGCGAGGGTTGCTAGGAAGCACATGACTTTCTATAAAATCTTTCAAGGTTCCATTTTGTTTCTGGCCCATTCCTGTGCGTACTTGAATATATTTAATATAATCTATGACCTCTAAGAAGAGAGAGTAGAGATAGACAATAAATGAAAGTTGCTAATTTGAAAACGTGATCAAGCGCTTCAAAGTGGGGCAGATCACGTCGCGCAAATGAAAATACTAGCTAGGGTACGCGTTCTTCCCTCATTTTTCCTCGTACCAACGTTGTTAATGAGTTCGTGTTCTTTTCACGCTTCAGAATTGATCAATCTAAGATGGCTTCACCGGCAATACACGAATTTGTATGGCATTTCCCGTTTCCTGAACTCTTGCCCGAAGGGAGACATCAGCTTCCGATGAAGCTACATCACCATAAAAACAGTCCGGCAATCTCGAAAGCACCTCAACACATCGATGTATGAAGCAACCAGGCAACGAGGTAGCTGAAACTTGCCATGAATTGTTTCGACGACGCCATGATCGAGAATGGAGCCGCTGGTAGCCCTCTCAGCTGCAGGCACTATCGTTCAATTCGTCGAATTCGGGTGCAAATTGCTATCTGAGGGTAGAGCCTTCTACAATTCTTCTACTGGGGCGATAAATGTCAACGAAGAGCTTGAGCTCATCACCAATGACTTACAAGCCCTTGCTTTCAAAATACGAGGCTCTTCCTACTCGGCGAGGATTGTTGGTCCTCTTGCTAAAGCGGAACAAGATGACTGGGATAATCTCAACAGGTTATGCGATGGTTCCGCGAATGCAGCGGAGGAGCTCATCGATAAACTGGAGAATCTCAACGTCAAGGGAAGCAGATATCGAAGGTTGGAGAGTTTGAAAAAAGCGATTGAAAGTGCATGGACAAAGGAAGAGGTGGAGGAATTGGTCGGAAGGCTGAAAAGTTACAGGGAGGTTTTGGAAAGCCATTTATTGTTTTCGCTGAGGTAAGATGAACTGACTTCCTTCTAAGTATATCTACTTTATTAGAATATGTTTGAGACAATTAGAATCATTGTTGGAGACCTTTTAGAAGAATTAGAAAGTTGATTTCTTAATTATTCTAAACCATTTCTGCAATTGATCGGAAGTCGAAGGGGCGGGAGCGTTCTGCAGAACAAATCTCAGGCATCTCACCTATACTTTTTTCGATTCTTGTCTTGAATAAGTGCATGCCGCAACCTGACATGTATGCCAGAAAACACCTTGCTGATCAATCGATGCTTATGTCGGCACGATTCGATGCTCTCGATCAACAGACTCAGCAAATAATTTCTATGTTGCTCGAAACCAGCAAAATTACTGCGAAGGATACCGCTTCTGAAGATTCCCGAGCTCACATCGTCAAACTTACACACACTCTTACTCAACTCCTTAACCGTCTTGATAAACCCAATGAGGAAAATAACCGTCGAAATCGAGAATTAATCACCGCTCAACACAGACCGTTTGGCATGAGTAGCTACATCGGGAAACCTACCACTAGCAGTCTTGAGTTGCTCAGTGTGTCGAATGAGGAAGAACCAAAGCAACGAGAATGGGTAGAGACGAAAATTATGGAAAGTCTCTACTTCGAGATGATGACCCGACGCTACGAGAAAGTTGGTGAGGCATACCCTAATACCTTTAGATGGATATTCTAAGATTTTTCCGGCGGTAAATTGCTATGGAGCAACTTTACTGATTGGTTGGGGAAAGATGTGGGTTATGGGGTATATTGATTCAGTGGAAAAGCCGGTTCTGGGAAAACCACATTGATGAAGCACATATTTGACGAGCCCCAGAACCAGCAGAATCTATTGAAATGGGCTCGGGATACACCAATCTGTGTCGCATCATTCTTTTTCTGGGGTAGTGGAACCGACATGCAGAAGTCACAAGTGGGCTTGCTTCGTAGTTTGCTTTTTCAAGTCCTGTCTCAGGAGCCACAACTGATCCCTTCCGTCCTGCCTGAGATTTGGAGCAGAATGTATTCTGATTCTCTCAATGGAAACCACAAATTGAAAACAGGTCCCTGGTCGGTACGTCAACTGATGTCTGGGTTCAGCAATCTTGTTCACCAATCCTTAATTCCTTTGAAGATTTTCTTCTTAATCGACGGACTCGACGAGTTTGAGGGGGACCATGAAGAGATCTCGACACTATTCAAGGATCTCACAAGAGGAACCCACAACATCAAAATATGCGTTTCAAGCAGACCTTGGCAGGTATTTGAAGACATATTTTCCTCGGGCCCGATGCTAAGATTGCAGTACATGATGCATGCGGATATTCACCATTTCGTTACCGACAGATTTACTCGCAACAGCGGATTCTGTAAATTAACGTCTCGCGAACCGGATGCTGCTCCTGGTTTGATAGGAGAGGTAGCCGATAGAGCAGATGGAGTTTTCCTGTCGGTTCAATTGGTGGTAAATGCCCTGCTAAATGGCATCCGAAATCGAGACGATATGGCTACCCTTCGACTGAAACTACGAGCCTTACCGAGGGATATTCAACATTTGTAAAGCCACCTGCTTACTCTGATTGATCCACTGGACCTACGATGGGCATCTTCGGCGTTTCAAATTCTTAGAGCTGCTAATGAAGTGGCAGGTGACAAAACTCTCACTATAAGGATTTTTTATCTTGCTATTAATAATGACATCGGTCCCAAGAAACTCCAAGGGCTTCACAAAAACCAGTACCGATATGAGGATACAGCAATTCGATTAAACGTACGATGTGCGGGTATGCTGGAGACTTCGTCGCCACTTGGTACATCACTCCCTGATTCCTCCATCGTCTATTTGCATGCTACCGTGGTTAGCTTTCTAGGAAATGAAACGAATTGGCCGCAATTGCTGGCCCACGCACCTTTATTCAATCCATAGTACTCTCTGATGAAGGCCATGGTTCTTGATATTGAAGATAGCCTTCGGCAGCAAGTTCCTTTTGAGGACTACGTCGGAGACGAACACAAAAGGGCAAATGCTGCACTCAAGTATGCTTCTTATTTTAACCTAAATAAGAAAGAGTGTATGATTCTTGACCATCTCGATAGAAAGATGATACAGGGTATCAACGCCCCTGACCACTGGGGTAACACTTTACTGATGTCGCCCTCTCTAAAAATGCAGTCGTTCCTGAAGCTCGCCACCTTTTTCAACTTGAGCGGGTATGTTTCGCAGAAGCTCTTCCCTCCCGAGGAACCACATCGCGTTGAGACTGCTTCGTCGCTTCTCCGTTCGATTCTCCCACGCCAACCATGGACATTAAAGGCGGGGTCCAGCGATTTGAAGCTCAAGACCGAGATGGTTTCGACCCTGATTCGCTATGGAGCGGACCCAAATTGGAAGACCAATGAACCCGACGAGCCAAATGCTACAAGCGCGTGGGATAACATACTAAGACATATCACCATCTTTCATGATCCCCGATTTCTGCCTGAGCCTGTACCATATATCTACGCCATGAAATTTCTAGTGAGGGGCGGTGCGGATCCTCGGATTTGAAGACATCTCGATTGGAAAGAGACCTCAATAGTACGGCTTGTTGTAGATTATGTGAGTCCGCAGTTTCCAGACGAGGCATCCGAGATCATGAAGGAATTGAAACTAGTGTTGGGTTCTGAGTATGATCAATTTCTTGCTCCGACAGGGGGCAACAAGGATTTGGTCCAAGCAGATTTGGAATCGTCTTATGATGCTGCTTTCGAATCTGAACCTTGGTAGTCATTTCACTGCCTTGAATCATTGTTCAAATTACTTTAGAAGAATGAAGGAAATAATTCACTTCATTCTCCCGGTCTTGTTTAAAATAACGAGTAAAAGTTCCTATCATCGTTCCTCTTAACCCGAATTTAGGATAACGATATGAAACAAATAAAGTTACAAGAATACTTCGACTGATATATGTCCATTGATTCTAATTGTTCTCTGCTAATTTGTCGGATTAACTTAATTGTTCCAATCCCTCTAGAAAAATGCCGATTCCACACCGCAAGAATATGAAAATATCACTTCAGTTTCCCCTTCTTCTAACAGGCCCCACAGAAATCCGAATCCTCGAGTTACGTTAACAACTTCTGCTGTCGATTGTAGATTAACCGCGTCCATTCCAAAAGATCCAGCCAAGCCCCGTGAGAGAAAAGGGATAAAGAAGTACGAGCTTGATAGAAGTTTAAAAAAAAAAGCTGGCGTCGTGTTTGGCAGGGATTTTGGAAACAAGATTCGCCAGCTGTTTGCCGGAACCAAGCAGCACTACTTTCTGACATAATAGTTTGATTTACAGATGGCAATCCAAGAGAGCGAGGTTCTCCGTTTATTGTAGTGCCAAAGGTAAAATTCTCGTGAGAATCAATTTTGCGATGGCCAATTCCCCTTCCCGCTTGACTTGGCCAATTTCACCACATTTCATGGGCTCGCATTGCAAGTGGCAGTAAATTCCAACTTCAATTACCCAATACTTATAGGACAATTAAACTTCAAACACCTAGGTCAAGATTACAATTTGTTCCAAGTGTTTAGAATAATTGCTTTGAATTGCCCTAAAAAGCTAGCACAACGAGAGCTAGGTGGGTAGGAAGGTGCGATTCTTGTGATGCAAGAGTGTATTCTCTTTTGAATTCAATCGAGTAGTAAAGATATCAAAGTGCAAAAATCCCAAAACAGAACATCATCAACATCCACACTTCGTAACATCATAAATATTCCTCCTATGATGATCGTTTCTCAACATGGCACAAAAAAAGGTAATGATATCAATCCAAAACAGAAAAACGAATGAAAGCACACTCAGCCCCCCTCCCCTTGAGTCCATCAGAACCTATCCGTAACTTCGATGTCCCTCCCAAGCTTGCTTCTCAAGATGAAAAGCAGAAAGACCGTCATAAACCCAAGCAGAAAAACAAAACAAAGAAGGAAAGCACAATCAAAACCCAACCCTTGGATTCATACCAACCTAGTCTACTATATCCGCACTTCTGATTGGAAGAACGTGCTCAAATCCATCTACCTCATTTTCAACATCACTGGTACCCTCCATCGGAGTATCCAGCTTCGCCCATTCAGAGTCAACAGTTCCCTCTCTTGTGCTCCCAGCTGGAGTATTCAATCTCGACCCTTCGGAATCGGTCGTCCCTTCTCGTGTGCTGCTAGAAGGGAAAGTAAACTTCGGCCACCCAGAGATGGTCCCGTCAGAAGAAATGTTCCTTCCCGAGGACTGCGAATCTCCAGTCCCTTCTTGCGAACACACCCACTTACCATCGTTCACTTTAGATGCCATCTTTCCACAAAAATGCGCAGCCCTCCCCTTCTCCCTCTCCTCAAGCTGCAAATTGACCTGTCGTCCCAACCACTCCCTATTCCTTCCCAAAGCACTCGCACTCTCCAGCTCCCGTACGATAGTCTCATCCAACCACGACGGGTCGGGGACAAGGTATCTTTGGGAGAATTCCGTCGGCACACCATTTCGTTGCTCAAGAATGACTTGAGTAATGATAAACATGGCCACCTTCCTCCCAACTTCCTGGCCAAGTTTCTGAATTGGTTTCAATGGTGGATGCAGCGAGTGGTCTTCAGGATAGAGATAGTTGCGGACACAATCTTTGATGGAGTACAACAAATCTTCTCCCTTTCGGAAATTTTCATCTTGCCAGGAGGCCCAGAGGTCTTGGAAGGAGACGAGGAGTTTTTCCATAGCGTCGCAATCCTCATCCCATTTCTCAGGGCAGATCTCGAAGAGGTCATTTGGGGGTTCCGATCCACGGGAAATGAAGTGATTCTTGATGGTTTCATCTTCCTTCTCTCTCGTTTGTTGTGTGAGGAGGATGTAGGCGGCATGTTGTGTTCCAGAGATTGATGATGGATCGAGTGTTGTATTGTTCTGTTCCAAAGCCAAAATCTTCTGTCTGTTTTGCCGGAAGCGAATGATGCAATCCCTGGTAAATGCCAATTCTGCCTTGATACAGAGCAAATCCTTCCATTCCCTCCGAAGACCCTTCTCTTTTAGCCTGTTCATCCCGCCAAGTACGTGTGGTTTTGAGTCGTCGGTGCGTGGAGTGTCGGCACTACGAGTGTTTCCAGCCTGTTGCCTTTCCATAGCCTCCATCATTTTTCTTTTGTCGTTCTGTTGTTTCAGGAGCAAGAGCTGCATCTCGTAGTCTTGTTGAAAATGGCGAAAGTCGGTAAGTGTTTGAGGGGAGGTTTTCATTTCGGTGGGTACGTATGGTGGAATGAATTCGACTCTACCGTGATCTTTCTTTTGGTTGCGGGTTTCATTCTCCATCTTGAGGAGCTCGAGTTGCGTTTGGTAGTCTTGAAGACTATTCCCGAAGTGAAGGCCAGAAGCCAGACCAGATGCGAAAAAATTTCTGGAACCAGAGGGAGGAAAAGAAGGACCAGGCCATGCAGGCCACCCACCCGCCTTCATGTTCGAAGGTGGCACAGGACCTGAATTCAGACTTTCCATTTTGACTTCTTGTTGAAATGTCGCAGAGGATTGCTGTTTTTCGGCTCTCGCCATTCGAAGTCGTTTGGCGTTTTGAGCTTCGAGGTCCTTCAATTGCTGCTCATAGGCTTGAGAGAGCGGGTTGGCTTTGAGCTGAAAAACGGTATATTGATGAGGAGGTTGTGTTGGAGCTTGCTGTGCTCGAGTCGAGGCAGAGGTCGATCCCTCCAAGGGAGTTTCGTTCTTGATGGTGACCATGTTTTCGAAAGATGATTGACCGAGTACTGTAGTGATTAGCAAGTAGCGTGGATGGATTGGGTGTGGTCCTCGTACCAGTGGGAAAACTTCAATCAGATGTAACAAAAGTCGGATTGTTTGAATTGCTATCAAGGAGAGAAGAAGCTTGATTTGAACGAAGACAAGAAGGGAAGAGAACTGGATCATTATATAGATGGTCCTGAAGCAGAATCTTTGGGCAAATTTGCTTCACAAATCTGCAAGAGGAGTTGAGGGGGGAGAACGTCATGTATTTTTGTCCAATGACATCCTATCGCTTAGCCTGGGCCCGTAGATATGTCCCAATTAGAACATATCGTATTAGAAGCAAGGGGTAGAGTAGGGACGAGGGTCCCCTAACCCACCCCCGCCAGCTGAGCCGGCGCCATATGCAGGTGCGTACAGAAACGGATGAGTATCACTCGTACCGAACCCTTGAAGGAAAGCCTACTCCGTACTTGATGGCCGTCATGGTGGAAGAACAGGGACCAACTACCCCCCACCCCTATGATGTTGGTCCAGAAGAAAACATATCCCTCCCTTCGTACGACCACTCTCAAATTGTGATCGAGATAGGCTCCCGGTAGACAAAAAAGTCGGCACCACAATTTGCGACCGTACTAACAACGCGACGTAATAAATAATCGCAAAAATATAACAAAAATATGAGCAGATGCGCAAAGTCTTAATTTACACTTTGCTTAAGTCTTGAAAGTTCTAATTGTGATTGCGTCGAGTTATAGGCGTTGGTACATCGCGTAGATGAAAGTAATGGTGCCACTTATTTTGTCTACCGGGAGATAGGGACATGGGGAAAAACCGGGGGGATTATAACCCATGTCCCGTCTCAAACAATGGCGGGCAGAGGTTGTACAGAAGTGTGCCTATAGGAACATCTCTGCAGCGCCAGGGCGTTGTTGCCTCGCCACCATTTCATACACCGAGACTTGGAGGTAGTACAACAGATTTCCATCACAAAATGACGAAGACAAAAGTGTGCTTTCTTTTGTGACTCAGAATATCCCTCCACGTTTATCTCACGGCATGCCGTCTTGAACGAAAGACAGATGCGGGCCGATGATAGTTGAGCCATGTGGTAGAAGATGACGGGAGTTGATTCTGTATCATATCAGAAAACGTGACAAAAGATACGCAGGGGGTCGAGCGGGGAAGAGGAACCCGATAAGACCTCCAACGATGAACATCGGGGGTTATCATCGCCATTTGCAGAGAACAAAGTGATAATGGCTGAGCTTGGCGTAAGGTCGAGGTTTGAGGGAAGTGAGCGGGAAAGTAACGATTTGATTTTCTTCTTGCTTCTATTCTCAGACAAAAATGCCATTCGGATGACAGTTGCTGTTTATTTCACCATCCCATCCCCAAACCAAAAACCAGAATTGCGATCAGGCTGGATGAATGATGGCCTAGACTGTCTTCAGAGAATGCACACCCGTGACGATGTAGAATCCTTCGCGATCTTTCCCCACAATCGCTGGCCAAAATTGAAGACTGTCGAACTGCCCCAACAACGAAAAGGCCCTGAAATAACCTTACTCTTTGAGATTTGGCTCTCCCCCGGACACGACAGGGAAGGACACTCGTGATGATTTTTGAGCCTTGCGAAGAAGCCTAGGTACCTAAACACTCGTTGCAGAGATTTCTGTTCCCCTCCTGGTACGTCTTCAGCGATAAGAAATCATTTATGTGGAGGGAACTGGAGAGGTTTTTCTTCAGCAGTCGAGAGTCGTTTTCCCTCCATCTGTTTTCTGCTCGTGGCGCAACGCCGAGGTTTGAGGTGGTAGGAGCGACCAACCTTGAGTGCATGCGCACTTTGGAAAAGTTATAGTTTGAAGAATATATGTGAGGTCCAATGTGCATTGTGAAAACTGGTGATTTTCTAGCCCAGAACCCATTTCCACATACCAAATGAACAATGAGTCTTTTCACGATCCAATTCCAAGACCACAAAGACTCATGGTTTCCTAAGCCGATCATGAGAAGACCATGGCATCGCTCCAACGACTGCTGGCCCTAAAACATCCCTTCTGTCGCCTCTAACCCAAACAAGAAAATGCCACCATCGTGATGCAAAAAACTGAAAACCATCGCATCTCGCCCAAAAATCTCCATCTTTTCCCATAAATCTAAAGCCTCGACGAACCAAGCCATCTGACAACAATCGCAAACTGTAGACGACGATAATCGTTCTTGCTGGCGCATGAATGCCACACTCGTGGTGCTTCTCAATTGGCCGGAAATCCCACCCAGGTCACGAATCAAAAAAGCAATTCCCTCCCCTCCCCGAACTTGCAGCACTCCCACCGGTAGACTCGAGGAAATGATTGACAGAAAAAAAGTGACATTTCGCCCCGAATACAAGTATTTCAAGCAAATAATCTCGGGGGGGGGGGGGATTTTCCTCCTCGAAATAAACCCAAAAAGGCAAAGCCCCCCCCAAAAATCGGCAACATCGGCAAGACACCAACGATCTTCGGAGAACAGCGGTGCATGGAACGTTTTTCTGATCGCCAGCCAGCGGGGCTCGGGATGATGAGGTGTGGAGCGGGGTCTCGTTTGACAAGCCCCTGTTCCAAAAACTGAACCTCGAGCCTCAAAAACTCCCGACGCGTCGAGGGACCGAGGGGAGTTCAAAAATCACAACAAAAGCCTCGACACGCGTCAAGAAAGTGAGACACCAACCCACTCAGCAGACTCCACTTCCTTTCCGATTCACGAAATATTGCAATCATTAAAAGTTTTGTTCTTTAGAATTTTGTGTCATTGATCTGGTATAATACAGAGCCATTCCAGTACCCCATCGCTCCATTCAATCAATTCCCAGATTTGCCGCCCCGTCCGCCATTCCTGCCCAGAGTGATTCGCTGCCAACTCTTGCACACACACGAGAACAAAGGTGTAGAGTCGGAAGAAGAAAGAAGCAGAACCCCCCAAAGCTCGTCGGAGCCCCTCACCAATAATAAAGCAAGTATTCCTAACAGTGACCGAAAAAAGCAGTCAAAAATCAACCGTAAACAACGCGTGATGTCTCCTTCACGTCGCGATATAACCCATCCCAAGAACGCCATATGAACAACCGACCCATGGGTGAGAGAGAAAAAGGGAATCCGTAAAAGCAGCAGTCATTCAACTCATGCCTTCTTGGGTGTTGCCTTTTTTGGGGTTGCCTTCTTTGGTGCGGCCTTCTTGACTGGAGCTGCCTTCTTTGCTGGGGCGGCCTTGTTCTTGGTCACGCGTCCTGACTTGGTCTTTCCGATGACTGCTGGCTTGTCCTCAACAGCGGGTGCCTGTGGATGTTAGATGTGTTGAGAGAGGGTGATGGATGTGACTTACTGTCTTTGCCGGTGCCTTCTTGGTCTCCTTCTTTGGGGCGGCCTTTTTTGGAGCAGCCTTCTTAGCTGGAGCAGCCTTGGTTGCCTTTGGAGCGGCGGCCTTCTTTGGTGCAGCTTTCTTGGTCTCCTTCTTGACTGCTGGCTCCTTCTTTGGGGCGGCCTTCTTGGCGGCAGGCTTCTTTTCGGTCTTTGCGGCGGCCTTTGGCTTAGCAGCTGGTGCAGCGGCAGGCTTCGGCTCCTTCTTTGCGAGCTTGGTTCCGCCAGATGGTCCTGTGGAGTTGTCAGTATACCGAATGCGGCGGGGTGTGTTGGTGGACATACCCTTTGGCTGAGCAAAAGCACCCTTCTCGACACCTGCCTTCAATGCTCTGTTGAACAATGAGTCGAACATGGCGCCCTCAGCGTTGACCTTGTTGTTGGCGGTGACATATTTCTTGAGAGCGATACGGCTATGCACAAGTCAGTCCAATGGCCCCATGTGAATAAAAGACGCGTCAAGTTGATTCGGATCCAAAACTCAAGCGCGTGGATGTGGAAGAGTCGTACCTTGAACCATTACGCTGGGCAGAGTATTAGTGAGGCTTCTCTGTTACGTGGAGAGCGAGGCAACTTACATCCTTGAGGTTGACAATGGCATCGGTGATCATGTCTGCAATAACGCGTCAGAAAATGCATTTCTTCCCAATCCAAAAGCACGAGTAGCTGCACCAGAAGCGCGCGATCGACTTTGCCAATGCGCGATCCAGACGCGACGTGGTGTTGTGGAGGAGGAAGCTCTTACCTTGGTAGCTGGCATGGTCGGAGGCGGTGGCCTTGGCCTTGGGTGCGGCAGCCTTTGGTGGCATGTTGAGAGAGAGTTGGTTGGTGATGAGTTTGGGAGGAGAAAGATATGTGTAGATGATACTAAATCAATCGATGATCGAAGAGAAGACAGCTTCTTTTTACAGAGTGGTGGTGGCGGGTGGTGGTAAAAGTAGACGAGTTGGGGTTGTCGAGTAGAAGCGGAAGAGAACCAATGCGGGTGGTGGGGAGGGGCCGGGTTTTAAAGAAAAAACGCAGGGCCACCCAAAGTTAATCACCACGCTAGGCTAGCCTCTTTTGCTCAATGTAGCAGGTCTCTGATTGGCTGGATTTAGGGAGGAATATGTGAACGCAACTGGAACAGGCTCAGCGATTGTAAGTCGTCGTTTATTAGCTACTTTGTCATGCGAGCGAGCCACTTTGATCTGATCCCCGCCCACCTCAACCCGATGCCTCCCAACACCCTCCCACCTCCCCTTCCCTTCTCCCTCGACCTTTTCCATTTGGAGGTTTGGGGTTGCCAGCGCATCAATTTCCATCATGTCGTCGACGCTCTTTTACTTTATCAATATAGTTTCCACAATTGATCAATATAATGTGCCAATATCATGAAATCAGTGACGACTCTCGAGAACCATCGCGTCGCCAAAACGTCCGGTCGAAAGCGACGATGAAATGCGCCTACGTTGATATTGAACCTCTACACTTGAGATCTTCCTCCAAGATTCTCGTCATCGATGCCCAAGTCTTCGGAAATGACTTCTATCGATTCAGAAGTCTCAATTTGAAAGCGTGGTGGCGGTCGTTGCCACGTCAGTCAATCCGTACGCGTTCGATAATTTGAAGCCATCACGAACTTTCAGACCACAACACTCAATCACCTTAACTACCCACCACAACACTATTCATCTCTAATCATAGCTGGGAAATATGTTTATATCCATCATGCTTCACGTATGTCTCATCCATTTTTTCATTTTTCATTTGTGCGAAACTTTCTAGAGTGCGAGAGAAAAGTTGGTGTTGGAAAAATTGGGATTGCGACCGGGCAAAGATTTGCTCTTCACCGTCACATTTTGTCTCATCCATATTTCTGCTCAAGACGTGTCTCCGTTCTATTAATTGTATTCCGAATCATTTCTGCTTCTTGTTTTAGTCTTCAAAATCTGTTCTGGGTATCAGGAGAGACTTTGATTTGGCAATGTTCTGTTGTTGGGTTCGACGCGTCTTTTGCGATGCACCCCCAGAAGCCCAAGATTCGTGGCCACCTCGTTGGCCATCTCTATTTCATCATTAGAAGGAAGCTCAGAGAATCAAGAATTCAATCTCTTGATCTTGTAGGCACTTTGAGTACAATAGCAGACTGGAGTCGATGTACGGCGAGAACAACAGCGGCGCGAACTCTGGGGTGGAAGGCGTGAGGAATCCCCGCACCCCACAAGCGCCCAAGTTTTATCACACCACCATCACCACTTCAATGCTCAAATGAATGGACTCGTTTTCTATTTCACACTCCTGCCTTTCTTTTCTTCTTCGCAGCTCGCCTTCAAAATTTCCCTGAGGATTTCAAGAATACTTCCACAATTAAGATGCATTCCGAAACACGAGTGCAACCGGGAGATTACGCAGCCAGCCGTTAAGCCTGAACTCCAAATCGTTCATGCATATTATTATCTTTAATTTGATGCGCCTCAATTCTTTACATTCAGAGCTCGAGTTCGTCCCAAATTTCTGATGGGCTTCGAAGATTGCGTTGTGTTGCGATGGATGTGGCATTGCAGCCTACGATCAGAGCGAATCGATCACGCGCCCATCAAAACCTCTTCCCCGCCCTCATCGCCCTCAACACCCCTACCATCGAAACGCGTCAATAAGTCTGGCAATCAGCTTCATTTCTCAATCGCCAGCTCTCTCAAGTTGCAATCTGTCAATTACGACCATGTCAGCAAAGTCCGCATAAACGATCGTAAAGATGGTGTGTCATGATTGAATCCTTGTGTCACCAGCTTGGATTTCAATTTGTGACTAATTGCCAGCACCAAACAACTATCTACGACAACCTCGTTCCTTCCATTCATCTCTGTCTCTAGTATACAAATCCTACGTCTCGGTCCGTCGACTTTTCACGATTCCGACCCCCAAAAGATCCGAAACTACTTCACAAGTCACTCCAGCTCAGGCTATGGTCTTGGAAGACGATTACCAGATGCATCTGGAATTGGAGAGAATAGCAAGTCCCATGACGGGAATTTGGCGGCTCAAAGAAACACGTCGAAGCCATCGAGGGACGCCTTCTATCTCATGTCTTTGTTGAGCAGGCTACGACGCTTCTTTCAGCACGAGGATGCTTCGCAAAACGAAGCGCATTCGAGTCGTTTTCAGCAAAAGTCGATTCCTCGCCAGCTAAAGCCTCATTTCCTCAAATCCATTCGATTCGCAAATCACTACACAATCCTGCTATCTTATTCCCCAGCTGCCAAATTTCAGACACACCTTTTCGATTTATTGCGTCACCGGAACAAAACCCCGCAACAGAACACCAAGATTTCTTCAATCTTGCACTCCATCACAACATCTCTGAATGGCAAAACCGTTAACAGAGACTGAGATGCCATGGAGCTGCTCCACTTGCAAATATGAAATAATAGCCACTTGGAAGTGCTATCACCTACTCGTCGCTCATCGCTCCATTTCTCGCAGAGACTCCAACGCGCCAAGTGAGAGCGTGAAACTCGAAGAACTATCAGCTACTCATGAAGTCTCAAAAAAGACATTTTTTACATAGGTAAGCGTATCGTGAAGGGAGCATATATGCTGGAAATCGGGCTTGTGTTTGCAAGGGAGAAATGAAATGAATGGGTGAAATCGGAAAATGTGGCATTTGCTTGGCTCGGCTGGGGGAGAGGGGGGAGGTCTTGGCATAAGCGTGACGAGCCTGCGCCACGATTCGCGTAGTGTGGCGTGGATTTTGCACTTTTGTACGATCCCAAGTAGGCAGTTTTTACTCCCTAGATTTACGTTAGTTAGTTGGTTTTTGAAATACACCAACGAATTCGTACCTAGGTATATCTTTGCGCTTCTCTGTGTAGTTAAGAGCAGCAGCCCTATCTGCATTTCAGTCCCCTTGATACTCGAACCAAGTAACCTTGGCAACGGTTTGAAAGATTATTCTTTTCGGTGTCTTCTCAATCATCAAGAAATAAATTAGTCCGTCCATTTGTCCAATTTCGTAGTCCAAAGCCTCCAAAGCGCGTACTCATAAACACAACAATGCCGCCGCTTTGCCGTCGGATTCGGATCTCACTCCCCACCAAAGAACCTCCGGATTTCAAACCCAGCTCCGGAATTTGAAATCAGACCTCATTCACTCGAAAGCGCTAATGTACTGTACTGTGCCTACCTTCCTAAATAGTCTCTTGCCATATCTTTTATCTTTCAATTCCCTTCTCAACACCTACGCACTTTGATTTGCGATGTTCTTCCTACGATATTGAAGATTTATGTGTCTTGTCTCACGAGTGCAATCTGTTCTTTACCCAGGCCAGGCCCTTCATAAATTATCCGAAACACCCCTGATACCACAACCCATCTCAACTGCCATAGCCAACGAGGACAGCCAGCGAAAGTGGAAAGTGGAAAGTGGAAATCATCCGATAATTCCACATTCCAACACACCACAAATCCCAATTACCCATCCCATCCATCATCCACCAACCACACACAGCCAACAGTCATGCCCTGGCCCTACCACCTAATAGACCTCACCGACCCCCAAAAGACTCTCCGTCGCCAAACCCTCGATCGTTACGGTGTTTACGCGCAGCTCTCGCCTCTTATCCTTGTTCTTCCTTTTCTGTTATACAGATTCACGAGATGGAGTATTAAACGGTTCTCGGGCGAGGCACGGGGGAAGTATGATGTTCTTCCGGGGAGTCCGCAGAGGAAAGCTGGGAGGGGAGGGGTTGGGAAGGTAGGAGGGGTGGGGAGGAGAGTGAGTTGGTGGTTAGATGGGAAGTTTGGGGGAGATGTAGGTGGGAAGTGGGGATTGGGGGAGAGGAAGTTTTGGCTTCTGGGGGGACTTTGGGGAGTGTGGTTGGGGGGTTTGTGTGTGAGGGATACTGGGGATGGTATGTTCTCTTTTCCATTTCTTCTTTCTCTACGCTCTCTTTTGATGTCTTCTTTGGGTGCTTTCTCGAGTTGGATTTGAGAGCTTTCTGAGTTGAGGGGCTCAAGTCGCGATTTCGAGTTTGAGTTACGATGCTGAGCTGGGCGCGCTAATTCGCGCGTTCTTCATCCCCTTTTCTCATCTTATGGACTCTTCTTCCTATTGTTGTTACCAGTAATTCGACACGTTTTCTTTCATTCTTCTCTTGTGAGAGGAAGCGGTGAAATATTCGTAATAATTATGTCACGTGACTATGCCCCCCTGCTATATTCCCATCACTTCCAACAATTTCTTACATTTGAAAATTGGTCTCCAAATAGCTGGTTGTCTTATTCACCTTTCTCATCTTGTCTTGTTGTGGTTGTTCCGTTTCGAGATATGGGTTTTGTATGGGGCTCATATGAGATGAGATCCTTCAAACTCATTATGAAATTAATAGATTATGAGACTGCGACATGCAACAAGGCGCGACCAAGTTTTCAAAATAAATTTCCATTTGATAAATACTACTTCTTGTTATCTTACCTCATACTTTGCGAAGGCTGTGAGGGAGTGAACAGGCTAACATTGCAACTCACAGATTATCTCCACATCACAAAACGATTCGGAATGATTGCCGCTTCACAATTTCCTCTTCACTACATGCTCTCGATGAAATCCTCCTACTCACCACTCGCGTTAATCTTTAAAGTCTCCCACGAAGAACTCAACCCCTACCATCGATTATCCGGAAGAATAATTTATCTCCTCCTTTGCCTCCATGCGACATGGTACATGAATTTCTTCGTCCAAGCAGGAGTTCTCCAAAAACGACTCGCAGCACCGGTAGTCATCATTGGAATCCTAGTATTCCTTTCCCTCACAACAATCGTCACAACGGCACTAGCACCTATCCGTCGATGGTCCTACCGCGTATTCTTCATAATCCATCTCGTTCTCGGGATCTCTATTCTACCAATGCTTTTCTTCCATGCCCCGCATCTACGAATCTACATGCTGGAAGCACTCGCCCTCTTCATCTTCGACATCGTCTGTCGAAAACTCGACACAATAACTGGTTACGCAACCATAACACCCATCCCAAATACCAGCCTCATTCAAGTAAAAATCCCCGTCCCAGCAACGAAATTAAAACGTTTCCATGCTGCTCCAGGTCAACACGTATACATCTCCATCCCACCTTCTTCTACGCCACCTAACACGTCTACGCCATCGGTTCACGACTTCCTCTTCAACCCCTTCACCATCTCCTCAGTCTCCTCGAAAGATATAACTCTCGTCCTCCGTTCATTAAATGGACCAACGACAAACGCGCTAAAAACACTTTCTAAAATGCCAAAAGCGAAACCACCATTGAGTATCGAAGGACCACTAGGAAGTTCAAAATACTTCCCCGACCTGGCGCAGAGCTACGATCGCATCCTACTAGTCGCCGGTGGTGTAGGTGCTACGTTCATCCTCCCTCTATACACCCATTTCCAAGAAAAAATGGAAAGCGCAGCAAAATCCCCCGATCGCGTAAGCTTCATCTGGTCACTCCGAGATAAAGCAGAAGCAGAATGGGTCGTAGATTCCTCTGCCGGCGTTGGATTTGCTGAAGATGAGGGTGTGCAAATTTTCCTCACTGGTGATTCGAGTGTTGAGGAGACTGTTCTTCCTTCTCCGGGGCTTCCAAGAGGCGAGGGGGAAGGGGTGGAAATGGCGACTCTTAGTAAGCCTTCCGCTTCTTCGGGGTTGAGGATTAGAGGGGGTTATGCAAGACCTGATTTTGGGAAGATTGTGGATGGGGTTTTCAGGATAGGGGGTGAGGAGAGGGTTGCTGTTTTTGTTTGTGGGCCGGAGGGGATGGCTAGGGATGTTAGGAGGGAGGTTGGGAGGTGGGTTGGGAAGGGGAGGGATGTTTGGTTTCATGATGAGGGGTTTGGGTGGTAAATTTCTTGGCAGTAGATTGGACGCTTTGTTTCTTGTTGGCTTGTTGATTTTTGCAGGGAGTTTTGAGCTTGGAGTCGGTGTGGTTGGTTTGTTTGTGGATAGGGATCTACATAAAATTTAACAAATAGATGAATCTGCTCTCTTTTAGGAGCTTCCTAATCTAGACCGGATCGATGAACTGCTTGTATTGTAGCTCCTAGTTTCTTGTGCTGGAGACCTTATCAAGCAGAAGTGACGAAGATATAAAGTTCCAGAACAGAATAAAAACACGGGTTTTTGACATCAGTAGGGGTTTTGGGAGTTCATTGCAGGCTTTAGAAGTTAAGAGCATGTTTTTTCCAATTGCAGGTGCGAATACGGGGTAGTTTGGTTTAAGTTAAAAGAAGGAGTTGCTCTTTCCAGAACAATTGTCAAATATCAACCACCTCTTATTCTCCCTGTGGATCCTCGTCTGAAGATCTGTCACGCCTCAATCAGAGGCGACAAATTTCCTACCACTTTACTAAAAACCTCACTTCAATCATCCCAAGATATCCACTTTCGTCGAAGAAAGTTCGAGAGAACCTTTGAGAATTGACAGTATTTCCATATTCGACGGTAAATATTTCTCTAATTTCTCCATCGTCACCCAACGATTGAACAAGAACTGGCTAATTCAATTGGAGATCCAGAATGTGGACAAGCTTTATTTGCGTCATGCTTAAAGTAGCTTTGCTTCCTCCTTTTTGGTGGTTCCTTTAATTGATCATTCCACTCAGATATTTTCATCTGGATTCAAAACTATTTCGTTGGATGATATTTGAACATCCGTGTGTCAGCGTGGTTTGGCTCTTTTTTGCATGGGATACTTTTGGAGAAAGGTGGAAAGTTATATCTGGAGTTTGTGGATTATTTTGGAGCGAATCGAGGCTGCTGTGGGAGAATCCTAGGAGTGGAAAAATAATGTCTAGAGACTAATCTCCAACTCCTAAGTAAAATGACTCAATAACTCATTTAAATACTTCCCTTCCCGTTCTGAAATCAACAAAGTCATATCTTTAATCTCACATGCGATGTATGTGTTCCCAGTAACTTGTTGGCCAAGAGTAGGTTCTCGGAGATTTTTATTCCCAAAAGATGATGAGACATCATCACCTGAGAACCACAATTCTCACAACCCTGTAAGGTGTCAAAAAATATCCACTAAATGAACTATGTTAAAACGACAGCAAATCATACGATGACAGCAGCAAAAACATGGATTCAAGCAAAGAACCTAGAACCTGAAGTCAGACCTGAATTTGCGTGATCCGTGGCTCGTGGTTTTCCTAGATTAGAGTTGTGCTTTTCTTGCTTGTGCTTTGATTCATAATTCCAAATCTTAAGGTAGATATTATCAGATTTCTAGAATAATTTGAGGAAATCCCAAAATTCAAACAAGACTCATTGTTAAGTAACGTTCAACATTTCAAGCGTTTTAACTGACTCAGACACTTTGTTGAATTGATTCAATCATTATCGAAGCGTTGAAAAGTCTTTTGATAACGATTTTAGATACACATATATTCCAAATCTATTTATAGATTTTGCCAAAATCGGAAAATCATCACACCACCGTGCACAAACAACACCGTATAGACTGTTGTACTCTTACAGCGCAATGATAATTGCGAACAAGATTCCACAGTCTTCCTGGAAGGAGGAACTCACAGCTTCAAAAGTAATGAAGGGTGTTGGTGTGAATCAGGTCGCAATTCGTAAAAAAGCATTTCGATGTTCCACAAAGACGATGAAGCAGAACACATGCCTCACAAGAAATATGGATTCTGAATTTCAATCCGTAGTCTTAATGAAACCTTTCACCGAAATTTCACAATTGTATTCTATCATTCATGAGAACTCAGTGGTTGTTGCTGTCGATCATAATTTTTACTGTCGAAAATGAAAGATTCAGCTCTTATGATTTGAAAAGGTAAAGTCAACAATTGACTAAAAAAAATTCCGCCTCAGCCTTCACAGCTCAACAACAGCTTTTCATTGGTCCGTTGAAATTCTTGTACTTGCAGTTCCATTAAGTCTGATGATAGTATTAGACGAGTAATTTTTCACGATTCTACCAAGTGAGATTTATAGTAATTTAGAACAGCTACTTGACTTTTGAGAGACTGAAAGTAATAGGTGCAAAACATCCCACGAGATAGAAATTGAACCCAAGCCTTTTAAGAGTGAGAGACCATATTAAACTTTGGTAGGATATAAATATTCCTTTCTAATTTCAGTTTCACATTCTCAATTTATATAGCACGAAACTATCAACACTTCTCACCACAAGGAAATCAGAATACATGTTAATCTCTTACTCATGAGTCTTCACAACGTCCCAGCTTCCCAATATTACAGAGTCGTAAATTACATAAAAGCAGAACAACCACCCAAGAGCTAGGATTAGTTGGAAAGTGCAATTCCAAAGAAGAGAGACAGCAGTTTATTTGATTTCCTCTTTGATTTGTTTGCTTACTGCTGTAGTCTTCAAGTGGTCAAGTCATGACTCACCTATCATCAATTTCAGGACAGCAAGAAAGTGACATTATTGAAACCCTGCCTTGTCTTCAAAAGTCTCATACCTTGAGGGGACGAAATCAGAAACGTCTTGCCGTCGAATTTTCTTCTACTTTCGAAATCTCAAGAATCCCGTGTGTTGAACTTCTGTTTCGCAATAGTTATCACCAACCCATCGTGGTGAAATTTTTAGAGTAGTGGGGCTCACTGGGGTGACTGAAGGAACGCGTGAAGCCCCCATAGTCAGTGGAACCAATGCAAAGTAATCCCACGCCGCGTAGCTTTACTCACAAAAAACCAATTCTATAATTGACCAATTATATGTAGACATACTCTAGATTCGCCATAATCAGCCTCCATACTTTAGTGAAATAACTCAAGTCTTCTGAAAAATCTAAGATACTAATATTAAATAGAATCTACTCGGATGAGTACCTAATACTCTATACTTTTAGAACATTCGAGACTTAATTTAACAATTCCATCAATCTAAATACTCTCGAATAATATGATTTAATAGCTCAACTTACTAGACTCAATACTTAATACTATAAAGTAGTGATGTCATTGGTTAATTCTGCAATTGGTGAATGAAGCATAC
The DNA here is from genome assembly GCA_001414485.1 of Calycina herbarum. NCBI lineage: Eukaryota > Fungi > Ascomycota > Leotiomycetes > Helotiales > Pezizellaceae > Calycina > Calycina herbarum. Next base: position 82,403 of record LLEY01000030.1, on the reverse strand, counting down.
CAATAAAACAGGGTTTGTTTGGTCACAATATCTCACTCTCAGATATCAGCTCACAAAGATCCCATCAGCGGTCACAAAAATTGATGCTCATCAATATTCAAAACACCGCTATGATCACTATCTACCAACAACTAAATACAGCAATAAATACCAAAAAGCAAATAAATATGATCAAAAGAACTCTCAAAAAATATGGTCATGATATGGTATCCCTATAAATAATCGCCATGGAAGCAGCAAAAGAAAAATATGCTTCGGGTATTATGCTCAAAATGTACCAAAGACTTCAAGAATTCCAACTCCTCATTATGCGTAAAGGCGTTCCAGGGTTTCCCCAACGCCATTTTGTGGTCGTGATATATATTCAATCTCCCTTTAACCTCTCCAGACACCCTTCTTTAGCCAATATAGATTGGCATTCGACTCCCTTTCATATCAGTCGGGACCACTCTAACATCCGACTTGTCGAAATCGTGTAACAAGAGCCAACACAACATTCGGAAAATGAGTGATATCCATATCGTGTTTCGTAGCTCCTTCTCATCCCTCGAAAGTGGCTTGCCCCCGGAATCCAGGTTCCCGATTACGGCAGGTCGGACGTGGTAGAAGTAATAACTCAACAGGGTATCTTCTTTATTCGCGAGGACGATATTATTGAGTGCCGAGGACTGATCTTCTAAAACTGACATGACTTTGGTGAGGTGGGCAACGATAACGCTCAAAACGTCTCGCTGCTTCTCGTTCCTCAGATACTCGGTTCTTTGATCCAAGGCATCGTGAATGCATTCGCACACCTCCAACCCTAGAGTACTGTCGTCCTTGCATCCCAAATCGGAGATTTCCTTCCACTTATACCTAATTTCACAAATGGGGTGATTCTCCGGAAAGCCCTCAGAGTCTATCAACTCGGTTAGTTTGGCTTGGAAAACTTCCATTAGACGTGTGATTTTCCAAGAGGCCTTTTGGAATGTCTTTTTCATCCAAGGGTCTGTGGTCGGGTTCGGAAGCATTCTGAAATTGCTCCCGCGAATTCTGAATGCTTTTCCAAGCATACCAATGAGTTCAAACGATACTGCAGGCCAGTTAGCACGGATAATACAATACACAAATGCGGCTTGGGAATCCTACCAGAAAATATGTGCTTATGATCCTTTTCCCATCGAGCAAGAGTGTCTTGTGTACATCCAAGGGACTCCAGAGTTGTAGCAACCACATCAGGTGTGCCAAATTCCAATTGAAGACTCTGGGCATCAGGCTCGTTTGACAAATAGTCTGGCTCATCAAATATATTCGGAACCGTACCAAATGCTAGTTCCTTGACTGCGTGGCATGGAATCACACGTCCTTCCTCAAATTTTGACTTCCCGGTAATGGCAAAAACCACCATGACACCAAGTCCATGGACTGTGGTGGATGTCAGAATGTAGCCGTTTCCTTCTGCCCTTAGATTCCACATTATTTGATCGAAAACCTTCCAGTGTACCCCTAACATTGCCATCATTTCGACTAGATGGCAGACCGCCGTTGTGGCGTATGGTTTGGTGATTGAGGAGGGGATGAAATCCCATGATCGCGTCTTGCTTTGCAGTCCCACAGCAATTTCGTGTGAAGGGGTTGGAATCTTGTAGATTTTGGGAGGGGTCTTGTTGCGTTTTGCTTCATCCCATTTTCGAGAATCCTCTTCTGCGACCTGGAGGGCTGATAGTAAGGTGACCCAAGACGCTCGTTCATCGTCCGCAGTATGTACTCGAGCCACTGTTTTGTTGGTCGCGCTTGCTTGTTCTGCTCGCTTTAGGACCCGGGTGTCTTCGTATGATTTATCTGTGCCGTCGATGTAGACAATAGGCCGGCCGGGAATGGGCCCTTTCTGGTTTTTCGGAGAAGCCACAAGTATAACTGGTGTTTCGAAAACAACTTCCACTCTAAATTCCCTCCAGACCAGTCTCCGATGTGTGCCCTTCGACCAATCTCCCATCACCGAATTCGCACATCTTCGATACCCCTCAGCACTTGAGAAATATTGTTGCAAGACCTGCAGAACGGTGGTGACGAGAGCCACGAGGGAAACTATCAATGCAGTAAGGCCAAAGACGTTTTGGTTTACTGCATCAAACCCCGTTCCACCACTTTGTTCGCCGGACATCGAGGAGTTTTGGGATCGAGCAGCCAAGCAGACGGGATACGAGCTCTGCAGATAATCGTCAGTGAGTCAGGAGAGCGAAGACTCGATCGAACGGTTCATAACAGGAATTGGGAAGGGAGAAAAACGAGAGAAAGAAGATTTCTCGACATCTCAGGAAATTTGGATGGACGCATGTTTTGTTTTGCGCCGCTCAACTGAACTCCTGCACAGCACATGCCCTTTTTTGGGGGCTGAGAATCACTCAGCCTTGCTAGCGCCATGTTCTCACCGAAAGAAGAAATGCTGTGTTCTGTGAACATGACATGACAGCTCAAGAGGATATATTCGAGAAGAGGAAGACTCGACCATCTTGACGCCGCGTTGAGAGCTTCAGAGCTTCGAAAACAATGCAAAATAAATGGAGGAAGGAGGGATCAAGTTCATGCCACCTCCCGAGCTCCACATTTCCATTGGGACAGGGCATCCCAACCAGGGACGTGAGCTGTCTAGAAATTTGTACGAGAGCGCCTAACAAAACATAATACTTTTTTGTTGGAATTTCATTGTTTTCTTGTCCTTGGTTTGAAACTTCAATCCATAGGCTGTGGCTGGTTTCGCCATGAATAATGGAAGAACTGTGGAAGAAACCACCACGTAATGCACAATAGTGATTTTTTTGAAAGTAACAAACGCGCTCTAGTTATATCTTTCTTGGTATTTTTGCAACCTTATTCGGAGTCTCGAAAGTTCTGAGGTGTAAGGGTATGCGGCTTCCACGAAAAGCTGGGAAACCACCTGGGCACTGGCCCATTCCTTTTCCGTATATAAAAAAATTGCAAAATTATGAAATAAATGTAAAACGCTTTAGGATAGGTAATTATCAATTCGAAAATTTGGAGTGTTTTGATTGACTTGCTGAAGTTTTTGCGACGACGGGATCCGCCATTGTTTTCTTCCACCGTAAGCTCAGAGGGCGGCCTCGACCCGTCACGGTACTGATATGAAGTGTTTGTAAGATATCTATTTTTTACATTATCAGAAGAACCTGCTTGTTCCTCATCATACACCCAGACTCGATCAATCTCATCGTAACCTGGAGATCTTAATCGCCATTCGCGGCAGTTTCCGTAATTGTTCCACCAGTTTGCTTCCAGGCCTGAGCCTTCGCCAAGAGATTCGCAAGTGATTGCGTCTGCTTGTCATCAGCAGGGAATACATAATCGATGTACTCCTCGTAACTGTCGTCGTCCAACTTGCGGCGACGCTTAGTCTTTCTAGGCATCTGTTTCTGGACTTTCTCAATGTCTTCTTCCGATCCGTGAGTTCGCTCGAATGAGAGCCATGCGTTGAGGAGAGAGACGCGCTGAGTATTTGTGAGTACCATGATTAAGTAATCTGGAGAAACCGGGTAACTTACCTCTTCTTTGAGTTCCTTATCCTTCATGCTCTCAAGCGCACGCTCGAATACCTTTCTAGCACGTGCCTTGGCTGCATCGCTGACAGGTTTCTCTTCCACCTCGTCTTCCTCTTCGTCATCATCCGGAACATTGATCTCAAAGTGAGCATAACTGATCCAGACCTTGACGTGATCAGTCTTATCCAACAGACGCTCGTACAATTGTCTGGTCCGTTCGTATTCGCCTTCCTCTTCCTCAAAGTCAATATAAGCTTTCCAGAGTAATTCAGGCATGTCGAGAACAGTTTGCGCAATGGCGAGTTCGAAAACAGCCCTTGTACGCTCAAGGTCGTCCAAACCACGTTCTAACTCGGCGAATTTGATCCATGCTTGGCAATTGGCCGAGTTCCACTCGATGTGTTTTTCATAAAGTGTTCGACAGCGTACGAATTCAAACAGTTTGAGTTCCAACTCAATATACCCTTTGAAAAGCTTGTCTTTGGGACACATGCCAATAGCCTGTCCGAGAGTTTTCCTGGCAGCCCCAAGTTCCTGTTGTCGAATCTCGAACTGTGCCTTCATAAGCCAGATTTTGGCAAAGGTAAATGTCTTGTGTGGTATTAATTTCAGGCACTCCTGGTAAATTTGTCTCGCGCGCTCGGTGTCTTTGGACTCCATCTCCTCCCAGATTGCGTAGAAGACCCAAAGGTAAATGTACCGCCTCCAATGTCGTTTCTCCTGTGTTGGTGGAATTTGAGCAATTGCTCTCTCATACACATCCCGAACTCGATCCACGTCTCCGGAAACCTCTTCAAGCCTGGCATAATCGAACCAAGCATCGTAATTTTTGGGGTTCTCCTTGACTTGCTCCTCGTATTGCACACGTCTTTTCGACAAAATCACATCCTCGACACCTTCTCTATCACCAAACTGCTTCTCGAATGTGGTGTATGCTTTGTGAAGAGCAATCGATTTTGATCTTGCCAGTCGATCAAGAGCATATTTGTAGATGGCTCTGGCACGCTCGTACTCCTTCAACTTCGCTTCGTATCGAGCATATGCAATGAACAGTCGTTCATCCATAAAATCCTCGCCCAGTGCTTCAACTGCAGTGCCAAAGACCTCCCGCACCAAGTCACTTGTCCCGTACTCCTCCTCAAATCTTGCCCATTTGATCCAATTTCTTGGTTCTGGGTGGACCATAGTAAACCTTTGGAAGATATCTCGAGCTCGTTGGAATTCGCCATATCTCTTCTCCAATTTGATATAACTACTCCATGCTGCCTCATCTGGTTCCCAGGACATCCATCGCTCGAAAACTTGTCGTGTTCCTGGAATATTGCCCAGCATCTCCTCCATATAACAGTATTTGTACCAAAGTTTATCAACTCTGGGCAGAATTGTGACTGCGCGATCCAGTAAATTTCGAGCATGATTGATGTTCCTCGATTTCATCTCCGCCTCTGTATATCGAATCCATAATGTAACAGACGTCGAATCCACATCCAAAGCTCTCTCGAAAATTGATCTTGCCCGCTTGTATTCTTTTTGCTCGAGTTCCCATTGTGCATATCTCATCCAATTGTTCATGTTAATCCGATTCCTCTGCACATAGTCCTCGAACTCCTTCCGTTTCCTGCCCTGGAACTCATGGAGTTCTTCGAGATCAGCGAATCGCTGAGTTGGCGCTTGAAGGCCTGGTTCTTGTCGGTCTACAGCTTCTCGTAGAAGCTGTTCGGCGGAGATCTGGATGGCACTCGCGGCCTTGTTCTTGACCCTCGGGGGTCCTCGAGTGGACTCCATGATGGAGGTGGGTAGGTGGGCTGAGACCTTCTGGTTGTCGCGATCGCAAATTGGATATTTAAAGCTCGCAGAAATTCGAAATTCGAAATATGATCAGTGAAGAAAATAATGTCGCAGGACCAGATCAAACGCGACGAGAGTCTTTTTAATGGTGATTGGCTAGTTGTGTGATGTCAGGGTTTCTGTCAACATAAAATTGATAGAGCCAAATTTTAAGGCTGCGATGCCTCACTAGCTTAGTCGCAGCCTTATTTTCCCCCAAAATAATCATAGCTCGGCAACATCACAACGCCTACACCTCAACCCTCGCAATCATGTCGACCCTCGCAGATGAACTGCTTCAGGACTTCGAGGACTCTGGCTCCGAAGGCGGTGATCAACAAGATGAAGGCCTCTTCCCAAACGACGATGGTCTCAAAGACAACAATACCCCAACCTTCGGCGCAAATGGAGAGAGCATGGAGCTGGATGGAGATGAGGAAGAGGTAGTTGAAGACGAGGAGATGGGAGGAATCAACGATTCGGGGGTTGACGTCGAAGACGAAGAGGAAACAAAAGCCAAGGTGGAGAAGATGGAACTGGGTGGCGTCGACGATGTTAGAAGTGTCGCGCGACTTATGAAGACTTTGGAACCAGTTTTAGAGGTTAGTACCCTTCCTATTCTCCCCCTCTCTACTCTAGAAATGCATTGTTTACATTGCCCTTTTTTGTGTTAGCCCTGACACTCCGGATCGTACAGAAAATCGCACACTTTCAATCATTACCACCGGAGAAGCAAACTACTTTTGTTGGCTCGATCGAAGATAATCCCGAATATAAACTCTTAACCCAGTCCAATACCTTGTCTACATCGATAGATACCGAAATTATGATTGTTCATAAATTCATTCGCGATCACTATTCGATTCGATTCCCCGAGTTAGAGACTTTGGTCACCAATCCTATGGATTACGCAAAAGTTGTATCGATCATTGGAAATGGGCCTATGGATGGGGACAGCATTAAGGCTTTGCAGACCTCGAAGGATAATCGATTAAACGCTACGCTACGGTCTGTGTTGGACGGGCCTTCAGTCATGATCGTCACAGTCGAAGCGACGACTACAAAGGGGCGAGAGATGTCCGACATGGAGTTGGAAAGAGTGATGAGGGCTTGCGATATGACTTTGGCGCTGGACCGGGCGAAGAAGACCTTGACAGATTATGTTCAATCCCGAATGAACTTATTTGCTCCCAACCTTACAGCACTTATCGGATCTCTTACCGCAGCACAACTTCTAAATTTCGCTGGAGGGCTTACTGGACTGGCAAAAACACCCGCTTGCAATCTGCCACCTCTAGGATCGAAGAAACAATCTGGAACCGGATTTGCGACTAACGTTGGAGTTAGACAACAAGGCTTTTTGTATCATTCTCCTATTATTCGCGGTATTCCCAACGACTTGAAGAGACAGGCTATGCGAATTGTATCTGCAAAAGTGGTTCTCGCAGCACGAGTTGACCGAGTCCACAACAGCACCGATGGATCAACCGGAGAAGAACTCAAAGCAGCATGTTTAGAACGCCTCGAGAAACTCACCGAGCCCCCACCAAATAAAGGGCAAAGGGCTCTACCAGCACCAGACGACAAGCCAGCAAGAAAGCGTGGTGGACGAAGAGCGAGAAAAGCAAAGGAGGCAACCGGAATGACCGATCTCCGAAAAGCACAAAACAGAATGATATTCGGAAAAGAAGAAAAGGAAGTTGGCTTTGGTTCAGGAGATGGTACGAAGGGACTTGGCATGATTGGTCAAGCTAATGAAGGTCGGATTCGAAATCTCCAAGTTGATAAACGCACGGCAGCCAAACTTTCTGCCAAGAATAAAGGATGGGGTGGAGCTACACCAGTTGGTGGTTCGGCTTCGTCACTTCGTGGATTTGGTCAAGGTGCTGGTTCTGGAATCGACTTGAGAGGCAAGGGACTTCGAGCTGCTGGTGTTGGAAGTACTGCTGGAGCTGGAGCTGGTACCGCTTCTTCTCTCGCTTTTACACCCGTTCAAGGTCTTGAATTAGTAGATCCTCGAATGCAACAGGAGATGAGTCGAAAAAGGAAAGCAGAAGAAGACAGATGGTTCAAGGGAGGAACCTTTACCCAAGTTGGTGGAAGTGGAAGTATGGGCCCGCCACCAGTACCGAATAAAAAGGTTGATACTGGGGCTGGGAAAATGGCTCCTCCGCCTTTACCTGTGAAGAAGTAAAGGACTGGATTGTATTAAGTGGATTGGGCGGTGGAGTTTAGGGCATAGGTATGGCGTTTTATTAATTTCGATGGGGGGAAGCAATTCATAAGCGTGGATGGGGAGATATGTACTAGTATGAGAACTTGGAAGTATCATAGCACTTGAAAAACAAACAATGAGAGTCATTGATTTTACCTAATATCAGTTTCTTTGCTCTGTGAAAATTTTTCATATTGAAATTGGTCTCTCTAGGCTCTCTTTTATTTTACATGATAAGTGACTTGGTTGGTGTGCAATTAATTGGCCAGTTGTTAACAAATACAGCGAGCTATCACTTTTCTACTTAATTAAGCTGGCAGGGGCTCATTGTTTTTATACGGGCACAAATATGGACTCGAAGATCGCTAAAGCCCTAGACATGAAGGATGAACGCTTGGGTATGGTTATGTTTGCCGCCCTGGTGCAGGCATTGCTACGCCGCTGGATTGAAAAGCAAACTCCTACCCCGTCGGTAACGACGAAATATTTTTCGAGTAAACCTATCAATGACTTTAGCAAGAAGATGATCTATTTAGGGCTAGTATCAAGATGCTAAAGCAAGAAGATGATCCATTGAGGGCTAAAATCAGAAGAGGCGAACGCCAGATGGCTTGGGAAGGGAGAGCCCGAAGGGTATGAGGGTTCTTGAAGAAAATTATCTGAATGGGAACAGATACTCATTCAAGCACTGTTTGAAAAAGGACTCTTAGATATGAATTTATAGTTGACCAGAACTATCAAAATCCTGATAACATCAGAAGAGAAGTCATGAATTCACATATCAACACAAAGAAGTTATCCAAAAGTGCAACTCTATATCTGAAACAAACTTTCCCAAACCGCGCCAGACTAACCACCAATCTTCCTTCTAATTCACAAAAGATACACTAGTATTCAGTAAAATGAGTCCATGATTGATTCTTTCCGCCTGTTATTGCCTATGCAGAGGTCTCTTGTCAATAATGTAATACTCCTTCTCATATTAATTACAGTCTATTTGTTCTCAAGTTTCGTCCTAGCTGATCCCGGCGTAAACCATAGGAGTCACCTCGCAGAATTGGAAAACACAACCTCTTTTGCGTGGAACAAACCTGCGTAGCTTAAGGCAATTAATTGACTGTTATAGTATAAATCGATGACTAGATCTAAAATAGGAACTCAAACGCTCACTCGAATCAAAATTGACGTGGTCCCCAGCTCATTTCCAACGCAAAGTACATCTAGAATGATCTCCATCATATATCACAGATAATCTGGAAGTGCCTCTGTCGCCAATTATACGCAATTGGCTCATCCAGTATATCCGAGGTCAAGATGGTATGATGCTCAGAGAATGTGAAGTGTGATGGGGCAATCCTGGAGAAGCATGGTTTGTATTCAGAGTAGCTAGCATACGAGTGAGAAAAAGGGGAGTTGTATATTCAATCAATTATCGTTGATCGGTCTTGATTGTTCTAAACTGAACCCCCTGAGGAGGCCATCGGCTTTCCATAATGAACAAATAAACCAAATCTCTCTTTCCAGAACCCAGCAACACAATCTCTAACCCACAAAAAGCCCCATCCTCCTTACAGTACTCCCCTTCCAAAAGCTGTTCCCTCGAAAGTAGGAACGTCAAAAGTCCCGTCCAGATCAACCCCACCTAATTCCAAACATCAAAACCCCTCTCCCAACGTAGCACACGACACATATCCATACCAAAAGCCAAAGATTCGTCACGTAACGTCACATCACCTGTATCACAAAAAAAAACAAAAAAACTTTCTTGGACTGGAATTTCAATCACGACATCTCGCTGGTCTATAGAGCTACGTAGATAGCTAGATAGCATAAAGTACAACCAGCACATACGCCCACGTATCGCTGCTAACCCTCCCCTTCTCCTCTCACGACACAAAATCCAACCAACCAATACAAATTTAGTTAAGTTAGAAAAAGCATCATTCATCCCATCCCATCACTTCTCATAATTTAACCCGTCACCCATCAGTTTAACCCATGCATGCATCCCTCCCCTGAACAAAAAAATACCACCCCAGCAACAAGAACCACGAATGCCATCCACACATGCAAGATCAGCTCCATACCCCCCCCTCCATATCGGTCACAAAAAAAAAAAAAGAATAAAAAAAGACGTTTCCATTCCCATGATTTCCACACCCCAATCTTTCTTTACCTCCCAACCGGAACGCCAAAAAATAAAATAAACCGGGAACGAGAAAAACAAACCCAAGTCTTGGTACAAGCAAAATTAGAAAGATAGAGAAATGTAATAAAAAAAAATGGTGTAAAAAACAACAGAGCTTCCAATCCATCGAGGAGTTGAGCCTATCCCATATGTGCAATGTTGGAATTTCATCTTCGTAAAGTGAGTGTGTGTTGTGTAGGTAATTCGTGACAAGGTGCGCTGCGAGCCACAAGAGAGTGACTTCAGCTTTTGGGAGTAAAAGAAAATGTACCATTATCGCTCAATACTCTCAGGACTCATCATCCCAACAGCAGAATCATCCTTATCCGTATGAATACTACCCTGTCCGCTCTCCACCCTCTCCATAGCCACCGGTCCCCCATTGGGTAAACTAAGTTTAAGCTTCTTCGCGGCAGCGTTTTTATCAGGACTAGTTTGGACACCAGATTTGGCACCGGTAGAAGGATCCATCGCAGTACCATTCTCAAGCTTCTTCTTTTTCTTGGAATTTCCACTCTGTTCCTTAAGTGGTCGTTTTCGGGGGCTGGTGATTTTGCCGGTAGGACCGAGACGAGGTCGTGATGGACGTTGTTTTACAGGAAGCTCTTCATCTTCGAGGAGCGGTTCATCATCATTAGCGTGCAATTTGGCAAGGAAAAAGTTGCGGACAAGACCGATTTGATCTTGAAGGAGTTCTCTTGTAACGGGCTCCAATGGCGAAAGAGGCGTGAATATTTCGGCTGTTTGAACAGCCGCTGCAGGACCAGGATAGCTTCGGTGGATCTTGGCGTGAAGGAGATGCAGAGGTACTGATAGACTCGACATGCCAAATTCGGAATCAAGACCAAGTGCCTTGAAGCCGAAGAAGTCTTCACCCAACTCTTCAGCAAAATCACCACCAACGAACTGCTCACTTCCGTCGTTGAAAGCACCAGATCCATCGGCTCCTGCATCAGTAAGGGCAGGTCGGAGGAGATCCGATAGATGAGCCTTCATACGTTCATGCATGACTCCAAGTTTAACACCAAGACGGTCAACGTCATCTTTCACGTAGCTTTCCAGGCTTTCCACATCCAGTCCGTTTTCGCTCAGAGTATGCAGGAGCACTTCTTCGTCGGTGAAACGCTCCTGCCATTTCTGTCCAGCAACAACGGCTGCCCCAGATGCCGGTATCTTGGGGGTTTCTCGATAAACGTTGACAGTTCGGGCGAGCTTGGTAAAGAAGTCGCCAGCGATCTCAGTGATGACATCGAGGGCACTGGGCTGAAGCTCTTCAAATCCAGCATGATAACAGATTTTGGCTACAGAGCGCTGCATGGCAGCTTGGCAGACCCAAGGAGCCATAATTGGACCGTCATCGGAGACGACATGGGGTTCAATATCAGCTTCAACGAATGGCTCTGGTTCATATTTTGGGAACTGGTTATTGTACATCTGGTTTTTGGTTAGTATGGAAGATCACGAATTGAGGGTTTCAACTACCTACCTGAGCCTGGATCTGCATCTGTTTGATGACGCTGATTTTGGAGCACAGTTTCCTCGTCTCTTGCATTTGTCGCATGTTGGATTCGACCTTGTTAGCAAGAAAGCTCTTCGGCGCCGTAAAATGCCCGGCTGGAACCATGCGAAGACAGTCTTCATTCTGATCTATTACCTGCCTTTCCGAGTCCTCGATCCATTGGTATCTGACTGGGATGTCTGGAATGGCAGAGAGAGGATCGTAGTAGTCTGGCAAGACCCTTCCTTCTTCACTTTCCATGCCCTCAGCTAACGTTTCGGCGCCTTGAGCAAATTCAGTTTCGTCTCTGTTGGCCTCTGAACGCGAAGTATCTTGCGCTTGCTTTTGCTGGCGAAGCCATCTTCTCATCCCAGCTTTGCTCCGTAATAGAGCTGGTTCTTCTGGATTGAGTTTATCAGCTTTGAAAAGTCGGTTCCGTTCTTTGGCAACAAGTGCTCGGTCCTTTTTGGTAACTTGTTTCCAGGTTTTGTACTCTTCATCTTCCCGAAGATCTTCTGCAGCGGCGCCCAGTGCTTGTCCCAAAGAAAGTTCATTGATTGATGGTCCATCGATATCCGTACCATCCGCCTGGCTTCCTGGAACGCCATTCATTCCACTAGGGGTGATCGACCCAAATGGTGGTGTCGCAAAACCATTACTGCCATCGAATCCAGCCTCTGAGCCTTCTCGCTGGAGGCTACTAAGAACGCCATTCACCTGTAGCGACGGTTTCTGTTCAAGTCCTGGGGTTCCTTCGTCTTTCTCGGGAGCTGCTTTTCTGGCTTTGTTGGCTCCTTTGGTGCCAGCCTTACGACCCCTTGAAGACATAATCGGTTCATCATCACTGTCCTCACCAGCAGCATCTTCACCACCATTCAACTTCCGTCGTTCCTCTAATTCTACCTCAGCTCTAGTCTTAACAACAAGGTCTGGAATGAGTGGAATCAGTTTCTCCGCATCCTTCCTCATTGCGTTCGCTTTGGCGCGCAATGGGTGTTTGATGTCACTGTTGTACTTGAGACAATTATTCCAGATTAACTCCAAATCAGCTACAAATTCGTCCTTGGACTTGTACTTGTTTAATTTGAGGTTTTTGGTCATAGTTCCAAGATCCATGGGCGTTTTGATGACTAAAGGTTATTAGCAAACATACTCAATTTGGGTTTCAATATATATACCATTGTAATAATCGGGGGCTTCTCGCTTGTTGACTTTGGTGAGAAAAGGGGTCGAATACTCGCTCATAGCTTTGAGCTCACTCAAGACTTTGTCAGCCGCTTCATAAAGCTCCTCCTGATTGAGGTTGTCGCTTTGGAATTTGGTTCTGGTCCTGTGTTTGCGGACTTCATTCATCAAGGCTCGTAGTTCCGCGTCTGATGCTTTGACCTTCTCGCGCTTGAGATCTATTCGGGCAATGAGATGCTTCAATGTGAGATTCGATGCGCCGAGATTGGCACTGCTGAGAGTACTGTGACGTTCTCCGCTTGCGCCGCTGGTGTTTGCCGCGGTGCCTGTATTATCCATCTCGGCATTTATCTGCATCTCAGTCTCCTCCAATTGTAGTTGCTCCAACATGGCCACACGGTCATTCTCCAGTGTATAAAAGACCGTATGGAAGGTATGTTTCGCGGCCTCCTCGGTGGCCTTTTTCTGCTCCTCCAGTTGTTTGCGTACATCTTCCGAGGATTTGGGTTGCGAGTCGTCGTCCTTGGGCTCAACGGTGGGCTTGAGGGGTGATATATCTGAGGAAACGGGCGAGCTGCCGGACTTGGAGGGCGACATCAAGGCATTGGCGTTTTGGTTTTTGAGTGTGGATATGGGTAGGTCTTCCTCATCCTCGTCCTCTTCGTCGTCATCATCGTAGTTATCCTCATCGATGGTCCGCGCCGACTTCTTGGGTGCTGCCGGCGGGGGAGGCTCAATGGCACCGAGCTGGTGGGCCAATTGCTCGTCGTCGGCCATGGACGTGCCCCCCCCATCTTGGTCTATGTATGCCTCTCCCCCTCCCCCTCGGCCAAACAGCTGGGCTATGCGCGCCTCGCTCTGGCGGTATAATTCTTTGAAGATGGACTTCTGACGTTCCTCCTCCTCCTCCTCGGCTACGGCGACCGGTTCAGCCATCTCGAACAATAGGGTGTTGGTATTGGATCGTGCTGGCGTATCGTCGCGCTGGCGGAAGTTTTTCTGGTTCAGATGCGATGAGTCGGGTCGCCATGAGGGTTTTCCATATCCGTTATTGATGGAGGACCCTGATCGTGCCGCCATTTGGAAACCGATCGCTCTCCCCCTCCCGCGCAACGGAATCGCGCTTTCCCCAAACCACAGAACCTCGTAGGAACGGCGTCACGGCGTCTAGGCGTCCTTACTTCGCGGATTCGTGAAAGCGCCTCATTTGTAGATGGCCCGCCGTTGAAAACAAGTCGAAATTCGATAGCGGTGGTGACGTTTTTTGATGGAATTTGTTCTGGTTGCGATGTAGTGTCGTTGAAGTGTAGTAGTCCTCACGCGAATGGCTCTGGCTAGGGGCGCCCAAAACGCATTTAGAGCCGGCCAGACTGGCAAATTCACCACATGCGCGGGGGAGAGGGGAGAGGGGAGAGACTGCAGATTATGGCACAGTGTCTGGCTACGATTTCTCCTTTCTACGAGAACTTCTACGAAGCTACGAGGCCTCCGTTGCAGAGTCTTCTGGGTTGTGGAAATAAATTGTTCTATGAATGCGCTTCGCCGAACTCCATGCACCAGGCGCACGGACCAGGCACAATCGGCAAGCGGACTCGACGAGTTTACGAGAAGTATTCTAGAACTTTTATTCTTTTTATATCTGGTTATTACTCGGTTTCCAGACACGCAGATAACTTGTAGTTATTTTCTAGTTGTTATAACATCTACATTTAAGCATTTAGTCATTATTTGTTGTCATGACGAACTAAAGGATACATACAACTCCGTCCTGAGACTCCAGCCTTTGTTAGAACAAAGAACTCTCAAAAGAGTACTTAGGTACCTGCAGCCGTTGCATCTATTCTCGCAGGCTCTACAAGACAAGGAATCTCTAGGAAGGAAGACATGTTTCAAGAAGTTTCCCTAAAATAGTTTCAGAAAGAGGCTACTTTAGTATTCTTAATTTGAGAATACCTCTGCACTACTTCCTGGTTTGATTGTTCGACTGAGACTCGGGAATTAATCTAGTTCTCCTAGATGACTAGAATAATTATATCTATATTGCTCTTATTCTCCTAGAAGTATTAGAACAATTGTAGAAGGGAAAGCGAAGAGAAAGCGAGGAGAAAGCGAAGGGAAAGCGAAGGGGACTATCGTCACCAATTTCTGCCATTTCCAGTGGTAGATAGTTAGTGATCAATACATCCGAGGTACAAGTACTGGTACCTACCTTCTGGAGAGCTTCCAAGTTTTTGTTGAAGCCAGACGAACGTTGCTGCCTTTACCCTTCTCCACGTGATGTCACTTCCTTGTCAACACGGGTCGTCGTACCACCACCTTGACACAAGTTGGAAGAAGCTTCGAAGCTTCGAAGAACCGAAGAACCGAAGAACACCATTTCCTCCCCTACAAAATAACATGAAGGAACACACCTGAGATGATTCCCCAGCCCTCGTCCCCTAACAAAACAAAACACCCAAAATGCGCATAAGGCTTCCTTTCGCAGGTAAGTTCCAAGCTACCTACCTACTACCTACCTATCTACAAAAACAACCCACTGATTCTTCCCCACAGGAGCTTTCCTCTTCCTCGTAGCCACCGCAGCATATGCGGGGCTCACCTCCCTCCAACTCGACTCCTTCCCCATAAACGACAAAGTCCTCCACTGCCTCACCTTCTTCGTCCTCACAACCTGTTTCTACTGGATCCTCGACACCTCACGAAGACGAAACCTCAATCTCACCCTCGTAATCTGCACCGGTGTCCTCGGAGTCGGTTCCGAATTCCTGCAAAGCTTCCTCCCTAATGGACGAGTCTTCGATCTCTTCGATATCGTAGCGAATGTCGTTGGTTCCTTGGGAGCAGTGGCATTAAGTTCCTGGTACCACACCCGAATGCTGGAGCGCAAACGGCTGGCTAAGACATATCAAATTGTTCCCGGGGATGATGAAAGGGATTTGGAGTTAGGGGAGGGTATTGGGGCCGGGGCGCAGGAGAGTGGGACGACGGATGCAAGCACGACGTTGGAGAACGAGGTTGATAACTGGGATGAGAATGTCGAAGATGCTTGGGATGAGGATGAACATACTACTGGGACGGATGAAGGGGATGGACCGAAAACTCCGAGTGCTAGTTCTGCTGGGGAGGCAGAGGAGACCAAGAAAAGAGCTGATTAGCAATGGGGTTATGAGTGTAATGATATTATGGCTTGCTTCCTTGGAGTTTAGAGTGTGCAGTTTGGGCGATTGCGATAATAGGGTTATTGGATGTATTATGAAGTGCTTCCAGCCTGGGGCTTTCCAAAAATCAAAAATGGGTTTCCCATGGAAATTCTGATATCCCTTTCGAGGAGTTATTGCACCATGTAAAACATGCAAGTAGGCTTTCTCTCCTACAAATACTCTAATGAGCAAGTATCTCCCAATACTCGCAAAATCCTTGACACAATCTCATCGTCATCCAAATGGATAGACTCACCTGCCCTAAACAGCGCTTCTGAATCGAGGTTCGCACTGTATGACCAGCATGATAAGTCGATGACATAGCCAACTATGAATTGTTGCACTTCGAAATTTCTGCTAGGGCTCTTATAGCGGGAGTATATAAGCCCGGAAGGGTACAAGAAGACGCTTAAAGATATAAGGAATTGCTTGATAGAGCAGACTTGATTGTTTTTGGTATGACCTCAATCTAGGTTAGAGCAGAGGTTTGGGTACGTACTCTGACATATCCACTGATCATTGACCCAATGACCATCTCCCCTCGACTTTGATGAATCCTTCCAACGGGATTCTTCCCCACTGCTATCAAGATGACACCAGGTCGCTATCCAAATGCAGACCGAAAAAAATCCCCAAATTGACCAGAACACACTTACCCTTCCCAAATACCAAATACCAAGAATCCATCAGTCAAAACCACCCCCACTCCTAGCCCTCTTTTTATCACCATGTTGTTTCTTCATCTTCAATCGAATATTATTCTCGATTTTCTTCCTATGCCACCAAGACCCATTAGCAAGTTCCTCATCTATAAAGCCACTTGAAAAAAAGACAAAAATAAAGAGGAGAAAACAAGAGGGTAAAGCACTTGCTAAAGGTATGCCAGAATGAATATATATCATAATCTCTCGCCCACCCTCGCTCTCGCGCCATCATAGGAAGTTTTCAAGCGCTCATTTCTTCTTATATTTGGCTTTGATCAGAGCATTTCGCAATCTATTCCTCGCATTACGGTCCAACTTATTGACCGGGGTTTTCGATAACGCGCTTTTCCTGCCGTTGGTGATGCGTGAGAATCCCCGGTCTGGTAGAAGCAAGCCAGCCCATTGAAACCCCAAATCAAACCCTCCAAGAAATCAGAAATTGAATAATACGTCGTGAAAGATGAAGAGAATGAAGAATGAAATGAGAAAAAAAATAGAAAACACTCTCCATTCTCCCAACTCCCGTCGACTGCCCTTCTCGTCGCAGTCCATCGAAAAACTTTTCCGTGCCCAGGAAGTAACAAGAATTCAAAGGCCGTAAAATGATGAAAACAAAACAAAGTAGAGAGCGCTCTCATTCTCGATCTCGATCTCCTCCCGGTCGTCCTCTTTCTCGTTTCTCCTGCTTCGTCTTGGCTCTTTGGATCCTCAATCTCGAAGAGGCCTTTCCGTCAAGTACAAAGACGGCAGAGTTCACATAGCTTTCTAAATTTCCTGTCGTTGAGAGACATGAGAATGCCAGGTTCGAAGAGGCACCAACCAGTCCACCGAAGAAAGACCCAAGCAATCAAGATTAAAAGGCCGCGAAAGAGAAAGAGAAACCAGCTAACCCATCGAAGCCCAGAAAACCAAGAAAATCAGAACCAAATAAACCCCTCATGAGAAAACGAAGAATGAAGTAAAATAAAATAGGAAACAGAATCTTTTTTCCCATCTTATTTCGTTTCATTGCCCGGGAACTGTTTCGCCAGTCTCTCCCGTTTCTCGGACGCCTTGACTCTCGCACATTCAAGCCTCAATCTGGCAAAGGCAGGTCGGTCCAGTTTAAGGACGGAAGATCTTTTTAACATCACCTGGGCTGGTCGCCTGAAGGTTTGGGCCAATCAATCAATCGATGCAATTGAACATGCTCGACAAACGTGGACAGAGGGGTTGACTAAAGCACCCGAAACTCCAAAAGTAATCAAAAAATAATCAAAAAATAACAAAATTTGAAATAATAGAAAGCAGAAACTTACAACTCAGAAACCTTATCCTTCTGCCCCTCAGACGTAACACCCGGAACAGTTCCCCTATAAATCCTCTCAATCTCCGCAAACAGTCTGCGATGAGTTTCCTCCCGATTCTCAGTTTGCGTACGATTAGAATCACAGGATATTTTTATCGTATCCGAAGAAGAGACGTAATATGTACTGTCTCGGAGTCCTTGATGGAGAGCTTTGGGAATGTATTTTAGGAGGGCGTGGAGGGGCCAGGCTGTTGTTGCTTTGGAACTCGTCCTTCACCCCAACATTTTTCGTCAGCCATCGACAATTAATAGTTTGAGATGAGGGAATGATGAGAGGAAGGAGGGACAAGTACTTATTAGTCTTCTGGCCCCCCGGTCCACTAGCCCTCGAATATTCCGTCTTCGCGATCTTCGTGGACGGGAGAGCAGACTCCGAGCTTTGCGGTTTGGAAGGGTTGAAAGTTTGGAACCATTGTCGAGCGGCTTCGAAATCGGGGATCTCGTTCGATGACTTGTTGGAGGAGTAGGTTCTGAATGCTAATTGACTCGAGTGAGAGGCGTGGTAGCAAGTTCTGAGGAGGCGAGCTTGTAGCATTGTGTGTCGGTTTCGTGGATTCGCAGGGGTCTTTTGAAGTTCAATAGTAAGTGAGTAGATTTCTCCGAAAGTAAAACGAAGGATGAGTTGACCTCGATATCCTATATAAACCCCCACCAGTACACAACAGACGCAACCCCGCAGTCACCGCAGCAGGCAGCAAGACGCCTCGGGCGTTTATCTGATTTATCTGTCTCAATGTGATTCAATGAGGAAGCAGCCACAGATATTGCTGCATACGCACATCTTGTTGGCATCTGCAGGCGAAGTCGTGGAGCGGCCAATGATAAAGGACCCCCGGATTTCCAAGCGAGAAACTAGCCAGGTTGCCTGAGTGCCCCTCATTCCTGAGCTTGAATTTGAGACTCACTAGCAGTGACTGGAACTATTTTTACTCATTTTTTGAGTCAATTTCATTGAAACAGAAACATTGATAGGCGTAATTCTAATTTGAGATGTGGGGTAGGTCTCGGTGTTTCCCTCACTTCCAGACCCCGCTAGCAGACAGAACCAAGGAAGACTTATTCTCCAACCAATACAGCACAGCCTAGATACCGCAATTAAAAAGAGCACTTTCGACCAACTCTCAGAAATCGATTCAACTAACAACATAATTTGACGCTAATATTTTTCAAATGGCAAAACTACTTTAGACCCCGCACTCCCGGTGGACAATTAAAACTTCAACAAAAATATAAGTAGATGCCTAAGAAACTAATATCCCTTTTCTATAAGCGTTGAAAAAAGTATTTATCTTATCGGTGTCGGGTTATATGCGTTGGTACTTCTTGCAGCTCAAAGTAATGGTGCCACTTATCTATCGAGTATTCTGTGTAACCTTGACTTGCGAGTAAGCCATTGAGTTTGGAGTGAGCTATAAACTGCCCGGTAAGCTATTAAAATATCGAGTAAGCCAGTCAAAAATTTGGGGGCCAAAAATGAAGTCGTGGGTAAGCCAACAGTTACTCCGTAAGCCAAACAATTTTTTTTGTTGGTCTTTTCAAGAACATTAGAAGTGGCAGCAGACAATAAAGACTTCAGGCTCGCGTATCTGCCCTTTTGGCTCGTTATCCTGGATTCTCTGGGGCAATTCAAGGAATAGTGAACCAACCCACATACTCGAGGCACAAGATTCTCGCAGGAATTCAAGGTAAGATCAAACACCTTGCTTTTGTCATCTACCACAAGACCACACCAGCACAAAAAAAAAACAAAAGCATACAATCTCACACTTCACAAATTCCAAAATTCCATTTCCACAACATGCAAAAACTACGTCCTAGGACTCCTCAAAAACCCAACAACCCCCCCACAAAACCCAACAAGCTCCCCCAACCTCCGTCCCTCCACCTCCTGACACTCCCTCCAATCCCTCAAAGCTCCAACAAGCCGTTCATCATGCATCACGGATTCCATATGTAGTCTCAAAAAGACAGTCATCCACGCCTGGACTAGCTCGTAATCCCGTTTTTGCTTAAGTCTACTAGTAAGCGCTTGCACGAAATTAACAAGTTCATCGGATTCTGCTTCCAGGCCAGGGTTAAGGGAGCGGATCTCGAGGTCTGCGGCGGAGGGGGAGAGGGTTTTGAGGTGGGTGATGAAGGGTGTATCTGTGATAATTAGTGAGAATTCATTCGAGGGAGGTTTTTGGGGAGAGGGAGGGGACGAGGAAAGACTTACAATCTCCGCTATCGCTTCCGGATCGCAAAGCTATGGTAAACACACCCTCAGAAGCCCCACGATCCATCTTCATGATTCTCGAACGTTCAACACTGCCATCGTCCCCTTTCTTCTCCTCAACACCCGCAATAACAGGCATAGGTTTTTCCAGCGAAGGCAAGAAGAAAGGTGCTTTTTCCGGAACTTTCGGAGCTTCCTTTGGTTTGTTGCGTTGCTTGATGAGATCCAGATGGAGTAAAGTCTGCCATCTGGACTTGGGAACCATACTGAGAGTCATCATATCGGCACTCAACTGTTCTATCGAAGGAGGTGGCGCAGAATCTTCGGTCTCCTCTACTTCTTCCGCGAAAGCGCCTTCGATTAATCCATGGCCTCCTTCGCCTGAGACTGTAGGTCCTGCGATATCTGCAATCTCGTTTTCGGAAATGTGTCGTGTTGGTACATGAGTAAAGAGAGTCTTGTTGTTCCAAATATTGACACCGATTTCCCCCTCACAAGTGGTGGCGAGGAACTCCCCAGTTCCAGAGAATGCTAGTGCCGTGCATTGTGTCTTCATGCGTATCGCATCCACCAAATGTCCAGTAGGGAGATCCCAGACTCGTGCAATACAGTCGCTTGAAGCAGCTATGATCCAACGCCCATCGCTCGAAAAACAAAAGTCATTGATGGCGCCAGTACAACCCCATAACTCTCGAATCGTCTTTTTGGTTTCCACATCCACAACTCTGATTGATAGATCGTCGCTTGTGACGGCTATCAGATCATTCGGAGCGTGATATCGAATCCCTGTGATGGCTGCCATTGGATGCCAGTCGATTTCATCAACCAAGCTGCCGTTTGCAAAGTCCCAGAACTTGATTTTGCCATCCAAAGAACAACTTATGAGGTGTTTGCTCAAGGAATCTACCACCAGGCCGGTAACTGATTTCGTGTGCTTCCCTAGCCCCTTAGTGAACTTCTTTGCCGGTTTCGACTGTACAATAACGGAATCTGCAGCTTGGAGTTGTTCGAGTTTCACCTTTCTTGCTTGCGCAGGAGTAAGTTTTGCGGGGAATCTTTGTCGATGATGTCCAGATTGCAAATTGAAGATATCAATCCCACCACTCTCCGATCCAACAGCAGCAAATGTTCCACAAGGACTGATTCCAACACTACTAACATATCCACCATCCCCAGTCTCGAAAGCCCATCTTCCAGCCTTTTTACGACCCCAGAACCACGTTCGAGCAAATTTGTCCTTTTTGTGGCCTGTGACAATACTTTCCCATCCAGTAACTCCGCTCAAAGTAGCATCAGTTGCTTTCTTCTCTCTTTGGTTGGTTTTCTGCCATAAGGCACCGCTTCCTGCATTTGCTCCCATCCCACCATCACGGTTCAGGGACATAGCCAGACATGTTATTTCTGGGGCCTTTAAATCATCCAAGGTCGTGCTGGGCTCATTGGCAAGTGATACACCAGCCAAAATACCCATCTTTTTGGCCTTTTTCCTAATATTCCCCTGGCTGAGTTCTGTGCTTTGTCCATCTCTTCGCAAACTCCAACCCCACAAACTCCGATCTTGTCCAGCACTGAGCAACCATTTTCCTCCAGCATCTGCTCCGTCAGAATCCGTTGGTAGAAATAATAATTTGGTGACTGGAGCCGCATGTCCACTTCTGGAGTGCAAAATCCGAGGTATCGCAGAAAATGGTGTTTCATCGAATACCCAAGTTTTCAGAGAATTATCCAGTCCACTTGTGACAATGACGGGCTGTCCAGCAAGAAATTCTACTTTGCTTATACCTCCACCAACCATGGCTCCAGCATTCGATCGTGGATTGTGAGCACCTCTAAGAACACCCATTACTCGTCCGCCACCGTTGAGATCCCAAAATGTCACGTCTCCATTTTCCAAACCTGCCGTTGCCATCACTCCTGGTTTTCGTCCATCCTCACCAGCACCAATGTCATCAGTTCGGAAAGATATCGAAGAAATAGCACCTCCGGACTGGCCCCCATTCAGTTGAATAATCGCTTTGTCGGTTCGTACATCATGTATGGTTAGTGGACCTTCGGAATAAGCTATTGCCAACAATGAAATCGCTGGTGATGGTTGTAGAGCCGTGACAGAACCGCAGTTGGCTGCTGGAGGTAATATCGTATAGATGAGCTTTCCCGAGCTCACATTCCAGATTTCCACACTTCCATCCTTTCTCCCAGCAAAAATCTTGTTCAAATAGGTAGGCATATTGGTGAGGCCCCCCGTAAGTTCATTTTTCCCTTTTTGCGCCGCAGTCGGATATAAAGTTGTATAATGCTCGTATGTCGTCGATTTCCAAACCTCAATCCTGGTGGTACAACATCCTACAATCCATGTTCCGAAAACGAGTAATTGCTTGATTGGTTGTGCTAAGTCCGTAGGTAGAGCCAATTTGTCGATTTCCTTTCCTCGCTGGAAAACGGAGACCCCGCGCGAAGACTCTTGACTGGAACCTCCCCATGCTGCAAAGACCCTATCCTTCCATGCGACCGTCGCAGTGATATCTTCTGGTGTTTGTGGTCGGGTGAGGAAGACCAGATTTAGGCCGCGCTTGAGATCGTAGGTTTGGAGACATCGTCCTACGGAAGTGGTGATTTGGAAGGTGGTTTTTCCCAGTGGGATCGAGGTGAAGGGTACGGGCGTCGAGGAAACTAAACCAATGGTCTGCGAGTATCAGTTTTTGAGAAATCGCATGTAAAGGGACTGACACTTACTCGGAATGGGGTAAATATCCTGGATTCTCGATGGGGGGTATTGCGAGTCGCATTCAGCTGATTGAGCTTCTGCCTTTTCACCAAGGGTCCTTCAGAGGTAGGTTGGACAGCAACGGTAGACGGCATATTAAAGAGAGGGAGAGGAACAGGAAAAGTTATTAGAGGTTGTTTGTTGAACCAACTTTCATGGTTGCTTGTCTATTTTGCTTTCTGCTTTGGCTTGTCTTTTTGCTTGGGCGACTTTTTTCGCTCCGCTCTGTTCCACCACTCTGTTCAGACCCCTGCAACTACGCCTATCTTATCGCCGATTTCCTGATTGCCTCACCAGCTTCACCAGCTTCACCAGCTTCACCAGGTTGACAGTTGGTAGTTCTAACCTTTTAGGAGACTGAAGCTAATTGTCCCAAAGAAGGTAGGTTAATATTTGAAATAATTCCAAGTATTTAAAGTAACTGCTTACATTGTTTGAAAATGTTTAGGTTAATACTATAAATTCTCCCAGCTTTCTGGAAGGAGACTCCTGGTGGACACTAACTTGACAACAATTAATCGTAAGAATATAACAAGAATATAAATAGATACTGAAGATGCCAATTTACCTTGTCCTAGAGAGTTGAAGGTGTTTATTTTGTTTGCGTTAAGTTATAGCCGTTCGTATTCTTGTAGTTTGAAGTAATAGTACCACTTTCCGTATCTACTAAGAGAGAGAGTAGCACTTTACTCTAACAATACAACAAGAACTATTTATATTTTCCTTCTTCTCTTCAGGCATATATGTGTCTATATGTGTCTATATGTGTCTATATGTGTCTATATGTACAAGTGCCTACTCTGAAGTCTATTCGCCAACTCTGTCTCCTAATATTGGGTACCTAGAAAGCTACATTGCATAGTAGGTAAGTGTACCTAGCTCTCTCCCACGTTCCCGTTTACTGTCAATGCTCTGAGAACACTTGCGTTTTATAACCTTGAAATGACGATTAACTAAATTGAGAAAAAAGGCCGATGAGTTGTTTCTAAAAATGATGGAACATGACTTCAGGAAAAAGTTACGTTTTTCACCGCGAAATACCCACATCTATGGTTACAAATGATGAGAGAATGCTGCTTTGCACGCCAGTGTTTGCTGGGTGGGGAGTGTACCTCCCGATGGAGTTTAGCGCGATACGAACTCGACCCCTCCACCAGGCCACCAGGTAGCTATTTTTTCAGTCCCATTTTCCGGATCTAGACTCAGGCATTCTTCCACCCACGAGTCCTGCATCGCATCGCACCGCACCATCTTCTCTTCCTCTCGCAAACCTCTCCTCCTCCACGCGCCAGATACGGATACAGATACAGATACACCTCTTGATCATCCAAACTCCTTCACACCATTTCCCAGTGTCCACCCAGATCTCTATCCCGCTTGCGATCCCCTCCCAGCATCGGCTGCCAGCGTCTATCGAGGCATCGTCGTCCTTTCGACTCGATCCCTCGACTCCCTCTCGACTCCCTCCACCCTCCACCCTCCATCCCTCGTTCTTACAACGCGCCTTGATTTTCTCCATCTGCGGCCACATAATTCCTCCCATCAGCAGTTTCCCTTGCACGTCAAACCTCACTCACTGAGAATTTGAGCCCTTCTTGAGCCCTCCAGCCTTGTTTTTGAAGCTGTCCTTGTGACCGAGAGTTGGTCACACTTGAGCACGTTAAGCCCCCATTCCAGCCTTCCATATAATTGATTCTGAGCCTGCAATCCATTGCTTGAGCTGCCCTTGGCGCTTCGCATTCCAAGTACGCAAACCACCCCGCCAACTGAGCATCCAAAGGCCACTCCAGCCTCGTATAAAGCCTTTTTGGCCGCAACACCGCGAGGCATGACTGCCGATATCGCCAATACGGTCGACACAAGCGCTTCGAATACAGAGACCGAACTCCCTCAAGCTCCCGCACACTTGGCGGTGGGCGGGGTCGATAACATGGTCGATACTCCCAAGTCCGACGATTCGAGCTTTTCCGATGCATACAAAGAGGAGTCGTCCGAGGCACAGCAAGTGGGGAAGGTCGATCAAGGCAATGAAGTGAGCGACTATGCCATGACTTTTGATTCAGACGGAGAAGGCATAGAGGCAGATAGTCAGGATATAACACAGGCAAATTTTGAGCACCCGACGGCTACGGCCTCTCTACCTTCCACCGTGTTGGCCAATTTACCTGCTGCGTCTCCATCCACACCCATCAAAATCGAACCCTCTGCTATCGAGGCCGCCGTCCCCCTTCGAACTCCCTCCCTCCCACCTACAGCCACCGCTGCTCCCACTATCGTCGATGCTCCCAATTCCAATACCCCAGCTGTTCAAGCTCTAGCCCAACTCGCAACCTCCCAACCCACCCATCCAAAATATGAGGCTCTCGAGAATGGTGACGTAGACATTCAACAATTGCTCGACAATATCACTGCGAATGCAGAAAAGAATGAGGCAGCTGCAGCCACATCCCAATCTCCATCCACCCAATCTTCCCTTCTCCCTAAAACTGGCCTACCTGCCCACTCAAGCCTTCCACCCCGCCCACAGGTGCCTCAAACCTACAATACCCATGACCTCCAAAAGTATCATGCAGGACCTCCTGGTGTTCCTCAACAGTCGACTTATAGAGCACCAGGCGGCGCCCCACCTAGCATGGGAGGTGTTGCAGCTCCCGGAACATTTAGAGATTCTCCCAATGGATTGCCCCCTCCTCCTTCTGCATCCTTTACACCACTTCCCCTATCAATTGCAAGTCCCACTAGCCAGTCATCGCATTCCCAGTTCAATAGCAATGGACAATCTGCCCAAGCCCAGCCTGTTGGCCCTGAGGCTCAAGATGAACATGATGACATAGAAAAGCGATGGGGTCCTGACGTACAGAAGATCTATGATCAATTTCTTTCCGATGAACGTGGGTATGTTACCGAGGGTACATGGGATAGATTTCCAACGGCATCTCGTTTGTTTATAGGTAAGCAGAGAAACAGATGCCAACTGGATCTCATTTCTAACCAAACTTATAGGAAATCTCCCATCTGAGAAAGTCACCAAGCGGGACCTTTTCCATGTTTTTCATAAGTATGGAAAACTTGCCCAAGTCTCGATCAAGCCGGCATACGGATTCATCCAATTCCATGATTCTTCATCATGCTATAAAGCACTGCAGCATGAGCAAGGTGCCGAGGTTCGAGGACGTAAGATGCGTAAGTACAAACTACCATATAAGTCATGTTCCTGCTATGTTTACTAATTTTATCGCTAGATCTTGAAATCTCAAAGCCACAAAAGACTGGTCGTAATCCCCCAGCAAATGCCCAACCAGTTCGTCGATCGCGATCACCACCAAGAGAAAATAAAAACGGACGACGTGGAAACAGAAAATCTGGAGGCGATTCATATGATGGCAGAGCTAACAACACCCGCGATGAATATGGCCGCCCAATGCGTATGCGTGATGATTATCGCCCAGTCAGATCACCATCACCACCCCGGGCTCCTCCTCGTGGCAGAGATGATTATAGCTCTCGTGGAAGAGATCCATATGATGGACGAGACCGTCGTAGAAGTCGTTCTCGATCACCATACAGAGAAAATATGCGCTATCGCGAGCGAAGCCTCAGTCCAAGAGGTCGTGAAGCTCACGAAGATGTCGAACTTCAAATTCCACGACGAGAGCAACGCGATGTACCTGATGTGCAAATCATTCTCATGGACCAACTGGACAGAGGTTTCGTGGCCTGGGTCGAGGGAGAGTTCCGTGGCCGTGGAATCAAGTCGGAGGTCATGTTTCTCAGCCCACGTCTACCCCTCGAAGCTGTCATCCGACGACAAATCCTCGAAGGAGTTCACGCCGTTTCACAACTGACCATGAAATCTCAAAACAGCAGCCGAGTCCCATTACAAGTTTTTGATCGCCAAGGCGGGGCTAATAATGTTCGATTTGATGAGTATCAAGATTTGGAGCCCAAAGTCGCAGCAGAGTTAGTGATTCGTGCCAAACAAACATCCTCTGCGCCACAACCACCACCAGTTCCCCAATATGCAGCACCTTATAATGGAAATGGATACAATCATCAAGTTAACCAAGCACCAGTGGGACCACCAGTAGCACCACCTGCTGTACCAAACCTTGGAAATATCATGGGTCAATTCGACAGCAATGCCGTTTTGCAAAATCTGTTAGGCTCCATCAACTCTCCCACAAATCCAAATGGACCGGCTGCGTCTGCAAATTCTGCAATTGATCTCGCTGCACTTCTTGGGGGTCTCCAACAGCAACAGGCACAGCAGCAGCAGCATCACGTCCCACAACACCACCAAGCACAAGCACCGCAACCTAATTATGGACAACCTCCTCCTATTGGTGATCCTTACGCCAATCTTGCGTCTAATCCGGCGCTGGCTCAACTTCTTAATGGTGGGGGGATGGGAAATGCGCAAGGCGGGACACAGCAATCTGCTCAACAGGTTCAGAATATCATGGCTTCGCTTGCTAAGTTCCGGCCGTGAGGTTTTGATTTTGACGATTAGTTTAATGAATCTGTTCTGGGCATCTTCTTCTGGCGTTCTTTTGTGGGGATGCGAATGATTGATTGGGGGGATGGGAGCTTTTTTGAAGGGAGTTCAGGATTGATGAGATACCTACACATATTGTTGATTTGTAATTTTTTCTTCTTTCTTTTTGCTCTTATTAATTTCTGAGATTCCCGGTGGTACCTTGTGGTGGATTGCTCCTACTTTTGGGTGGGCGCATAGGTACACTTTTTGATACAGACAGGAGGAGCGTACATGCTAGCTAAATGCCGCCGTAATGACCAAAAAAAAGAAACCTCGCCGGATTTTTACAGGCATAGTGTCTCTTCTAATTTACATGGTTCTTCTTTTTTGTACATAGCCTTTCGTGATGTTGTTGTTGAGTTGAATACGACGGGTGAATGGAATGGATACCTTCCCCTCTCTATTATTTTGATTTTTCGAGGAGAGCTTTTGGGGTTGTTGGCCATACGTTTGGTCTGTGAGGATATTAGCTTTCTCCCTTTTCTCTCTCTTGTGTTCACAGCCCTCTCCTCCATCACAACCTTTCTCGACGAGGATATGAAGATTTACCTAGTCAACAACAAACTCTCCACACTCCTCCCCTCCCCCCTCGATCTCAACCAAGCCTCCAGTCCAACCCTCAACCGCTCATCGGAGAGTTGTAGGATATCCACACCCCTCTCTACCAGTGCCATCCTCACCTCCTCCATTTCCAATTTTTTGATCTCTTTCCCGCCCGCAGATAATAACTTGTCGTCCATCTCCAGATACTCGACTCTCTTCTTAACCCTTCCCCTCAGCATAAAATCCGGGGGTCCGGGGAGGGTGCCACCTATGTAATCCCATATTTTCGACGAGAGTCCTAGGGACCAGGAGATGTGGAGGAGTTGTGCTCTTTCCAATTTCGGAGAGGAGGATGTAGGAGGAGGAGTAGTGAGGTTTCGAAAGGATATTGAGCGACGGCTCTCGAGTTGTGAACGATCGGAAAGAATCTGTTTTGGGATTCTACACGTCCAAGGCACGATTCCGGACACGAAGACTACTATCAAGGGTGTGAATTCTCCGCATACTAGGAATAGTAGTCCAAATAATGGCACCTTTTTGATATCGTGCCAGCTTCGTAACAAGAGTTGGAAATCGGAGCGAGAAAGGGCCTTATCTTTTATTGCGAGAGGTAGGGAGCCTTGATAGCGCTTGTCGATGACTTGCTGGATGGGCTGGGCGTCGCGGAAATTGAAATAGACGTTTTTTACGCCTGTTTTGTAGAAGGTTGCGTAGGCTTTTCCGAGGGCGAAGAGGTATTTTGGGAGGGCGAATTGGCCTTCGTATGTCGAGCGGAGGGGGGAGTCGATTGGTGCAGGGAGGGTGGAGGGGGGTGGGTTGAGTGCGGATTTTGGTATGGATTTCGTTGAGGTGATGGAGGAGGTTGAGGCGTATCGGTGGAGGGAGAGGGGAGATGTTGAAGAGAAGGAGGGGAGGGCTCGGAGAATGATGCTGGTGGTGGAGGGAGTGGATGCGCGTTGGAGGAGGGAGGCGGTGCGCTGACCGCGGAGGAGGATTGTGGTCATCTCATCTATGATTTTGGAGTTGAAGGGAAAGAGGAAAGAAGAGAAGAAGAGAATTGAAGGCTGAGGTGGAATTGGTGGGTGTGACGTTGTTCAGTGTTGATTTCGTGATTTCGGCTTCTTGATGCTAAAATTCGTACAGGGATGTTCGTCTGACTCTACAGGGTTCAGCTATAACGAAAAGCAACTAAGCTATTGGAAGTTTATCAAATTATTGAATTAGGTAAGTATCCTTTCTATCTATCAATTAAAAAGCTCCTCGTCCATAGCACAATACCTCGCCATCTCAAACTGCTCATTCGTCTGACAAACCAACGTCCTATGACTCGCTCCCTCCTTCCCAACATCCTGCACCAACTCTTCAATCTTCTTCCCATTCTTCTCTTCATCAATACCAAACCCCAAACATTGACACTCCTCAGTGACTCTCTTCCTCAACAAATCACTCTTCTCTCCAATTCCTCCTGCAAATACCAAGGCATCGACTTTTCCGTGGAGGGTCACGTAGTAACTCCCAATATAGGAACAGATTCGATCGACGAAAATATCGAATGCCAGTTTCATTTCTGGCTGAGAGGAGGAGGCTATCGTTCCGAAGTTGGTCGTGCCGGTTAGGGATTTCCAACCGCTTTCCTTATTGAGGATTTCTTCTGCGCGGGAGATGTGGAGGGCGTCTGTGGAGCCGGGGGAGAGTTTTCCTACGTCTGAGGCATAGTGGAATACCAGACTATTCCCAGATGTTAGTTCTCGAAATCAGACCAATTGAGAAGGGATAGAGAAAGACATACCTAGGATCAACACTCCCACTCCTCGTCGCCCCAGGTAACCCAGCCAGCGGAGTCAACCCCATACTAGTATCCCAACTCTTCCCCCCCTTGATCGCACAAGCGGACGCACCACTCCCCAAATGCAACACAATCAAACTCGTCTCCCCCTTTTCCTTCCCAAGATACTCGGCCACACTCCTCGTTATAAAAGAATAAGAAATTCCATGGAACCCATATTTCCTTAACTTATTCGCCTTTGCGATCTCCTGGTTTATCGGGTAGGTTCGTATATATTCTGGAAGCGTCTGATGGAACTGCGAATCGAAGACTGCTACGTTTTTCGTCGCGGGTAATTCTTTAATGCAGAATTTCACGATTTCGAGGGCCGAGGCGTTGTGGAGGGGTGCGAGATCGGTGAGTTCTTCGAGGTGATGATATGTCTCTTCATTAATAACTTTGGGTGTATCGTAATCTCCTCCATGTACAACTCTATGACATGCAATTGCGACGTCTTCTTTTTTCCCAACAGCGGAGAGTTCTTTATCCTCGATTAGGGTGTTTAACATGTATTGAAAGGCGTCATTTTGCGTGGTGATTTTTGGATCCTCGATTTTTTGGTCCTTTGATATTGAGATGTTGTCGCGGGTGTATTTGAGTTGGACGGGGGGAGAGGTTAGGTTGTCGATTTGGATTTCTGCTACTTCTTTTGGGGTTTGGTGGAGGGTGGTTGTGAAGATGGAGATTTTGACGGAAGAGGAACCGGCGTTTATGGAGAGGATTGTTTTTGACATTTTGGGTTCTTTGATATGGATCGATTGGAGTGAGAACTCGAGTCGAGGGAGCTATGGAGGGGTAAATATCTTTTTATTTCAAAATGCGTGTAACATCATCCCATCTCGAGATTCCCCCACCACGAGATTCACCCCTGTAATAAACATGGCATGCATGGAATGGCATGACGTTTATCGGGCCATTTTCTTATCATAAGCGAGAGGCTAGACTTGTTACGGCTGAATCTAGCGGGCTTTCGGGCCGCGACAGGGGTATAAGCTTCGCGATTTTGAACGTCGGGTTTTCATCAGACCACTTTGCAGAGTGCCATGAGAGATGAATAAGAATTCCGATGGGCCTTCTAAGATGGGGGTCTGGTAATTATCACAAGGCTGATTTTTCTATAAAAAGATGTTCATGAGGCTGAGAGTTCTTCGGGAATTGTTCTTGTCAGCCTTGGATTTGTATGACGTCGATGTTAATTGATAACCCCCACCAGTTCTCGATTCTTGCTTCTAGACTAATTGGCCAATAGTCTTTTTATCTGGTGGCGGCGAGCAACCAAGTGGATTGAATGCACATGCTTGAGCCCATGGGATATTCCGTTGGGGTGACGTCTTTGGCATCAAGTGAACAGAGCTGAATGTTGATTGGATATCGAGATTCAGGGACATACAAAAGTGTTTGTTTTGGAAGCTTCTCACAACAGCTTCCTTTCCTCATATCACGTTCTACCAATTTTCTTCTTCAGAGACCACCTAGATTGCTGAGATACTGATCTAACTGCTTTCTTGTCCCTAAATTCAAAATGCCAGGAGAAGAGATTGACAGACCCAATCCCAAGCCTTTGGCTTCCCATATCCCGGAATCGGTTCTGGAACTATCTGTTAAGCTCGAGAAGCTTGAGATTAATGATGCTGACCTCAAGGGACTCGAGGAGTTTCGGAGAGCGAGCAACTATATTGCAGCTGGTGAGTTAGAGCTTTCCCAAATCGCGTTCAAAGGGTGGTGTTAACTTGCATAGCTATGATATTCTTGAGCAATAACTCGCTCGTGGAAAAAGATCTCACATTCGATGATATCAAGCCTCGGTTCGTCCAACTCTACCCTTTGAGGGCCCTGTATTTTGCTAATAAATAAATATAGATTACTCGGTCACTGGGGAACATGTCCAGGTCTTACCCTCGTCTACGCACACCTCAACTACCTCACCCGAAAAAACAACCTCAGCACCATCTACGTCGTCGGACCCGGCCACGGAGCTCCAGCAATCCTCGCGTCCCTCTGGCTAGAAGGAAGTCTCGAACGCTTCTACCCCCAATACTCCCGCAACAAACAAGGACTTCATAACCTCATAACCGGATTCAGCACGCCGAAAGGCTTCCCTAGTCACATCAATGCCGAAACTCCCGGTTCTATACATGAGGGAGGGGAGCTTGGCTATGCGCTCGCAGTATCCTTTGGTGCTGTGATGGATAAACCTGATTTAATCGTTGGTTGTGTTGTAGGCGATGGAGAGGCAGAGAGTGGACCTACTGCTACGGCTTGGCATGCTGCTAAGTATATTGACCCAGCTGAATCCGGCGCTGTCATACCAATTGTTCATGTCAATGGCTTCAAGATATCTGAGAGGACCATTTATGGTTGTATGGATGATAAGGAGTTGGTCTCGCTGTTTACGGGATATGGGTATCAGTGTCGGTTTGTGGAGGATCTTGAGGATATTGTGAGTTTGGAAGGATTTGCAGGAGGTATGGAAGCTGACTTTGGTAGGATCGTGATCTTGCGACGAGTTTTCAGTGGGCTCTTGATGAGATACATAAGATTCAGAAGGCTGCTAGATCTGGAAAGCCAATTATGAAGCCTCGCGTAAGTATTAAACTATTGTCCTCCTTTCAACAGAACGGCAGCTAACAATCTCGAAATAGTGGCCTGTTATTATTATGAGAACACCCAAAGGATGGAGTGGTCCAAAGAAAGTAGATGGAGAATTTGTTGAGGTGAGCTCAATTCCTTCGCTTTTCCGGGAAAACCTCAGACTGACTTCTGGTGTTCAAAGGGTTCTTTCCACTCTCATCAAGTCCCACTCATGGCTGCCAAAACTAGCAAAAGCCAACTTGCAGATCTCCAAAAATGGCTTTTGTCCTACGTCCCTAAGGATTTATTCACAGAAGCAGGTGCACCTACCGAATCCATTAACAGTATCATCCCCGTGGAGGATGAAAAGAAACTTGGACAAATCGCTGAAACGTATAAAAACTACGAACCCTTAAATGTTCCCGACTGGAAGAAGTTTGGTGTCGAAAAAGGAACCGAAGAGTCTTGTATGAAAGCAATCGCAAATCTCATCGACCAAACTTTGGTCGACAACCCCAAATCACTTCGTATCTTCTCACCGGATGAGTTGGTGTCAAATAAACTCGACGCCGTATTGAACCACACTGGTCGAGACTTCCAATGGGATGAGTTTTCCAACGCACGAGGTGGTCGAGTGATTGAGATTCTTTCCGAGCACACCTGTCAAGGATTTCTTCAAGGATATACGCTCACTGGACGTACCGGTATCTTTCCCTCTTATGAGAGTTTCTTGGGAATTATCCATACTATGATGGTACAATACTGCAAGTTCAATAAGATGGCGAGAGAGACTACCTGGAGAACAGATTTGAGCAGCATCAATTATGTTGAGACGAGTACTTGGACAAGACAAGAACACAATGGTTTCTCACATCAAAACCCATCCTTCATTGGAGCGGTATTGAATCTGAAGCCAAGTGCCGCAAGAGTTTACCTACCTCCAGATGCTGTAAGTTCCCTTTCCCTTCTTACAATTACCACAAAACTGATAAAAATCAACAGAACACCTTCCTCTCGACAATCTCCCACTGTCTCAAGTCCAAAAACTACGTGAACCTAATGGTCGGCTCCAAACAACCCCAACCCGTCTTCCTCTCCGTAGATGAAGCAGACAAACACTGCCAAGCCGGCGCCTCAATCTGGAAATTCGCATCCACAGATTCCGGTCTTTCCCCAGACGTCGTCCTCGTAGGCATCGGCTCAGAACTAACTTTCGAAGTCGTTGCCGCCGCCTCCCTCCTTCGAAAGAAATGTCCAGCGCTAAGAGTGCGAGTCATCAACGTAACAGACCTAATGATCCTCGAATCCGAGACCTTACATCCCCATTCTCTCAGCGAGGAAGCTTTCTCCGCATTATTCACACCCGACAAACCAATCATCTTCAACTACCACGGTTACGCCAATGAACTACGCGGTCTATTATTTGGACGGCGGAATTTGGAGAGGGTCCATGTGGGGTGTTATATGGAGGAGGGAAGTACGACTACGCCTTTTGATATGCTGCTGCGAAATGGGGTGAGTAGGTATGATGTTATGGTGAAGGCTCTGGAGGGTGGGGCGAGGGGGAATGAGAAGGTGGCGCTGGATTTGAATACGCTGCTTGGGGAGGTGAGGGCGGAGGTTAGTAGAACGAGGAAGCTTATTATGGATAAGGGAGTGGACCCTGAGGGGACTTTTGATGTTCCTACTTTTGAGGGGACGGTGTTTGGGAAGGAAGAGGGTGGCGGAGATGGAGAGGGGAAGAGTAAGGAGGATGGATTTTTTGTGAATTAGACGTTGGTGTTGATGTGTCCTGGAAGGATGGATCTAGTTTCGGGGCACCAGCGGGTGCAGGAATTCGTAACTGGTCAAGGGCCGAATATCTCCACGTCATTCTCCTTTAATTGCTCCAAAGTGATACCCGTGTCTGGCGGGGGTACGGCTGGTTGCAAGCAGACAAGTAATGACACGAAGGTTGATAATTTTCTAATCCCACAACCAAAAGGTTTCCCAAGTCTCTGAACACGCACAGAAAGAACTACCCGTTCGATTATTTTTCGCACACCCGTCTGTTTGGATACCCTGGGAATTATCAGATAACTATAGATGCTAAGCGAAGGGTATTTTTGTTTGTCCCAAGCTCTTTCGTATATTTTATGGGTAGGTGGATGCACTATGTACTCGGATAAATGACCACGACACTAACAGCTCAGACCTAGAAATAAACATTCCATATTTGTGTAATTAATTCCAGGCACATAAACCCAAATTTTCTAGAACTCCGTAACTCCGTGACTGCAAAGCAATTAAATGGTCAATTTCCATGCACCAGCATCAGCAACCCTACAATAAAATCCCCTTCACACAAGGGCGCGAGCTTGTCAGATTGCGTAATATTTCAATTTTAAATGTCTAGCCACGAAAAAAGATTAGCGGCGGAATGAAACACCGTGGATCTTTTCGTTTTGCCTCATCTATCAGACTAATGAGAGCCGCAAGAAAATGTTTGGTGTCTGCTTGGTTTTGACTCTCGCGTAATTTCCGCGCACGTTGGATAGATGCTGGTGATAGTATTCCGGTCGTGCTCCAATAATTGGGATTCCAGGATGGTATAGGATCTTCCGCCAGTGCAGAATAGAGTAGTGAGTCAACTTCTATCTTCTTTAGCGAAGGGAACAACTCCAGATTCTGCAAAATGTAAGTCAATCCCCGCAAGGGCCAGTGGTGGCCATAACAGTCGTCCTTATCGTGATTTGCGAGCCATGATACTTCTAGGAGACTCTTCTGGAAAGGTGTCGCATGTAATTTCAAGAGAGGTTGACGAAAGGCAATTTCTTGAACTTCTAGAAAGACTGCTGGCAAGAAACATAACAGCCGCCTAGCCTCCTGACGCGTGCTCGTTGGTACGGTGAAAATGGCATGGGCTCTGGGGTTTGTGATGTAAGAAAATATCGCGGGAGATCTGATATTTCTAATATCCACATATTTGTTTTCGGTCTCTGGTCTCCCTCGATACGACTGCGGAAAAGCAAATGAAGCATCTCTTGGCGGGCTTCAAAGCATGCGTTGAACGGCAAAGGGGTATGGCAATTGCTCAAGCTCACGGCAACTATTTGGCCGTTTTGCCGTACGTTCGAGGCTTTTTGTAGCAAACTATCGAAAGCTTCTCACCATATTTTCAATCGCACGTCAGGAGGGAGACATGGGAACAGAGCAAACTTCTATATTGCATCGCCAGAATTAGTAAATAGGTCAAATATATGACCAAAGGAGAGTAGACTGACTTGGTCTTGATACATATTAATAGTGGAGGATGTGATGCTTTGGGGCTTTAGTGAGTGCTGAATTTTGGTGGATTTCAAGATTTTATTTTTCCGTGTTGAAAGAGTGAATGCACATACTGAAAAGAAGGAATCAATTTATCTGTGCCATACAAGAGAGTAGTTGTTCTCATTGCTGAAACTATCAGACCCCAGCTCTTTGTGCTCCCTCAAACATATTTCGAATCAGAGAATGGAATGCAACTTTCCAGAATCTTGGTTGCAGAACATCACCAATCCCTGTGTTTCAGGAACATGGAAGTTGGGGCAATTGTTCTAGTGCTCTAAAGTGGTACCTGAAACAAATGAGAGGTCTTGGAGAATTATTTACTCAAACGTGAGGAACAATAAACATGACTAGAAACTACAGGTTCTCGATGAGAGAACAGACCCCTCGTGATGGGTATTCAAAGTGGCGACCGAGAGCTCTTGTTCTGACTTTCTCAAACAACTTAAAAAGAAGCAATTGTTCCAAATATTTGGACTATTTTGGTCAATCAACTTTGATAATATATTCTAAAGTGTTAGAACAACCAGCGCTATTTTCTGCCACCCTTGATGTCCATCGCAAGACATGTCTGAACTGTTCCAAGGGAAGTACTACCTATGGAAGAAACAACGCTGAGGAAATCTATCAATAGGTCTTAAGATCTCTTGAAGGATACATTGTACTGCAAGTGAGAGAATGAAATATCTCCTACGCAATCAAAAAGGAAATTTGGGAGGCAAACATAGTTATGAAACAGCAAAAAAAAACACATTGATCAGGCTGGGGCTCGATCCCAGGACCTTCTCGGAATATTGTTAACAATGTTAACGAGATGTGATAACCAACTACACCACCCGACCTTTGAAGTGCTTTTGTTGTCAAACATGTCACTATTTCTTGATACGACATAATGAAAAGGTGGGGAAGTAAAAATATTTGCAAGTGTTGCCGAATATAAGCCGAAGTGAGCTAAGTGGCAGTAAATAGGCCAACCTAGGCTAGCCTGCAACGCATACAACCCCACGTAAACAAGATAAAAACTTTACATAGTCGACTATCTAGTTATTTAGCATACTCCGCATCTACTTGTATTTTTCTTACATTTTTGCGATTTTTCTACGCTGAGTTATTCCAGCTTGCAGGTTTTCGGAGGCTAATTACTGCCATTTATCTTGTCCACCGGAAGGTAGATTCTTTGTTTGTGTTCCAATACCCCAAAATGCATCTTCAACCCTTTCTCTCATCTAACTACATATAGCCTTTGAACAATCTGAGCGACTACATGACATAACGAGCTTACTCTAACTTCCTTCTTTTACTTGCTCTTTTCTCTCTCTCATCCTCATCATCTTCCTCTTCCTCTTCATCATCCCCTCCTCTGTTAGGATTGGGTTTTCCACCAGAACCGTTATCTTCTCCACCGTCTGAATTGTCCGAATCCTCAACGCCATCTCCGGTCTTTGTTCCCATCATACGTCGGAAAGCTTTAAGGGTATCTGGATCGAGGGATTCCAGATCCAGATCTGAACCTAAAAGAGCACTACTACCACTAGAAGACTCATCCTCGGACTCACTGGTATCAGCGATGCCTCCGTCATGATACCCCTCAGGAGGTTCACTTTCCAGAATCGAAATAAGCTTTGTTAACTCTCCAAGGGCGTCATGACGGTTGGGCCGTTAATGGTGGGCGATATCCCATGGTTGGTGTGTGTGGATTCATTCTTGCTGGAGGCCTTGGTCCATTTGGGAGGAGTCTGGGTATGGGGTGCGATTAAGTGGAAGAAATAAGTATTGTTATCGCCGACGGAGAACTTGTTACTGTCACAAACACCGATCCTCCAGATTCAAATAAAGGCAAGCTATTTTGGGCCCTTTGTGGTGCTGGGGGAGGCAACTCTTTCGGTGTGGTGGTTGAGATGAAGCTGGAAGTTCTAAACTTACAGGCCGAGGTCGTTACCGGTGGAAGATACACTTGGTTTCTGGATCTGAGAACCAAGAAAGAGAGGCAAGATCCTATCAATATGATGAAACACTTTTATACGACGAAGTGGCAGGATGAAATGACTATGGATAGTACTTGGATAAACGACCTCGACGTGCAGGATGGAGCTATTGGACTCTGCTATACTCCTGTAAGTAAAACAAACTAACACTCCAACTCCCAAGGTAGACCGAGAACCCCCACCAGGGATGTGGTTGTACGTGGCGGTCATGGCATTTTGAGAAACTGATTATTCAAGGCCAACTCAATTTCTCATATTGTCCACATTTTCACTGACCGCCACGAATGGCCACACGCATTGGTTTCCGAAGTTCCCAAAGCAAAACAAAAAACCCCTCTCACACGGCTTCTCTCTAAACAATTCGAAAACTAATCCAAGTATTTTGTAGTATTACGATGGCAACGAAGAGGACTTCATAGAACAAATCTACCATTTGATTAAAAATGACGTGCTAAGACATCAACTCAAACGTCGAGCGTTGCTAGAAAAATCGACCCGATTCTTCCACGAATCTCTCGTCGCCCAATGGGACGAAGAAACCAAATTTTCTTTTCCTACCAACCCCATCTGGAGGCTTTACGCATCGTTTGTTCTCAAAAATGACGCACGCACAATAGGCAACGTCCTCCCCATCGTCCAGCGAGAATTGGAACACTAGAAAAGGGAATTTGCGACAGAAAAGAACGCCTTGTGCCAAGTTGCTTTCATCAGTTGGCGGGGGCCAGATAAATCGAGAGAACCCAGCATGTTGTCTCCTTTGGCGTGAGGGCACTTATTACGCATATGTGATGCTGGTGTGGAAAGATGAGTGGATAGAGAGGGATATGAGAATCTTTTATCAAAGAATTACGGACGCCTTGAGGCCATGGTCTATCGATTCAAACGCAGCTCATACCAACTTTCTTGAACTATCACTAGCACCAGACCGCAATGAACGAGCATGGTATGGCAAGAATCTCTCTAAACTGAGGGAAGTCAAAAGGACCAGGGATCCAGATAACTACTTTGATCGGGAGCAAGGTATTAAACCTCATTCTCCCAAACGCAGGAAGTCTGTGTAAATGTAAAGAAGGCTAGGAATAGAGGGAAGAAGATCAAACAGACAAGGTCGCATCACAGCAGTGGGACAACCATCGTCGGCCCCCAGTTACAGATTGGGTGAACTTGCATGGTATTCCGTACTGGTGGTGGCACGGGTCAGCAGAAGAACTTTCGCTTTCGCCCGGGTTTCCTTCGTCACCCTTTATGTTGAACTCAAAACGAGGTTCTAATGGTTGGGGATGAATGATTTTGGGTTGTAAAGACGAGATAATAATGCAATGATGTTATGATAGAGGACTGATAGATGTATGAACCGTGGCTTGATACGAGAGACAAGTACTTGTATTATTAGATTAGACGGTAAATTAAGAATTTGAAGAGCGTTTTTTTGGCACGTGTAGTATTTGCAGATTGTGTGAGGTCAAGCAGGTATCTGATAGAAAACCCTTTCCAATTGCCATAGAGCAAAAAGAAAGAGATTTGGCAGTGCTTTTCAAAGAAATACCCCGCCTACTCTGTACTTATGATGGTATGGCAGCTTTGAGCATAGAAAAAAGTGTCTAGAATGGGATTTTCGAGAGACTGAGATCGCAAATCAACAATCAATAAATTTTGCAAAGAAAATAGCAGCTGAGAGAAATGAACTGGGCAAAATTTGAAATTTGGGACATTTTTGATATAAACGCCGAGCAATGCAACACCAGAACACCACTAAAGTACAAACCCAAATCAAGCTGCTACTTGCTGCTGAGGACCTTGACCTTGTGGTTGTGCCTCCGACTGTGCCTGGATAATCTACTCCCCATTAGCTTCTACAACCCATCGTAGTAAGAAATCAAGAAAATAACTTACCTGCGCTCTAACCGCATCACTCTCATCCTCCGTATCCTTGATCTGCTTCTCTACCCTCTTGCTACCCAAAATCAGCATTTCTCCAAACTTCGAGGTAAGAGGTAGGGCGTACATCTCATTCTCGATATATTCCAATCTTCCATCAACCGCCAGGACCGCCTCTATCTTGTCCTGCTTCAACAACACGGGTCCCACCATCTTGTAGATATTCGCATCATCTTTCAGTCCCGAGAATTCCTACGTGTATCTCTCTTAGCTCGCGCTTCTTATGGCTTCGGTGGGTGCGTGGCCTCGAACCTTCTGTACCGCTCGATTTTCTTGTTGTTGCGACTCGAGTTTTTGTCGCGAGTTGACGTAATTTTGTAGTTCTTTTGCGCATATTAGAGTCATGCAATAAATGTGGTGTATATTGAATGCGACATACCTTGTTGAGCGGCTTGATAATCAGCACTTAGTGCCTGTAGACGTTGCTGGATTTCTGCCATTATGGTGGTGGGGTGAAAGTTTGAGGGAAAAAGGAAGGAATGGAAATCACGTAAACTCCGAGACTGTAGAAGAAGAAAGAATTTCAAAGAGGAAAGTTGTCAAAGTGCTTCAGATCAACAAGGCGCATACAAATTTCTCACGCCAGAAGGTGCAAAGTTAAGCTATCTCAAGTACTAGTACTATTTAGATGTCGTTCACTAGCGCCGTTGCCGTCCTTCTTACGCGGGGCAAGG
Source organism: Calycina herbarum (assembly GCA_001414485.1). Taxonomy (NCBI): domain Eukaryota; kingdom Fungi; phylum Ascomycota; class Leotiomycetes; order Helotiales; family Pezizellaceae; genus Calycina; species Calycina herbarum. The sequence goes on along the minus strand of LLEY01000030.1, from coordinate 42,344 downwards.
CGAGGCAACGAATAGCCACCAACCGAAGAATAGTTACTCCGTCATAAACAACCCTCTAGGTCGCTCTCCAAATTCTTCCCCTCCCCCCAAACAGCATACACTCTCTGGCTGTGTTTCGCAGACCTTCGAACATTCGTCGGGATAGAAGATACTCGCCGGTTAATTCATCAACAAGCCCACCTTCGTTACTACGATTCTCTGCGACACAGCGGTGCCTTTCACCCTCAGGTCTAGGCCGCGCATACACCCAGGTATCTAGTGGAGAATCAACTGGACTTTTGCTCCAGCCGATTTCCTCATATCGCACTCGCAGAATCGCGGCACCTCCGTCTGCCTCTCGCCATCTACCTCCTCGAAACGGTTTACCCCGCCACCACTATGTCGAATACAGACTTCCTCGGCCGCGCAATAGAAGTGGTCAAGAAAGCAATCGAAGCCGACACAGCAGCCGAATATGAGAAAGCCTACCAGCTCTACTACCAATCCCTCGAGCTGTTCATGCTAGCACTAAAATGGGAGAAGAATACCAAATCCAAGGAGATGATAAGGTCCAAAGCAGGGGAATACATGGAACGAGCCGAGAAGTTAAAAACACATCTAGACACCGATGCAGGGAAGAAGAAACCCGGTATGGTGGGCGCGAATGGGACATCTACCGCTGGAGGGGCAAAGGGGAAGGAGGATGGGGAAGAGCAGGATGCTGATAGCAAGAAGTTGAGGAATGCGCTTGCGGGCGCGATTTTGCAGGATAAGCCTAATATTCGGTGGGAAGATGTTGCTGGTTTGGAGCAGGCTAAGGAGGCGCTGAAAGAAGCTGTGGTTTTGCCTATAAAATTTCCGCATCTTTTTACGGGGAAGAGGCAACCTTGGAAGGGAATTTTGTTATATGGACCTCCTGGAACGGGAAAGAGTTATTTGGCGAAGGCGGTGGCTACGGAGGCGAACAGTACATTTTTCAGCGTCAGCAGTTCGGATTTGGTTAGCAAGTGGATGGGAGAGTCTGAAAGGTTCGTCCTACCATTTCCGCGTATACGAACCTGGCTAACATTTGCACAGATTAGTCAAACAACTATTCGCTATGGCACGAGAAAACAAACCATCAATTATCTTCATCGACGAAATCGACGCTCTCTGTGGTCCCCGAGGAGAAGGAGAATCAGAAGCCTCTCGACGTATCAAGACCGAAATGCTGGTACAAATGGACGGTGTAGGTCGAGACAGTAAAGGCGTCCTAGTTTTAGGGGCAACCAATATTCCCTGGCAACTAGATGCTGCCATCCGCCGTCGATTTCAACGTCGAGTCCACATCTCACTTCCTGATGCGGCAGCTCGAACAACCATGTTTGAGATTTCTGTCGGTACAACACCATGTGACCTCACCAAAGCGGATTACAAGAAATTGGGAGAATTGAGTGAAGGTTATTCAGGTAGTGATATCAGTATTGCGGTTCAAGATGCTCTTATGCAACCCGTGCGGTTGATTCAAATGGCTACGCATTACAAGAAAGTGAGTGTTACAATACCCAACATAATAAACCAGTCTTAACAAAATTGCAGGTCATGGACGAAGGCCAAGAGAAACTCACCCCATGTTCGCCTGGCGACGCAGGAGCAATGGAGATGAATTGGACAGAAGTCGATGCCGATAAACTTCTCGAACCACCTTTGACGCTGAGAGATTTCGAAAAGGCTGTTAAAGGTGCTAGACCAACCGTTTCGCAGGAGGACATCAAGCGGAGTAAGGAATGGACGGAAGAGTTTGGTAGTGAGGGTTCATTATAATTTACATGATATATGACAACCTGAAAAACACATTCGGCATAGGAGTATTGCGAGTAATTCGGTATGGCGTTATTACAGGAGTTTAAGAGCTTCTTGGCATCATGTATTCGAAGTCCAAGAGAGGAAGGAGCAAGGAAACCTCTAATCACATAAATTACAGCAACCTCGCTGACCGTTTCCTCACACGAATGACATTAGTGGCTTTATCAAAATGACATTTCAAGAGTTTTTATTTGCTAGGTCCGTATCTACCAGTCATGAACGTCCGAACATGAGAACATGAATACTAGAAGAAAAGGTGATCATTTTTCCGAAACGCCACATTTATTCAACACAGACCAAAGAAGCAAGAAGCCAACACCATGCAAGTAGCCCACCCAGATGTACACAATAAATGAAAACCCAAACGCCAGACTAGCACTTGTGCTTAATCTGAGTCGGAAGCTTCTTTCTTGGACTTCTTCTTCTTCTTCTTCTTCTCGACTACCTCTGCATCACCGTTGACTTCACTGTGCCTTCTCTTCTTCTCCTTCTTGCCATCCTTGTCTTTGGACTTTTCCTTCTTGACTTTCTTTCCTGGTGTGATATCGGCCATTTCTGCGTCTACTGGTTCTTCAATTTGGATATCGCCTAGAACAGCATCCATTGCTGATTTCTATTTTTGAGTTAGTTGCAATTCTTGTACCGCCTAGTAGAATCAGCTTACCATAGCATCCTCATTTTTCGTTGGTGCTGCGCCAGTTGCGTAGAATGCTAGTCTCTCCTCAACTTGCTTCTTTAAAGCCTCTCCGAATTTTGTGGATGGCTCCTCAGAGAAGTTATCGATTCTGCTTGCAATACTGCACTTGTTTGCCAAAAATCTGGAGATACGACCTTTGTTCTTTGCTCCGGCACGTCCAATAAAGCTGGAGTGGTAAATTAAACCATATTTTGGAGTGTTTCCCTTGGTCTTCAAGGCTCTGAAGAGTGCTTTCTCGGCACCAAGAATTTGGACAGTAGATGCGGGGTATTTGGAGAGATTGGTAAGGGATCCGGCGTGTGAGATGAGTCTGGCTGCGACAACTTCTCCAATCAATGATGCCAAGTTGGGTGCAACAATTGCCATCTTGTTGACGAGGTATTGGAAGAGAGATCTTCTGTACTCAGCGAGCTTAACAACACGGTTTGCGAATGCTGAAACATTTTCCATATCGGTTTCTGAGATTTCCTGACCCATGGATACACGAGCAGCATCAATGATTGCTTGCGCAATGTCTCCATCATCGTTAACAATTGCAGCGATATCGTGTAATGATTCCTGGGACAAAGTGTGCTTATCACCAATGGCTAAAGCAAGCTTTGCGTAGGTGTGGTTGTCTGAAACTATGCGGACGAGTTCCGGGAAATGCCATCCGTACCATTCTCTAACACGCATGGAGAAGGTGTTTACAGCTTTGTCGAGGTGATCCAAGGTCGCGATGGCCTGGATGATGTGGTTGTCGTTCTTCTGGACAGAGAACTTGACCTTAGCACGAGAGTATGCGTGACCAAGACCGAGTTGCGCTCTCTCGACATCGCCCTCTTGAAGACCCTTAAGCAACTTCCCCGCATGGAATCTGACCCCACGAAGCAAATCGGCGACTACCTCGGAAGTTTCACCAGTCTCGCACTCGACACCAGGGAAAGAAGCCTTGATGCTACCAGCCAAATTCTTATCCGAAACACCTAGCACAATCTTCTTCTTCTTGGATGGTTTTGGGAGGTTGAGCTCGAGGTTCGATCGCAAGTACTCGGACAAGACACCTTCGGAGACTAAGTTGATATTTTCGAGAGCTTCGGCAGCTCCTCTGAGCGGGGTGTTAGTCCTCTTCTTTTACTGCGGAAATCTTGTGTGTACCTGTATGGCGCAAAGTTGACGAGCTTGACCATCTTTCCAAACTTAGCAAGATCCAAAGTCGCATCTTGGACCTCCTTCAATCGGTTTCCAATTGCATCGCCTTGGTTAACGACCTCGAAAATGGCGTACCCCACCGAGCTCTCATGGAGCAGATAATTGATGTCTGCCATTTCGACAAGCTCTAGAGATTCCCCTTCTATTCGCAAAAGGTGCAGCGCACGAGCTGACAAAACTTATACTCGATTGGCGTTGCGACGTTGTTGGTGGTCCTGTCAGAGCTTCGATAAATTTCACGAACCTTTTTTTCTCAGCGATTGGAAAAGTTTCCACAGCGCTATCCTGAAACGGTTAGGCTAGCTAGCACGTGATTTTATCCATCTTATCTCAGTTATCTGAAATGATTAGGGATTGATTTTGGCTCAACTTCGACCAGTGTTTCTGCTTGATATGGTATCTAAGCTTCTCAAGTAAATGAAAATATGGTCCTTGTCAGGTCCTACAACTAAAGTAATCGGGTACCCACGATGGACAATAAAAGCGGCAGTAGATACTTTAGATTAGTACCTACCTCTCGAACTTAAACAAAGTATCCTAAATAGTTGGAACAATTTAAAATCAACATACATCTTTGTAATAATGAGCTTTAATTAACCTAGATTCTCTCAGAAAGTTAGAACAACGAGAGGTATCGAGGGCATTTACTGCCGCTTTCATTGTCCACCGCAGGTTCAGCCCTCGGATGAATAGGAAACACTAACAGAAGTGTAATTTTTATTATTCTTAAAAGAGAGCAGTCCATGAATAAGCTACCTAGGTATTTAATTCAATAAGGCTAGTCATTCACTCAGTCAGCGGTCACCCCCTCGCCACTCCCGAGGCGAGTCATCCACCTTGAAAGAGGTTCAAGTACTGTACCGCCATAAGCCTGCGAACTCCCACCACTGAACACCAACAACCAAGAAGTATGAGTGCTCTTCCAGTGCAACCTTTCACTTCAAAGTAAGTTATGCCAGCCCGCGAACACACCGCAGTTGCCTAACAAATCCCAGATCCGGTCCCCATGGATCAAAACGCCCGCCACCCACCTGAATTGGGGAACCTCGATGCAGTCCTCAGGTTCCTACATAATTACTCGCACACACCCGCCACCCTCTCAATTGATGCTGAAATAGCAGTTGCTGATATCGATATTGACCCCTCAAACTATGATCCTACTACAAGCAAGTCGACTTCATTGGGGGACTTCAATCGGTGTTGGGAGTTCCTCGGCCGCCCTCAAGATGCAGCCCCCCGAAAGCGACACGAATCCATTGGCTCTTCCTCCACCTCCTCCTTGTCTGGACTGTCCCCAGTATCGACCCCACAGTCATCAGCGCCAGAAGACGAAGCGGACAAGGCTGTTGCTCCAAATGCGACACTAAAATCGAGTTTGGGGTCTCGCGAAGGCGAGGGCCTCGACAAATTCGTATTGAAAGCAAAGGAGGTTCGTTGGGAGGATCAGGCTATCGTTGCTCCCGACATACCAAAACCGAGCAAACCGACGGAGCTCTCCTCGCAGCAGGAAACGGATACAGAAATTCGATATACTTTGAGGAGTGGCAAGAAAGTTAAATGCAATAATAAAAGCGGACAAGACCAAGTTACAAAACAACAAAATCTAAATAATAAGAAGAATGGTCGTGTTACTATAGATAAACCATACAATCCGGGACCAGTCAATCTTCCCCAATTTCTACCATTTCCACCAACCTACCTCGACACCTTCACAATCAAACCCAAACTCACCCTCACATTTCTGGAGAAGAAAACCCGTCTCATCAAAAAGTTAAAGAGAAGAGAACTAATCTCTCCCGATACAAATTACGCAGGCACGCTCCCAAAGAAGGAAAGAAGAATTCAAGCGGTTGGGATCCATGTATTCATAGATTTCTCAAATATCCATATTGGTTTCTTCCAACAAGTGAAGAGAGATCGCCAGATTCCCCTTCACCAACACACTAGAATGCCTCCAATCTCATTCCAGACTCTGTCCTTTATCCTCGAACGAAATCGGCCAGTAGCCCGCCGAGTCCTCGCGGGTTCCACCCCTGGTGGACTATCGAGCGACGGCATGGGTCAAATCATAAAAACTAGACTCCCACAAAACCTCCTCGACGCTGCATCCTGTGGTTACGAACTGAATGTCCTCGAACCAGTCTGGAAAGCAAAACCGCTCACCCCCCATTCCAAAACCAAAGGCGGAAAAGGAAATGGCTATGCAACATCCGGCCACTCAAGCGGTTCCGACGCCCCTGTCTATGCTCGAGGGGCAAGACAAGAACAATGTGTCGACGAAATTCTCCAAATGAAAATGTTGGAATCTCTCGTAGATACTGAGACTCCCTCCACCATGGTCTTGGCTAGTGGTGACGCTGCGGAAGCAGAATACTCTGGTGGATTCCTCACAACTGTCGAAAGATTTTTGAAGAAAGGGTGGAAGGTAGAGGTTCTGGCTTGGTCTGCGGGGTTGAGTATGGAATACCGTAACAGAGAGTTTTTGAAGACTTGGGAGGGGCAGTTTCGCGTCATTGAGTTGGATGATTTTGCAGAGGAGATGTTGGCTTTTTATGTCATGCCTTGTCTGGTTGGAGATCAGGAGTTGGGGATCGTGTATCAGACTCAGAGTTGAGTGAGAATTTGAAGAGAAAGATGGAGGTGAAGGATGAAAACAAACATCAATGATAGAAATGCACGGTTTATGATATTACGATTTCAAGAGGAGTCAGATATTGTCCTGGAAAAGGGATGAAATACAGCATAGCAATGGAGTTTGGGGGGATAAACATTTGTTTGTGGATGATGGAAAGATCAACGGCTGGACATCATGGCCGTGAGATGTAAAGATTCATCTCAAAGTTTATTTAGCAATTGGATTACCAAAATTCAAACCCTCCAACATTTGACCGCGAATTCCCGCCGCTAATAACTACGGCCTATCACATTTTCTCAAATTGTCAAGAGTAATCGGCCCCTCCTCTGACATGCCAATTGGTTGCCACTGCAGCTGAGCCGATTCTCGGCTCAAGCCCCTCGTCGGTCATGCAACTCTCCCCACTATGGGACACTTCTCTTCCCCTATGCGCAGGTTCACACGAAGAGCGAAGTCAGTGATGATGAAAGTGATCCCTAATGGCAGGTTGAAGCATAGCAGCCAACCTTTTAGTCAATATCATGCTCGACCATGGTCACACGCAGAGATAGCCTTGATTGCCCGCAAGCACTTGCACTTAGAGGTCTAGTTCGCCCACCACGCACTCCCATCTCCCATTACTCTCCCATTACTCTCCCCCCAAAATTCCATACAAAGAGCGACCTCCCACCCCCTCCTTAAACAACTCTCTTATCACCAGCCTCAAGAGCAACACAACAACACAAGCAACCCCGCAATCCATATCGACAGTCTCACAATCTACTTTAACTTGCCCCTCCCAACCACACCTAGACCTACCCCTCGTCCCACCCTCCTTATTACCCGCAATCATGGCACCGCACGCAGATGGAACCGTTGACGCCAATGCCAGCAACCTCAAGCCTACCGCTTCTACCTTCCAACCAGTCGCTGCTCTTGCCGATTCCAGGTACCACTCGACATCTACCGCTGATGCAATCGACGCCGAACACAAATACGCCGCACACAACTACCACCCTCTCCCAATCGTCTTTTCCCGCGCCCAAGGCTCGAGTGTGTGGGATCCTGAGGGAAAGCATTATATCGATTGTCTCTCAGCCTACAGCGCTGTCAACCAAGGCCATTGCCATCCCGAGCTCGTAAAGGCACTCTGCGAACAGGCACAACGACTCACTCTATCCTCGAGAGCATTCCACAACGATGTATTCCCAAAGTGGGCTGAGAAGGTCAAGAATGTGTTTGGATATGATATGGTTCTGCCTATGAACACTGGTGCCGAGGCAGTAGAGACGGCCATTAAGATTGCAAGAAAATGGGGCTACAAGACGAAGAAGATCCCACAAGGCAAGGCATTGATCTTCTGTGTTGCTGAGAACTTTCACGGACGAACCGTAAGTCATTAATATTCCAATAAACATTCCTTCACTAACAAGAAAAAATAGATGACTGCCATCTCCATGTCCACCGACCCCGAATCTCGAGATAACTACGGCCCATACGTACCAGGTGTTGGCGCAACATGCCCAACTACTGGTAAAGCCATCCGATTCGGTGAGGTTCGCGACCTCGAGATCGTTCTGGAGGCACACGGAAAGGAGACAGCAGCATTCATCGTGGAGCCAATCCAAGGAGAGGCAGGTGTTGTTGTACCAGCAGACGACTACCTGACCAAGGTCCAGGCTCTCTGCAAGAAACACAACGTCCTCCTGATTTGCGACGAAATCCAAACTGGTATCGGACGAACAGGACGCATGTTGTGCTCTGAGTGGGCAAACATCAAACCAGATATGGTTACCCTCGGAAAGGCCATTTCAGGTGGCATGTATCCCGTTTCTTGCGTCCTCGGATCCAAGGAGGTTATGCTTACCATCGAACCTGGAACTCACGGTTCAACATACGGAGGCAATCCTCTCGGATGCGCCGTCTCCATCCGCGCTTTAGAAATCATGGAGGAAGAGGACCTGACAAACCGAGCCGAATTATTGGGCAATATCTTCCGTCAAGGATTGGAAGATCTCAAGTCCCCAATGATTAAGTTAGTACGAGGAAAGGGTCTCTTGAACGCCATCGTCATTGACGAGTCAAAGACTGGGGGACACTCAGCATGGGATCTCTGTATGCTCTTGAAGAGCAAGGGATTATTGGCCAAGCCAACCCATGAGAACATCATTAGACTCGCACCACCATTGGTTATCACAGAAGAGCAAATCAAGGAGGCGCTCAAGATTATCGGCGAAGCCATCATTGAGCTCCCAAATTTGAAGGGAAAGAAAGCCGATGAGGTTATTCCTGAAGGAGAGAAGAATGTCCACATTCATGTCGATAACTAAGAGGAGAATATACCCTACGATTGGAACTGGCGTTTACTAGTTGAACTTTGATCGATGCATGGAGAAGGGTAGAGATGGGCTTACAAATTTGGCTTCGGTGTAAAATGGATGGGATTGGATTGGATAGGATAGTTATTTGGGAGGCATATCAAAATTGTTCATGTTAGGTGGCGGTCATAATACTGGAGATAGACATTAGATTATGACTGAAATGAAATTAATTGCCCTAGTTAAGACCTTTCTTTGCGTGTACTCCGCTTTTGACTGAGGATTGTACATCATATCTCCGTTGTCTAAAAATAATGCCAAATAGAGTGAGTTCGCGACGGACAATAAAGCATTAGTAAATGCTTTGCTTGAGCGACTCTTGTAACTTTCATTATTTCAAAAAATTATTCTAAAAACTTGAAACAATTGTACGTCTGCATTATTCACCGCCGCTTTTGTTACAATCTTTGTTTTCGGCCTCAGGCTTCCATTATGACACTGAAAGATGCGCTGCACAAGTGGATTTCTCAGACCACTCCATAAAATTCAAGGGGGAAATGATATCAGTATCCAATTCAAAAGAAATCGTCTGTCATTAAAACCTCAATTTCTACTTGATCAATTTTCTTTCCGCGGCATCAATTTCATGGCTTCATCATCATCATGACAACTCCTAAATCCCAGTCTCGAAAGACTGCAGCGACAACACCGGATCCGAGGCTAGACCAACCAGAAGAAAACTTGCATTCTCTCGTCTACACGCAAAGATGCAAAGATATATGGATTCTCCTCGTCATACTTCGGTGTATTAATGCGCTCTGCGTACGCACCTTCTTCCAGCCTGATGAGTATTTTCAGTCTTTGGAGCCAGCGTGGCAGATGGCTTTTGGATCTGATAGTGGAGCGTGGATCACGTGGGCATGTAATCCCATTCCTTTTTGAATTCAAGTTTCTAATTGGGGGTAGGAATGGGATCATCAATTGAGATCGTCTTTGCATCCTGCTCTCTTTGCTGGTGTGTATTATGGGGCTAATAAGGTTATGGAGTTTGTGAGCTGTTTTCCGCAGTTTCGGGCTATGATCTTGAAGGTTTTGCCTGGGATTGTGCAGGCTTTCTTTTCGGCTGGGACGGATTATTATACGTGGCAGTTTGGGGAGAAGATTTATGGGAGGGGGAGTAGATCTGCTTGGGCTGTTGTGAGTAATTATTTGACAGGTTTCCAGAACAGTTACTAATAATATATATCACAGCTCTTCATGACAATGTTTAGTCCTTGGAATTGGTTCTGCTCGACACGGACATTTTCGAATTGCATTGAGACGACATTGACTATTGCTGCATTAAATTTCTGGCCTTGGGAGTTGACTACGGATGCGTCGAGTACTGAGTTGTCAAGATCAGCCAAGGGGAAGTCGAAATCCAAGACCAATATATTCTCGAGATCTGGGTCTATTGCAGAGTAAGTTCCTGTTCGAAATTATACCGAAAATAGAGACTGACCAGTACAAACAGATTGCGCACCTCTCTTCTTCTAGCATTCACAGCTTGCATTCTACGCCCGACCAATGGGTTGATTTGGTTTTCCGTGGTCATGCCAATTGCTACTCAGTTTTACAAATCAAGTACCCGCCTCGCATTCTCCGACTACTTCATTCTCTTCCGTGAAGCAATTCTTTGCTTGGCAGTTGTTCTTCTGATTTCTGCTGGATCTGACAAACTTTACTTTGGAGAATGGACATTTCCCCCTTTCCAGTGGCTGAACTTCAACATCAGCCAAGACCTCGCAGTTTTTTACGGACGCAACGACTGGCACTACTTTCTCTCCCAAGGGCTTCCTCTCCTCCTCACAACTTACTTACCTTTTACCGTCGTGGCTCTCTGGAAAACCACTCTCCTCCCATCCACGAATATCCGAGTCCACCTTCTAACAATAATTCTCGTCACGATTGGAATCCTGTCTCAAATCTCCCACAAAGAAGTTCGCTTCATTTACCCCCTCTTACCTCTTCTCCACATCCTCACAGGTCCAACGGTGAATTCATTCTTCACAACCATCGTCTCCGAAACCACCTTCCCACCACCCTTCCCCTCAACACCAATCACGAAATCCGTTCTCACCATCCACCGAAAATCCCTCCTCACCTTCCTCTTCCTCCTCAACCTACTAATAGCAGGCTACACAACGTTCCACCACCAACGAGGCGTCATCTCCGTCCTCACATTCATCCGTCATGAATACGAACACCTGCACCTCGACCAACAAGGCCGGATCCTCCCCCCTCCCGCCTCGGTAACATCAACCCGACCCCCAGCAGACGAAACCTTCGTTGCCTTCCTGATGCCCTGTCACTCTACACCATGGCGCTCTCAGCTCTTCTACCCTACTCTCAAGGCGTGGGCTCTTACTTGTCCCCCACCCTTGCATCTTTCTAAGAACACGGCTGAGCGACTTGCTTATCGGGATGAGGCAGATCGGTTTTACGACAATCCTTCCAAATTTCTTACCGAGGAAGTCGGGGGGAGGGAGAGGCCTTGGCCTAGGTTTGTGGTGGGTTTTCAGGGGATTGAAAATGATCTGAGGGAATGGTACGAGGAGAATGTGAAGGGATGGAAGATGAGGGAAAAGTGGAGGGGTGGAAATACGGAGTGGATTGATGATGAGAGACGGTGGGGGGATGTCGTGGTTTGGGAGTTTGTGGATGGGAGTGTGTGATGGGTTGCAGGGCTTGTAGGATATCGTGTGATGTATTAGACTCATTTCATTTCTGTGATATATCAACGCAGTTTTTGATAAGAGATCTGAGGAGTTACCTGGACCACTGGTTCGTCTTTTCAAATGCTATATGAGTTTATTCCCATTCAGCTCCCAGGCTGCAAAGAGCTTGGGAAGGCGTGTTGGTCAAGTGACTGGGATTTTGCGGATAAGTGCGTCTTGCTACCTGCGAAGTCGATGCAAGCAACATCTGAAATGGAGTCATGACGAGAATTGACAGCCTAGTTCTTTGTGTGCTTTGTATCCAGGCTACGCATCGGAACATGGGGATTGTCTCCACATAAAGGCATTATGTATTCTTTGACAAACTTTTAGTTTATTGTGGCTTTTGACCTGTCAAAGAAACGTCACTATGAATTGTACCTTGTTCGTGATGGACAGTAAATCCTTCAGGTTCGTTCCTGCCTCCCTAGCTCGTTGTTCTAGATTTCTGGAATAATTCAAGTAAAAATTCTCTCAACCTATTTGGGGCAATAGTTTAACTTATTCTAGAAAGTTAGAATAATAAGACGTATTTACTGCCGCTTTTGTTATTCTTGCGACCTTTGTTTCTTTGATAATCTTTGTGGCTTTTGATCTGTCAAACACATCATAGTATTATGGATTGTAGCCTTGACAATCTGATATGTCAAAGAAACGTCACTATGAATTGTAGTCGCGGAGGGGTATGAATGGGCATTTAAACGGTGTGGCGTGCATTTACCCCACGCAATTTGATGGAGCACTACGTCCCTAACCGCCGAAGAAAACAAAGGGGGCTGGAAGGATCCATGACATTGTATACTTCTATGCATGGGAACCAGATGGTTCTTTTCCTCACCAGATACGGAGTATAAGAAACTGATGCCTCCTTTGGTTCTTTTTGGGATTTGATAGTTGGTAATGAATATTTTATATACATTATTAGTTCAAGACATTTACTATTATCCGAAGACGGCCCGGATAACTTCCGACTGGACCCCTATGCAAGGGAGTCTGGTGGATAGGATAATAAAAGCGGCCGTAAATAGGTACCTGCTCATTGTTCTAATCCTCTAGAGAAGTTCACAGTAATTAACCTAGAGAGTTAGGATAAGCGAGTATGCTTCTTTTAAATCATCTGGGGCAATACTCTAAATTGTCCTAAGTATCTGGGTAAATCAGCATGAATTACTCTAGACAGATAGAACAACGAGAGAGGGAAGGAGGGTACGACTGAAGTAATTACTGCCGCTTTTACTTTCCAATGTGAGACCACAACACGCCATTCCCGCAGCAGCTCATGGATGTTTCTGTCGCAAGACTCTCACAAAGACAATCTACAGCTTCTCTTTCTCGTCTATTTTTTCTATTTCTTTATTCTGGATTGCTCTTGTTCCTTCGCTTGCGCTCTGCAACTTCGATCTATCCTTCCTTTTGAGACTTGAATTGCATTGCATTGCATATCCATAGAAGATCGCGATCTGGTTCCTGAATACTCGCTTTCAAAACAACACGGCGCAAAGGCAAGGCCACAGCTTGCGAAACCTTTATCATTACAATCATTTTACGGCGGATAATTGGCACACTGGCGCATATGACTTTTCTATCCTGCAATTGTTTCCCGGGAAATATCTGCAATCATGAGAGGTATTTGTCACTTTCCAATCGTTGCGCAACTGCTAATTCCCATGGACAGATGATGGTGGCCAGCCAAACCCAAACTCCTCCTCTTCCGACGACCGTTTCTTCAATGCCTCCTCCAATATCTCCTCGTCACAAAAGCACAATTCCTTAATAAACGACCTGGAAAGAAATATGGAGGGGTACATGGCGAATGCGAAGCTCCCGGCAACAGAAGCTCAATCAACCACATCAACATCCACACTCACTTCCGTGGAAACAGAACTTCTCCCCAGTTTAGAGACCGAACCCACAAGTGTGGAGCCCGACCCTCTCCCCAATACCTTTGAGAAGATTGAATCATGGGCCAAAGTCGTGGAGGAGTTGCCGACGAGTGAGGACGATGGGTTTGTTGACTGGCAACTTCCCAATGCGAATCCCCGTTTAAAATTCAAACCAGAAATGGCCGATTTCATCTATCCAAAATCTTGTTACACCGGGTTCCAACCACTTCTTCCTATCACTAAAGAATGTTTTGCTGTAGAGGATTTAGTTCGCGAATTGAAACGGTTAGAGGGAGAACGATCTCATGCAAATTTACAATCCGAGTCAGCAACGAGTCCGAATGGCGAGGATGACCACATTGAGTTTAACCTCTGCGACTTCTCGATCTATTCGCCGGATAAGAAACAGCACGGTCTGAAATTGAACGGGTTACAACATCTTCACACCAAAGCAGGTATTTCAGTCTTCTTGTTTGATGGAATACTAAGTGTAGGCAATGTGCGACGCTATGTCCAAGGAGTTCCCTTTGAAGAAGTCCCGGTGGGAAACTATGGCGGCGATCTACACACCGTGGGGGGCGATATTTGGATTCGATCAACCCTGAATCAACAATCCGAGATATACTACCGACTGAAGAACCCTTCCAAAGAATACCAGCGCTTTCATAAGGGTTTTCTGTGGCTAGCGGATCTGGCCAAACACTTTGTGGATTTTTGCGACTTTTGCGGGCCTGGGACGGTCACTCTCATGAGATTTCGGGAGGAGTTTTCACAATGGGTATGGGATCAACATGAAGAATCACAAGAGTTTCATGGATGGTGGCATGAATACAATCGTCATGACTTCAAGCAAGTTATTGCGGTCAATGCTGGCTTTCTTTTCAAGGAGTGTTGCGGTAATGACGAGAGTGCGGGGGTCCAGTACCTCCAAACACAGCCTATTTGGAATGAGGTTCTGCACATGGATCTTGTCCCAAAACAGCCCATCACTGAACTACAAACTATTGTCACACCATATGTCTTCAACGTTTTCAGTCCCCTCAATTTTGGAAGTCATTTGAAGTCCGTGGATTTCTCCGGCATTTCGAAGGACAAACACATCTCTCAGGTTGAAAATCTGCATCTTACTGAAGGAGCGCAGACTGAAGAGCCAGCCCTTTCCATTTCCAAGAAGTCGAGGCCTGTCCGTGTTGGAGATGTCGTATCGATTACCAAAGATGGAGCCAATTCGGTCTGGAAGGATGAAGCTTCACGGCACAGAGCGATCGAAAAGTGCTGGTATGCCTACGTTATGGCCGTACATAAGGATGAGGATGATGAGCCAGAATTCGACGTGATATGGCTTTACCACCCTTCAGAGACATCATGTGCCAAGATGAAGTATCCTTGGAGCAATGAGTACTTCATGTCTAATCACTGCTCTTGCAAAGATGGTCGAATCCCGCAAGAGTCCGTGATTGGCATTGAGCCGGTCCTGTGGCATTCTGGTCCACCAAGCACTGGCAGCCAATTGTTTATTCGCCAAACATTTCTGGACCAAGAACGATTTGTGACTTTGAAAGATTCGCACAAAGTGTGTGAGCACCATAAAGGCCAAACCTCCGATATAGCCTACGGTTCAGACGAGTATCATATTGGTCAGACCGTCCTCGCGCCTCCACCCAGCCAGAAGAAACATAAGCTTGAGGTATATGAAGTTGTTGAATATGTTCCTGGAGGGAAGCGGGTGATGCTGAGAAGATTTCTCCGAAGACAAGATTTCGATGGCACAGGACGGCCGAATGAACTTGTTTACTCTGAAAAGGTCGAGACACACTTGATTTCAAAAATATCTGGAAAATGCCTAGTCCGTTTCTACTCCGAAGAGGATGTCGCCCAGGGCAACATTCCAGCTCCTTACTGTCGAGATGGAAATGGGAATGCGTTTTACATTTCTACGAGAGCTGTCGATTCTGATGGCGGCCGAACTCTTGTCCCAATCCACGATAAGCTCCCTCCAAATCTAATACAAGGCTTTGATCCGTCCGCCGATCTCTCACGCCCAGTGCTTCGTGGTATGGATTTGTACTGTGGAGGGGGAAATTTTGGTCGAGGTATCGAGGAAGGTGGCGCCGTTCACAATGAGTGGGCAGTAGATATTTACGATGCCGCAATTCATAGCTATCGAGCAAACTTGAAGGATCCCGAGAAGACGAAGATGTTCTTTGGTTCTGTCAACGACCTGCTATACCAGGCAATGCAAGGAAATCCGAACAATTCAGACTTGATACCTGCTCCTGGCGAAGTCGATTTCATTTCGGCTGGAAGTCCATGTCAGGGATTCAGCATTTTGAATTGGTCAAGAAACAACGCAAGTGGGTTGAGAAACCAATCACTAGTTGCCTCTGTGGCGGCCTATGTCGACTTTTACCGACCGAAGTACGGATTGCTGGAGAATGTGATGAACATGGCACAGTCCGGCTTTCGACGGGATGAGGATGTCCTCTCCCAGTTAGTATGTGCTATTGTTGGTATGGGGTATCAAGTTGAACTGTTTGTCTTGGACGCTTGGAGTTGTGGGAGCCCCCAAAACCGAACTCGGATCTTTGTGTCGTTTGCGGCCCCCGGCCTCGTGCCTCTTAAGCATCCGGATCACTCTCATTCCCATCCTGACGAGAAGGGAGGTCGTGGATTGGGTAAACTTGCAAATGGGCAATCATTCGGCCACCGCAAGGATATGCCAACTCCATTTTCCTGGATTCCTATTGGGGAGGCCACCAAACATCTGCCACTAATCGGAGATGCACATACATACCACTGCACTTCACACCCTTACCATGTGTTGGCACCAGGTATTCCTTCGACATTAAAGCAGCAGATAGACTGCATACCCACTCATCCTAGAGGGATGAATTTTGCAAAGGCTTGGAAAAACGGGAACGGGGTTCTGTCGAAGGAAGATAGATCTCTATTTCCAGCTTTGGAGACCAAAAAAGGGAAATTCAGGGAGTCTGTGAGGCCAAATTCGCGCGCTTGGGGAAGGGTGCATCCCGACAAACTTATACCAACAATTGTTGTCGCTACCCATGCGGTGGATGCCCGCATGGGTATGTGCCTCCATTGGGACGAGCCACGATACATAACCATTGCCGAAGCACAGATTGCGCAAGGATTCTTGGACGGTGAGGTTCTTGTTGGAAAGAACAAGGACTGGTGGAAGATTTTGGGGAATAGCGTTTGTCGGAATGTCGCTCTGGCTTTGGGCTTGTCTCTTCGGGAGGCCTGGCTTAGTTCTGATGACTTGCTGCCTCCTCCTGTCAAGAAATCAGCTATTGAGCCTTTGTCTAACATGGATCAGCCTCATGTTCTGCTTTCGGATTCTACGGACGAGTTAATGAGAGGAGAGGATTCTCTCTTGGGCCTTCCTGCAACACCATCGGTAGTACAGCGTCCCGGAGAAGGCTCAAAGCGTCCGCCAAGAGCCCGCATCATACAGACTTCAAGTCAACCTCGACCACCAGCTAATAAACCAGTGGCTTCACGAGATTCAACCCCGGGTACGAATGGGGGACACAAGGAAACTCGAATTTTTCCTCCAAGTCGGCCAGTCAGCATCTCTTCCATGAGTAGAGTCCCTTCAAAGGCACCGAGCCCAGAGCCTCATCGGCCTCAAAAGAGAAAGACAATCCTCCCTCCACCAAGAGAGAAGGAGCCTAAGATTCCAAGACTGAATGGGTCTTCTTCTGCTTCTTCTATTCCATTGGCTCAAAACCCAGCAATTGTAGATGGGGATAACGACGTGGAGGTCTTGGGAGTTGCTGTTCGGACTGCCTTAAACTCAAATGAGATGCAATTACAGCTCGCAAAAGCTCAAGAGCGACTGATTGCATCCCGAAACATGGGAAATAACGGCATAAACCGCCCTCAGCGACCCCGGGATGTTGTCATTCCTCCTCCACAGCGCGAAGTCTCGATTTCTCCAGGTAGTTTCGCCTCTCCAGAGCACCATAAACGATTTCAAGCTCGGACAATCGTCACTCCCAGTACAGGAAGAACCAAGCTCCCTTCTGGTGTCTCCCCTCCTTCCTCCCCACTCACTGCCTCGAGACCTAAGAGTCCGCGACCACATGTAGTAAAGAAGTACAAAACTACTGTGGAAGTCCTCGTCGAAGTCATTGATTTAGTCTCTGATAGCGAGGAGGAGGATGTAAAGCCGGAGATTCTCAATGTAGGGGGAAATAGTGGGGGAGTACCTAAGTATAGACCTGTTGATAATTCGGCCTTTGGGGCTTATGGACAGACTAGGGGGGTGATGGATAATGAGCGGGCTACGGCTTTTGCTACTAGTCGGAAGAGGAAGATGTGAGGAGGGTTTTGAGGTGCATTGTAATGGGGCAGTTTCTTGGTGGGTTGGAATGAGGGTGAAAAATTAGTTGCATAGCGTTGGAGTTTGGGAACGGAGGTTTTTTGAGAGTTTGGAGAGGAGAGACAGTACATCTATGTAAATGAATATGAAATAAAAATGAAGAAAATTAATATCTGATGAATATGATGAGGAAAAACGATGAATGTGACCTGGAAATCTGATGAAGATGACATAGAAAAATGTAGAAAATGGTGAAGGAGGTATTTACACGTGACCTCGCTTAAGTAGAATCTGATGTATTTTCCTTATTCTATTTAAGTAGAATAATTGAATTCTTTTTATGAATCTTACTTTAGTACTAAGTTAAGAAGTATCTAGAGTTTTTAGTCTATCTTCTTAAAATAGTTTATTAAAAAAGAATCTTCTAAAAAGTTAGAAAAAGATAAAGATTTAAAAACTATTACTCTAGATTAACTAGGAAAGGTCTAAGTTAAAGTTATAATCTCTAGTAAAATTATTTAAGTTTTGAAATTAATTTAGAGAAGTAGAATAACTTAGATTCTAAGAGATACTTAAGAATATAGCGTTTTAGTAAGATAGTTTAAGATTTGAAAGTATTCTAAAGAGAAAATTAGAAATCTTAGAAGACTTTTACTTCAGACTAAGTAAAGAAGTTCTTAGTTAGATTTATTTTCTCTAATAACTTTCTCTAGAGATTAAAATTATTTTAAATAAATAGAGAAAGAGAATTTTATAAAAACTTTTAAGATTAGAGATGTTTAATAAAATAGTTTAAGAGTTTAGATTATTTTAATTAGATAGAATAACTTAATTTTTAAGGGAATTTCTAGAGTATAGTAACTTTTCTAGTATCTAGTGACTCGCTTTAAGTTTTAAAATTATTCTAATTTAGATAGAAAAATCAAATTCTATAATAGCTCTTAAGATTAATTCTATCTAGTAAAATAATATAAACTTCTATAGTATTCTAAAAAAGATAAACGAATAAAGATATTTTAAGAACTTTACTACTG
Source organism: Calycina herbarum (assembly GCA_001414485.1). NCBI lineage: Eukaryota > Fungi > Ascomycota > Leotiomycetes > Helotiales > Pezizellaceae > Calycina > Calycina herbarum. The sequence goes on along the minus strand of LLEY01000030.1, from coordinate 23,682 downwards.
TTTCTTCAATTGCAAATATGTAGAGAGAGAAACGTGCACTCAAAAGCGAGTGAAAGATGAGCTACATTGTAGCTTAATTAGTCGAGAAGCAGGTAGGTGTGAAAACATCCGCCTTATTTTAGTATCTGCAGATATCTAAAAACTCTTAAAGTACTATTTATAGGCAAAAAGCATCCACTTTTGGTACACGTTTTTCTCCCTACATGTCTGCATTGGAAGAAATACTTTGAAAGTTATACGCTGGAACGAATGTATTCTTTCGATTGGAAAAGAGAGATTCGATAGTGTAGGTGATTCTGCCTCCCTACTATCGACTCGAGAACGGGACCACGCAACCAGCCATCTATGCTAACTTTGTTTTCTTTTGGCTTGCTGGATTGTTCAAGGGCATGTGGGACGTCTCATCCGTCTTCTTCGGTGCTTATATCAGCATGGTTCCAGATGATTTCCTCGAGCAATTCTTCGGGACGTTTCCATTTTCGGGCTTGTTGAATTGTTTTGCTAAGTGCCTGCTCTACTGCAGCACTGGAGTGCGCAGCCACTGCCGGCTTCTCCCCTGCATGCACATAAAGTATCACTCCTGAGGCTAGGACCTTGCTTTTAGAAGTTGGTGTCGTTCATTCGGAAGAGGGCCTCTCGCTGACTGTCGTTTAAAGATGCCTGGAACCCATTCTAAAGTGTCGGTGTTGATCGAGAGACGGTTAACGACTCCGTAGCTGAGGCACAAAATTATGCAAGCCTATGGAAATCTCCCGCATCCAGTTGTCTGGTGGGATTTTCAGATGTACGTCTCAAGTACCTAGGTATAAGTGATTCACCAGTTGAAACTTTTTCTTCGTATTTTCATTCTCAATTGATTTGTCAGGTTTGGACAGAGAATTGCGAGATTGTACTCTCCAACCACTGAGGGATCTGCAATAACTGGACCATGGCTTTTGTCGGTCGCGGGACTTGTGGGATGAGACGAATGTTGCCCGAGCCAGATCTTTGGGTGCAGGCAATCGTCATTTTCAAACACCAACCTAACCAGAAAAATCCATAGACCCGAGGAATGCAATCAAACTTTTCGGATACGTTATATGCACGGAAGTCCCAGCAGCCACGCCTTTTGCATTTGGGCGTTTTCCTCTTCGGACACATCGGCTCCCTTGAACTTGAATTCGAGATCGAGCGTAGAATCGAAGGCTGATCGAGCTGGTAGGGGTACACTCCGCCATTTGGGATGGTTTCTGATTTTTTCCGGTGCTTTGGGTCCTTCCAGCTTCTTTGTCCATCCACTCGGTCTCAATCCCTCCATCTCATTCAACTCCTGGGGCGTAATCATTTGAACCAAATCCGTTGGCACTGTAGACTCGACATTAATAGAATTAAATGAACTTTGGATCTCTATATGAACTCGGAACCTGTAGGTGAACCTTCAAACCTGTAAATGCGCTCGGGCCTTATGATGAAAGCGCTACTACCTTTGAGTGAAATCAGGACGTTCTGATGACCTTGACACCTGTAAGGATACTTTTGGCCCCCAAGTGAACTTTGCACTTTTAAGTGGACTTAAGACCTTGTGATGAACTCGTCACCTCTAAGTAAACCTGAGCTCTTCAAATGAACTCGACAAGCCATTTCAGCTGTTAGAGCTTCTTATAGCTATATGATATTCCTAGGAACGTGAAACACCATTCGGGTCATTGAAGCTGCTTCTAACCAGAGAACCTCCTTCAGAAGGTAGATGATCTCTATGAGTGGAGTCGCATTCCAAGTGTGAAGTCTTCTTGAACCAACAGAGAACCTTCTTACGAACTGTTGTTGGTACGACCAGGCCCTCGGTTCTTCTTTTTGTGCCACCGCAAGCCCTTGCATTCATCGCAGCATCGAACACCCCATGCGCCAGGAAGAGTGAGTATGCAGTTTGTATTTTCTGTTTCAATCCACATCTGAAGGGAAGTTCTTCGTAGTAAAAAGTACAACTGTAGTTGCTAAGTAAGCGAAGTACGACCGCCAACCCGTTGAATAGCAGGTATCTCGTTCTTGGATGGCATGGGTCAACTCGCAAGTATGCTTTAAAAGCCACTTGCTTCCAGGCTGTTTATGCTAATAAACGTGTGTTCACTACCTCACACTCGTGGCCAACTAAACAAGAAACCGAGGCTTCTTGAGTTTTTGTGTGGATAGCTCTTTCAAGCTTGAACTGCCTCTAATTTGACGTTGACCTACCTACTCATTGACTGGAACACAGTTGAGGAAAAGCACGACTCCTTCCAAGCTTCACTTACCCTCTAGCCCCCCCAGTCTCAGAAAGACTTTCCACAAAGATCCCTCATGCTCAAATGCAGCCCTACGATCAACAAATCAAAGCAGCAATACGCTTCTACTTCTGCAACCAATCTAAGAGTGTTCTATGTAATAAGGAACTCAATTGTGGGAGAGTTCTCGATTACGTTCTCATAATCACTCTCCCAATCAGCTGGGTCGTCACCATCCTTAACATGAAGGCTAAGGTCTCGCACTACAGCAGTGTTCTCTCAGTAAATTCAGTTACTTCTTGTGCTGGTCTCTGTCTTCTCACCTATGTCCTCTTGTTACCGAGTGAGTCGGTGATCTTTGCTACTTATTTTTGGTATACAATTGTTAGGAACTTCCAATCGTTTCAGGTTTTAGTTTAGAGAAAGGTTCTGATCTTCATTGAACACAGCAGAGAAAAACATCGTTGTTCTTGAAACACTTGGACTCATGAGGCCCTGTAACAAGGATATATGCACTTTAATGTGTGACTCTGTGATTCAAAATCCTTTTGGCGGAGAAACCAGTGTGTCAAGCATGGTGTTTAAGACCTTAACAGTTGTATTTTTACCACTATATCAATCGTCTCTATCCAGCATTTGCTACCACTTTTCCAACCCAAGAAAGCAACCATGGGAAATTGGCTCTCAGCAAAGTTCGCAAGCCCAGAGGCTTCGTCTAGCTGCACAAATCAAACACAAGTGAGTTCATCCTTTTGACAGACCAAATTGATTGATATACTGATGATTTTAGATACCTGAGGAATTTACCCATTTTCCACGTCTCCCTTCTGACTTGAGAGTGAAAATTTGGAGAGAAGCTTTCAATGATCTTTTACAAAATGCCTTGAACATACGCAAAGGCGGTCAATTAATCGGCGTACAATTACGATTCAACGCATGCTACGAAGCCCGCCAAGAAATGCTCCGTTCGCTTTTTCACCGTCAGATCGAGATAAACAAGCGGCAGAATGTGCAAGTTGATGCCCCTCGGTTTCTAGAAATATCTTGTCTTCCCAGATATTTTCTTAGGATGCAGACTTTGGAACCCCTGCCATTTTTCACATCAACATTTACTTGGGATACTTTGGACTCTCATTCCATGGATTATCGATTTTGTTTCTTGCCAACAGCATTTACAAAAATAGTATTTGATTCACCTTCAATGAAGCGCCATGGAACCTACTTGGAGTGGAGGCTTCTGAATGCTTATCAGTGCCTTAACCAAGAAGACAGACACTGGCCGCTGCGTGCTTTAACATACATCTTGAGGAACTTGGAGCTGTTCCCTTCATTAAAACGAATAGAGATTATAACAAGTCTATATCCCGCACTTGTGAGCGGGAGCTGGTGGATTTCCAGGTCTGCGAATACAGCTGAGCGCCGTCGAATACTTTCGGAAAGAGACACCGGAGATCTAACAATCTTGCAATCGCAACAAGAACGAGATACCCATTATTTCCTCGCAGGTCTCGTTGACCTAATTGAGGAGGCAAAACGAAAAAATCCGTAGCTGCACATTCCATCCATAATTTTCTTCCGGGGGGGATAGCGCGGCAATTTTGCGCAAAGACTAGCTCTATCACAGAGCTTCTACTTAGATTTCTCATTGCTGTCACAACTAGATTGGATTCCTAAAACAAGTCGCTAGCCTAGTATACCAGAAATTCTTGTTCAGTTTTAGTGAAGTGGACAAGAGACAGATTCTTCTTTGGGTTTTCGTAAGGTCGCTCCTTCCAGTGACCAGAACCTGGAACAAAGAATTGGGCACATGAGGCCTCAATGAGTTTCCAGTGACATATATCTCAAACCGTTCGTCCATTAATTGGATTTGCATGCTGGATCAAAAGTATGAGGGTCAAAAGTTGCGGTGAGGGAGACTTGTCTTCATAGCGATTCCTGTTCCCTAGTCCGCGAACCCGGGTAGAAATACCCATTCAAGAAAACCTACTTCCAAAAAGGAAGTCAGGATCCTTGGCTAGCTGCGGTTTGCGTTTTTGGTTGGGGAGACGAAGTGGACCCTTCCATCTTGATCGCGACTTCCTACTTAGGAACGTTGTCTTCCCAACCAAACCCATTAGCTTCCCTTAGCGTCACTACACCTTCTACCTTCCCAGAACTCAAAAATTCCTTGTCCAACTTCCTCTTTCCTTGAATCTTCTTTCTTCCTTTCAGGTCGACGCCAATTGTAGACACAAAAATTGGGACTCATTCTGTTCACACGGATACTTGCAAGAATGGGCTACTACATCTTGATCCCAAGGACTCGAGAATAATTGAAGAAAATAAATTATATTCAAGCGCGCAAGGTACAATCTTCCCTTTCTTGTCCCCCTCGAGGAAGTACCAATCCCGTCGTCACGGTTACCCTCACCCAGATTTTCGGTACAGAAAACGGTCACGACATGCCTATCACCCGGAACAAAACTTTCCTCCTGAATCACAGCTGTGAGTTTCTCCCCGTTCCATGCAAGACTTACTTGAAAGTGAGACTTTTTTCCGTCCATTTTTTCCGACTCCCGCGTATATGAAAGGGATTGGATATGCGCGGATCTTGAAGCGGTTGTGTGGGGGCAATATGGGGAGGGAGGTTGCAGTTCCGTCGTTGTACGGATGTGTTGAGGAGGATTCTTGTACTGAGGGTGTACGATGCCGAGTTCCTTCAGCAGTTCGTGGTGTTGTACTTTGGAGTAAGCGAGGAACCGTTGGCGCTTGCAGGAATGTTGTGCGAGCTGAGGCTGCTTGATCTTGTGTTGTGCGGAGGTTTTGTTGTTTCTGATTGGGAGATTTGGAGTGAGATGTTTTACCAGCGTTGTGAGAATTGGAGCCCTTTTTCTCATCGAAGTCATTGATTACCTTTTCAAATTCCACCGTTACAAAACTGAAAGGCAGGGTATCCAATCCATCCGTCAACGAATCGCAACCACAGGATAAGGAATATCCCTCTTAGTGGCCCATCGCCCACCATCTGACTTCCAACCCCTGCCAAGCTGCATAGAAGAGGGGAGAAGGGTAGGGATATGACATAGCAGGCTTGTCGGGGTGCAAATCAAGCTTTTGCGGGGTACGTCGATCATGTTTGCTTTTTCTCTCCTCTGCAGGCGGGCGGGGGCTGGGCTGCATGGAGATGCATACGGAGAGTTTTCCTGATCTCGATGTGGGATGGTGCGGGATTTTGAAGGCAGGGAAATAAGTGGATGGAGATAAGAGACTAGTGGTGTGATGGAAAGTAATAAATTTCAATAAAATAGGACTTGGTGTATTGAGTACTTTCTAGGAAACTGGGCTTAGGAAAGGAATATATGTCAGGAATGATTCAAATTAAGAAAGGTCCCAATGAATATCATAAGCTGATTGAGAGAGACAGCTGGAAAAGAACTTGCGATACACAAACTTGAAGGGAGCGTTGGAACCCCACACTCGGAATCGCCTCCCCGTCCCCGTAGGAATACAAAGTGTACACAACCCCTCTTACTCGTTACAAGACGCTGTTTTCTGCATGCTCACTCGCGGAAGTAACGCTCAAGAGAAAAAACCGCAAATCGTACAACTCTTTGACTTTCTCCTGTGGGGTCGAGCCAGTGTTCCAAGTACCACTGGAATATATTTATACGCAAACTGCGTATTTTTGCCTTGGTGTTGATATAAGAAAGCCAAAGAAGGTTCAACCCTTCCTTTTCCATTCGATCTTCGATCATTCTGCAGGTCGAAGATCAACATATCCAAACTTTGGAGGTTGCCACTATCTAACCCCTCACACCTCTCACACCACTCTCACCCCAACCACACCACCCACCTCATACCTCGATCCTCCACGAACCAATCCTGCGCCAAGAAACAATCAGCAAGATGGTTTCGTTTTCACTCTCCATCACTATATCACGACGGCCTCCAACCATTCAGAAATCCCCAACAAACTCCTCGCTACAAAAATCAAATACCCCACAGCCGAAGGAAAAGGAACCTTTCATCCCTCCTTCTCCCTCACGATCCTCGATATCAAACTACAAATACCAACAGCAGTATAACACTACTTCTCGACCAACAAGTAACAATCAAAGCGGAACTTCAATCCTCCCACCTCACTACAACTACACACCAAGAACCTCAAGCAGTCTCCCCATTACCACTTACAACTCCCACTTAGGAGACGGAAGTTTCGAAGAACTACTTGGAAACCAACATCACGACCAGCAAGGAACCAAATTTGAAAAACGACAAATACCAAAGATGGTGGACCTCAACCACAAGGACTTCTTGACGAGCATAGATGGGGATCGTCGGAAGAGTTATGGGATCGGTGGTGCAGGGAATATCCGTTCGTCCCCCTTTTTTCCTTGCCCATTTTTGTGATGATACTGACATGAAGAATAGGTCGACCATCAGATGTCATCTATCCACCCCGTATCAACTCAGATGGAACACGTCGTCGATCGAGTGTATGGTCAGTAGGGGGTACCAGTCCAGACGGAAAGAGAAGATGGTCTTGGTTCGGAAGGAAGAATAGTGTTTCGGAAGAAGAGGAAATAAATTTTGGGGATGTGAATTTGACGGGCGGTGACCGAGAGACCAAGGACTAAGTGACTTGGTGTGAACACAAAATGATACCAAATGGCTTGAACGGGAAGGAGTTGGATAAATTGATACAATATTGATACAACATTTTACAAACAACAATTATATAATACATGAGTGCTGCTTTCTGTATACGCACCTGATTTGAGATATTCAACATATCATCCTAAATTCGAGGAGGATCGTTCGCTTGCAGCGAGAGAGAACGCAATCTTCTCCTTCCACTCCTTGAACCCGCGCTTCGCAAACTGCGGCATGCGACTCCACACTACCTTCACGACATCTCCATTACTGCCAGCTCGTGCCCTGGCCGATACGTTCAACGCTTCTATGATAATATCGAGTGTTTCCTCATCAAATTCAACCGCCCACTTTTCCATCTCGGTCATGGTTTCAAGCATGCCAGCGAGGTTCTCATATCTATGTAAAGATATGCGAAGGATTTCGTTATAAAATTGGGTGCTTGCCCCAAGAACTCGTGAGGTGTCTCCAAGGGATTTGATTTTAGGTAAGATTGAGAGGGCAAGTGGTGATGGCTTCGCAAAGGAGCGATCCAAAAGACGAATTGCAAGTAATAGATATGATGGGTATAGAGGTCCGTAGGTGTTCAAGGCAGCCGCTTCAGTGCCATTTGTGGTTTCTTCGACCATCTCCTTAAACCTCGCGGCTGCTTCCTCGTCGTCCTTTGAGCTCTTGGACACTGGCTCAATATTCGCCCGACTCTTTTTCCCTCGTTTCACTTTCTCCTCTTTCACAGGCTTATCCAGACCCAGCCTAGGAATCAATGAGAACACTTCTTTCTCCATGACCTCCCACAAATCGAAATCTGTTGCTGCTTCCTTCATTAAAGTTTCGACTCGTATGCGCTCGGGTTCCCGTAGAGCTTCGAGATGAGCATGCTCTATTTCGATATCTTCGGCTTCTTCTTCAACCGCTTCCAAATCTCCTTGTTCTTGCTCATATCCATCTTCTTCTTGTCCTTTGTATGTACTGTCCGTATTGTCGTTCAAGCCAATAGCTTGCGAAATGCTATCACGCAAAGCTGGTGGGTATTGATTGACCACAGCCTCCTTCTCCTCACGACTGCGTGCGTTTTTAACCATCGCGCCAGCCATGATAACATCCAACTTCGATTTCGCCGTATCCTTAGAGCCCGATCGATCGTTTGGGTCCAATGAGCCCGGCTTTTGCGCAAACATGTCCGAGAAAATATTCTGGAAAGCCCTTCGTTCTCGATCTGTAATTGTCGATTTTGGGGCTTGTTGCTTTGAGTCCTCCTCAGCGAAGATATCGTACCCTTCATCCTCATCCATAAACTCCGACTCCCCGAATACTCCATCCTCATTCTCTCCAAACTCATTGAGCTGCTTCCGTGTATGACTCTTGATGGCAGATCCACCTCGAGGACGTCCTGAGAAGCCAGAGCGCTGGGGCTTGCTGTCTCCGTCGAAGGGGATATCCCAATCAGGGGTTTTCTTGGGTCGTTTTGTTCGTGATTTCTCGGATTTAAATTGCCCTGTTTTAGAAACTTCGCCATAGACCTTTGTGAAAGATGCGGCGGTTCGAATTGCGCTTCCGTATCGAGGCCGGAAATTTGAATTGGTTCTGATCCATGGTAAAGTAGACAGCGTTCTCGTGTGGTAGAGGAAAGGCATCATGGTGGTTGACATGGATGAAATTCCAGTAATAGCTTCAGCGGCAGCTTTGGACGCCATGGCGGAAAGTATGAAGGAGGGTGTCGAATGGCAGATGTTATTGCGATGAAATTGGCGTGTACAGTACAAGAATGGGAGTTGCAGGTAGAAAAGTTTGGGAAGCTTAAGAATATTTCATCCGAAGTCCAGCCGGCCAAAATCTTCAATATGGAAACGCGTACAGGGGGTTGGAAGGAGAAATAACGTGTCGACGCGTAAATGACCTCACGACTTCCGAGGCTTTCACTCTTCTTCTGATTATTTCCCAACTCAATTTGCTCAACACCACAAAATCTGCAGCAAATCAATCGCAATCATGGCACCCGTGAAGAAGGAAAAACCAGAGATGAGCGCTTTTGAAAGAAAGCGGCTCGAAAACATTGCTGCGAATGAAGCAATGTTGAAGGAACTCAGTACGACGGCAGAAAAGATGGCACCAAAACCAAAGCCATTACCCAAACCGAAATCTACGACGAGAACGAAGAGTACCCCGGTAAAGAGGGAGACACCACGAGCCACACGAACCAGTTCTCGAATCGCAGGAATCGAGGCAGATAGCGAAACTGCGAAACGAAAGGCGGAAGTGGATTATGAATTCGCGAAAGAACAGGCAAAGGCGAAGAAGTTGCGCGTTTCTGGGGATCTGAATTTCAGCGATATTGTGGTTGATGGGAAGAGTTTCAGTCAAGATCAGAACTTCTTATCAGGGATAATGAGGGGAGCGCAACCAAATGTTAGGACTTTCGATGAGTCGGATATCAAAGAGACTACAGATGAGGGGCTGAAGGCATTGAGGGAGAAGATGAGTGGCTTGGAGTTATATGATGGCTATGAACCCAATCGTAAGTTTCCCTATGTTGGCTGTCTTTGTTTCCGCGCCACATTGTCTACCGCCTGCTTGGTATTCTGGATTATCATTAACAAATATCTAGAAATCAAAATTACCCCCGAAAGAGTATACGCGCTTGGATTTCACCCTTCGCCCGATAAACCTTTGATCTTTGCTGGAGACAAGATGGGGAACATGGGAATTTTCGATGCTTCTCAAACCCCAGATGTAAAGGTAGAAGATGACGACGAAGACGCCGATACTCCTGAACCAGCCATCACTGCTCTCAAATTACATTCAAGGACAATAACCTCCTTCATCTTCCCTCCAGACGGAAATCACTTATACTCTTCTTCATACGACTCGTCAGTCCGAAAATTTGATCTTCAAAAAGGGGTAGCGGTAGAGGCCTTCGCACCAGATAGTTTGGATGAAGATTTGCCTATTTCTGGTATAGAAATCGCAGCCTCGGATCCAAACATTTTATTATTTTCAACACTAGACGGTTCCTTTGGCCGATATGATATGCGAACCAAGTCGAAACCTGAACTTTGGCAGCTATCAGATAAGAAGATTGGAGGTTTCTCTATTCATCCTTTACATCCTCATCTTATTGCAACTGGTTCTTTAGACCGTACAGTAAAGATTTGGGATTTAAGAGGTGCAAGTGGCAAAGGGGACGATGCGGAAGGCCCAAACTTGGTTGGAGAACACGAATCACGACTGTCAATCTCCCACGCATCTTGGTCCCCGGCTGGACATGTTGCAACCTCTTCATACGATGATACAATTAAAATACATTCCTTCCTCGACTCCGGATCTTGGAAAGTAGGTCACGAATTGGATAAAAAGGCCATGGCACCAACAGCTACGATTAGACATAACAACCAAACCGGACGCTGGGTAACAATTTTGAAGCCGAAATGGCAAGAAAGACCTTCAGATGGAATTCAAAAGTTTGTGATTGGAAACATGAATCGGTTTGTGGATGTTTATAGTGCGGATGGAGAGCAACTTGCTCAGCTTGGTGGAGATGGTATTACTGCTGTGCCTGCAGTTGCTCATTTTCACCCTACTCAAGACTGGGTTGCTGGTGGTACTGCGAGTGGGAAGCTGTGTCTTTGGATGTAATGTTTGATGGGGTTGGTGATTGTTGTACTGTACAAACATTCTGATGGCTTTATCATTCCTCGAAGCGCTCCGAGTGTGTAAATACTATGTACTTTCGACGATTTTTCTGCAACGACTTTACTTTTTGCCAGCGGGATTTGGTTTGCATGGCCGTTTTCGTCCTTTCACGGCCTCGTTTTTCTTGCTGATTTTTGTCCTTATCTTGTTGCCTCTCGTTCTACAGTCGTCGAAAGATTTATGCCACGAGGCTTAGGCCAATTGTCTCAAACCTTCTCGCATAATAGATTCAACTATCCCAAAAGTCTTTTCAAGGAGGAGGGGGTTGTGTATGATAAGAGACGAAGACTTCATCTTTTCCTTTTGCAATTTGCAACGCAGTATCGACACAAACTTTATACATGAACCTCTTTCAGAAAAGATCAACTAATTTCAGCAAAGCTAGTTCTTATCGCGCTTCTAAGTGAGTCTCATAACTCATCTACCAGTCCGCATTCTACAAACCGATGTACTCAGATCTAGCTCTAATTTTGTCCATTTTATCCTCCAATGTCCCAAAAATGACATGCAAAGGCTATTTACTTGCTATCTCGATTGCCATTTTAATGACTGTGAGCATTTTTATCCAACCAATCAAGAACGCTCTCGAAGGCAGACTTAGCAATATAATGATTGTTCCAAGAACTTCCCGCCTTGGGTACGACCAAAGCTTCAAAGCTCTTTGCATTAGGGAACTGGGCTCGCGTATCAGCAACTGGTCCAACAGTTGAGTTGTCGCAGTCACTGACTGATCCAAGGGGTCCATTTCCACAGAAGATGATATCGTTTTGGCCGGTTGCAATGAGGACGTGGCCTTTGTAGCTTTCTGCCTTTTGGAGATTGCCAAAATATGCCGTGGCAATTTCACCGATGGAGATTGTTCCTCGTCGCTCGAAGTCGTTGTTTAGGACCGCGGGGTCGTAGGGGGCGTTTGGGGCGTCGTTGGGTGGGCTGTAGAAGAGCTGTCTGACTACTTCGCGGGTGAGGAGCTCGGTGTAGCCTGGGTCGAGTGTGCCGTATCGGGTGGGCTCAACCGTTGCTGCAGATCCGACGTACTTTGCGATAGGGTTGTCGCCGAAAGCGTTGGTGTTGTACTTGTTGCTGTAGCCAGTGAGAACTAGATAGTTGTTAGAATCAACTTCTGTCGATTGGGGAATACCTTTGGAGAAGCAAGACAAGTGTAGGATGCTTGAACTCAATGAGTCTACTTACTACTTACCTGTAGCGTCGAAGTCTCCCGCATGACGTCCAGCGAGGGCTCCTCCAAGGATAGAACCATATGCGTTTCCAACGTAGACCAATTTCTTAGCCAGTGGGATATTGGCGCGCACGAGTTTGGCAAGTTGGTGATTACCTCGACTTCCAAACTGTATTGTACCACCTTTGGATCAGGACGAGAGGAATAGCCATTGCCAATGCGATCGATGGCAATAGTTGGGTAGCCTCGATGGTTGGCATGATAGACCCAGTCGTAATCATAGGCATGCGATGCGTCAGCTGTGACAGTACCAAGGCCGTGCCAGTCTTTCATCGTCAGTCAAATCATATTGAAAGTTGGGCTAGGGGACTTACACTCGCTTGTGTAGGAAGAACCATGAACCAAGACTTGGACAGTGGACTTCGGCGCAGTCTTTGGCTCGCAATAGACTCCATAGACTGAGACATCTACGCTTGCACCTTGTTGGAAATTGAGCGCGGAAGCATTGCTGAAGACGGTTGAAAGGGGAACATTCAGAAGAGTGTCGATAGACCAAGCGGAGAGATCCAGGGTTGAGGCGGATGCCGAGACGTTCCAGCGGAAGGGGTTGCAGGTGGCGATTTGTGCTTGCACTCGAGAGGTTCTCAAGAGCAAGGTAGTGAGCAAGACGTTAAGTATGAGCAACATCTTGAGTTGTTGAATGTGCAAGTTGTGTTGGTGCAAGATTCTGCAAGGTGTTCGCAACGCTTTTGGAAGCTTGGAAGGGAACTTGGATGCAGCTTGAGAAGAATTGTTTTAATAGAGGTTGAGCGAGAAAATCTTATGACGGAGCGACGGGGCGCAGGCAGCGAGTACCTTGATGGTACTCACACCAAGATACTTGAATTAGGTAAGGAAATTAGCTCAACACCCTTCCTTAACCTTGGTTACAATTATCAAGAAGCAATTTTGTGTCAAGCTGTTTTTCTTGTCTGGTTGGCGGAGGCGGTACTCAAAAAGCAACCATCGTTAAGTAAAGATATCGCAAATACAGTCAATCTAAAAGAAATTAGGAATCTAACCCCTCCATACTTTGAATGCACCAAAGTGTCTTCAGCGTATTAACAAACTACTCAACTACTCGAGTAGTCTATAAATAGTAGTAATATATAAATGTAAGCTAAGAAGATATAATTTTAGTATTAAAAAGCCGTGAAAATTAGATAAGAATTCTCGTGTCTTCTCTCTGTTCTCTTCTAAAGAGATATAACCTTAGAAAATTCTAATAACAATTTATAGAAAACTCTTACTAAGCTGTTCTAGTACTATAAATATATACCGATTTTAGGCCCGACTCTCCCGAGCGTCGGTCCGAATCGGTCCGTACTACTCGAGTACTACTTGAGTAGTACTCGAGTAGTGTTGAGTAGAGTAGAGTAGCAGTCACTACTCTACTCTACTCTACTCATTTAATACGCTGAGTGTCTTCTCGTACCTAGTGAATCCATCATTCCCAATTAGGTGGATTCTCGACACTTCTTAAAAGCGAACTCCCCAGCTACGAGTATCAAAAAAACATAAAAGCCAAAAGGGCTGAAAACCAAAACTCTTCTAAAAGGAAACTCTGTTCTCTAGTTATCGAAAGTGGGTTGGTTGAAATCTGTCCACTGTGCTAGAACAACATATTTTGGCTGGCAATCAGATTTGGTTCATTTGCTGTATAATTTGTGGGTGGTCATTGGAACTTGTTCTGAAGGGCTGCTCAATAGGCTGAAAAATGAAAGAGTAACGGTGAAGCGTTGCAAAATTGCTTCCTCGCTTAATCCACCAGTTCTAAAGGTTTTCATGCTCATTTCTTCCCACAAGCCAAGAAAGAAGGGGAAGAAGAGCCAATCTAGGCATCTCGACTGAAGAAGTTCACATCTCAACAAAAAACACGTGACCAACATGGAAAAAATGTAGTCGATAAATTAATTTACTACAATTGCGACTTGCAACAAAATCCCAAATAGTACACGACACGTGAGTGGCAATTTCAGATTCTTCTCCGGAGGATAATGGATGTTTAGAACGAAGCAAATGGTCCATCAGCGAAAACCAAAGCATCAGAGAGTGTTGAAAGAAGCCTGTCAATAATATTGGCAAGCCTCTTCTAAGAAACTTCGAGTTTTCTGAGACGAATTTTACCAGCTGTACAATCAAAATAGGAGGCCTTGAATCAAATAACTAGGAGAAATATAAATCATATAAAAACACCCAGTCAATGAGAGTTGCAGAAAATGAAACCGAGGGATAAAAAAGAGTCAGAGTCCACGGTATTACCTGGAATAAAGCGTTCCCAAATTCCTCAAGTAATAAAATTGTACCAAAAGGCTTAGAAGAATTGAAGTCCAAGTTGAGCTGACGGGAAAGACCCACTTGGGTACTGCCCGTCGAAGTTAGTGAAAGGGGGAAAAGTTGACTATCCCATAGTCATGATAATAGGTATTGCTTGAATCTTCTGAGAACATTCTTTTGATCAAACGAAAAATGGATGAGACTACGTTCCTAAAATGTGGCAATCGCGGGTTAGGGGGGCTCCTGCCCATTAAAGTTCGAGGTGTGCTCACCTCAGGCTTTACTTCCATCCCTGTCAACTGTCAACTGCCTCACAACGAAGACAGCAAGGTGCTTATAGACACGACACTACCATCGATGGTTGAGATTGATCAGAAGCGATGGCTGAAGTGATCGCTGCTCTTGGTGTTGCGGCTTCAGTCGCCCAGCTAGCAGATTACGGGTTCAAACTTAGTATCAAGCTCTTTTCGTACAGTCAAGCCGTCTCACAAGCCGATGCATCCATCCAAGGAATCTCAAATGATGTGTCCCTCACTTCAACCGTTCTACAGGAGCTTTGCGGTATTCTCAAATCAGATGACACTCATATTGTCTCTTCATCTGCAGTTGAGGCAACTCAGCAAACCGTCAAGGAATGCCTCCAAATTTTCGAACAACTTAGCGCAGCCTTAGACAAGAGCTTGGGAACTTTGGGTATTTCCGAAAAAGGAAAAGCAAAGAAGGGGAGAGTCGCACTGGAGAAATTGAAGTGGCCATTTAAACAGCCTAAAATGGAGCTTTTGAGGTCGAACTTGGACCGATTGAAGGCTTCTTCGACGCTCATGCTCCAAGTATTGAGTTATGCTAGGTCTATTTCTAGTCGGTAAGTGCCTCTCGATTTCTGATTGTCCCAGTTGAGTTCAAAGACTGACATTATCCAGGAAGGAAATGGAGTCGTCTTTTGAGTACCAGAAACACCTCATCGAGAGCCTCGCACGTTCTGAACGGGCGACAAGACGCAAGTACTACGAACTCCAAATGGCCATTGAGGGCAGGGGCACAGATGAAGATTTTGACGTTGTTATCAGTACTTCTAGTGTCACCCCAACAAGGGTTCGCGATTTGGAAACTCCCGAAAATCATTCCTCTGAATTGAAAAACAAACTCCTCATTGGGGAGCTTTTACTCTGCTTTCAGCTTCTCAATGAGCTTCTAAGATCACACATGGCAATTTCCAAGGACACTGAAGGTTCTCCTACTATCTACAAGGAGTTTAACTCTCATCTCGAGAAGCTCAACCAGACTGAACTACAGCGATTGAAAAAAGAGCATGGCGATACTTCAATGTTTATGATGGTAGCGGCCGCCAGAAATCTTCAGACTCGGTTGGGCGAGTTGGTAAATGCTTCTGGGTCTGTGACAAAGAGGGCAGTCATCGGTACGAATGGTCAAATGGAGCAGCCAAGGCTTTCGATGGAGAACAGCAGACCCGCAATATTCTATGCACTTGACGAAAGTCAGAGCTCGGGAAGAATCGGGGAGCCCACCAGTGATGACCTTTTTTTCTCCATAGTTGAACGACCACAAGATGATTGCCTGAGACGGATGCAAATCTCTGTTGACGACCCACCTCGCAAGAGGCTGTGGCATCGTGTGCTGGAAAACATAACTCGGAAAGATACGACGAGTGGTCGGGCGAGCCATAACACGGGTCCATCGCCTAGCAAACTCTCTGGTTTGGCACCCAAGAGACGTGAGAGTCTTCCCTCCGAAGATGAAGACGAAGACGAAAATATGACGGAAAGCATTGTTCAAAATCTTCTATTTGAGTGGACAAACCTGCCCTCGCAGGAGTAAGACTCGATGATGCAAGCCTCCGAACAGCGCCCATGAACATTCACCTATCCCTAACAAGATATTCCTTTCAAGAATCGAAGAGTATAATGGTACTGTATTCCCTTAAACAATAGATTTCTTCCCTGGGCTTTCGTTGATACTCTAGTCTTTGTAGAATTCTTTACTAGTCTACACAACAATACAAACACCTCCACAAAACCAATAAAGAACCCATACAAAACAATAAACCACACTCAACACTTAAACCACCATCCCATCCCACAAAACCCCATCACACGAACCCCATCAATCCAACATGACATCTCAATACTCCACCCAACCAACCTTGTCCTTCAAAGAGCCTTCCCAAAAGGAAGAGCCCAAGAAGGACAACAACACCAAGCTCCCTAATCTTCCTCAAGAGCCACCTCGCGCTACTTGTGCACCCAGTGGTCATGGGAAGTTGACTCGAACGACTAGTCGGAAGGCTCCAAGACTGGAGGTTTTGAATGGTCCGTTTAAGCTTGTTCGACGGGAAGAGTGAAGAGTTCAGCCGAAGAAGACTTCGTCGGGGAGTAAGTAAGTGATAGCTGATTAACTTCGAGTGAAGTCTGAAGTTTGAGGTAATACATGCCTCCCCCGGCTTGAATCCCAAGTCCCTCCTGAATAATTAAAAGATTTTTTGAACCATCATGTTTCATGAACTTTGTGATATATAATTTTGCATTGGAAGATACACTGTTTTCGAAGACAGTGAGTGACTCGGCGTGTAGCAATTGTAGTAACTGGTGAATTTGCCTTGAAAAATATGGAATCGAGGTCTATTTTTTTTACTGTGACGTGGATTTGAAGTAGAAATGCTCGCAGAGAAGTATGAAGAGTTGTTTATTACATCATTTTCTTTCTCTGGTCGTGATGCATCCTTGAATTCCAGGCCTCCACCTGATTCCACTTGAAATGGGGACTCAAAAATGAATAAAAAATCGCAATAAATGCATCGATTTATGAACAATGAAAACAATAGACAATAGAGAAAAGCCGTGAAGAAGAAATACCGGAATTCCATCGCGACGTCATCCCAGTGAATTGCAGATCCAGAAGAGGCGTAAAACCGAAATTAAGGTTCCCAACCCCCTGAATTGCCACGCTAACTCACTCGGTTGGCTGCATCTTGGGGCGGGAGCAACGGTTGCTGTGTCTACAAGCCAGAGCCTTCGCTAGTAAACAAGCGCATGCATGCAAAAATGTGGAAGGCTGGAAATGCACCTAGTCTACCAACCACCTCCAATTCTACACCCACCACCGCAAATACCCTATACTTCGCAGGCAGGAAAACTTGAGCTGGAAAGGAAACTTTTTACAATTCATACACAAAGAATTCTTCTGCTACGAACATACCCTCTCCCTCCCTACCCCAATCCTTTGCTGCTAATCATTCGTTTGGGTTTCTAACATACTCTTCAATACTTTAAGGAAATCTTTCTCGTCGATCAATCAATTCACATCGCATCGAAATCGATTACCTGCAAACCAACTCGATCGAACTCGTCGAACATTCTTCGAACCAGCCTTGCTGCATTCCACAACACTGCGACTCCAACGTCGCTCCGAAACAGGAGGACGGGAGTGGCAGACTCGCACATACATAGGAGGAAATAAATCGAGATGGCTCAAAGATTTCAAGTCGGGTGGATGAGTAGGTTCCCCAACCGAAGAATGTTGGAATGGAGCAAACGTGGTGGCTAATACATTGTGTTTAGGGCTGATACCGTTCCTCGGATACCATCATGTGTTGATGATCTTGATAGCGATTGCTATCATATTACTGTGTAAGGCAACCCCTTCTTCTCGAAGCATTCCTGGAATGAGAGCTAATGTTTTGGTGCAGCACTTTTATTAGCAGGGTGTTCTTCGTCTTCGCCGTTAATACCGGATATCTTCCTCATTTCACTGTATTATCAGTCATATCCCGCGGTGCCGTCGACAGCACAGGCCGATTTCAATGTACACAATGCGATAGCGACAGTGGTTGGAAATGCAAGACTAGCAGCAAGAGTCGGATACTTCGGCATCTGCATCAATCCCGATGGAGGATCATGGCTCTGCAGTAACAATGCTACAGCGCTAGCAAACGAAGTGACCGTGGCGGACGACCCATTGAATTTGATCTGGCTAGCAAGTCAGTTCAAGGACATGATCGTATTCCCATACCTAATGTAAGCCTTCCACACCTCTCCCAGGTCGAACTCTACTAACAAAAACCCAGCATCATCGCAATTATCTTTGCATTCATCTGCCTCCTCCTCCTCGCCACCTTCCCCGGCTGGCACGAAGAAGAAGACGCCCACGGCTCCGAACGAGAAGTCAAACCCTTCCCCTCCCGCCCCGTCTCCCAAATCGCCCTAGCAATAATCTTCATCGCCTCAATCTTCGTTCTCGTCTCCGTTCTCTGGCAACACACCGCCTCGGTAGCAGCCTCCATCATTGCACAAGATCTCGGAAACGGCAGTGTCAAGAGTGGTGTAGGAACTACCGCTATGGTTCTTGGTTGGTTCGGATTCGCACTTCTGATCGTGGTTACTATCGGATTACTGGTTATGATATTAAGTATCAGAGTTCTGGCCGAGACATTTGGATAAACAAACTTCCTTCTACGACAATTTGACTTTGTTTATACACCAACCTTCGATTGAGCGGATTTTTCTTTGAGGAGAGAATGAATTTGTCACACCCCTTTTTACAGCGTGCATTATTGGTGGATTTGGATTGACGAGGTACGCGGCATACGACAGCGATTTCTCACCCTCCATCAAAAACGAGGAAGAAATCAACAAAAGAAAAGAAAAGAATAAATTTGTACATCGACGAACGAGCATGATCGATTCTTATTGTGTATACAAGGGACGTCACCATTTGCATTTGGGAACGGAGTTGGACAGATATTGGGAAGAACTTTTTCGAAAATGATGAAGGTGATGATTTGTATATGGATGGGATGTTGGTTGGGGAATTTTATAATGACTGCATGGAATTGGGTGGTAAATTGAGGAATTAAGAGTTGGTGGTGCCAGATCTAGGTAGAGATCTTTGGGGGTTAATGAATATGCAAGCCCCTTACGAATATCAATCTTCAAAACTCAATTTCTTGGTCTTTTACGTGCATTGTGATTTATGTGATACAATTTTTTCTTGTAATTTTTTTACAGAGACTGAAAGACAGCTAATCACAATTCTTTCATGATGGCCCTTGAGAAGTCTCGCGGACTTACGGCAATGGCTGCGAGACAATTGGAACAGCCTTTTGCAAGATTTTCCACTGATGACCTGATGGTCTCTTGGCTTAGCTTACGAGTAAGCTATGAGTTACTCGTGACTTACTCACCAGTAACTCGCAAGTAAGCCCGAGTAAGCCTCCAGTAACTCACACTATCTCCAGCTACCAGAGCAGCAGAAATAGAACAAGACGTAAGTTAAAAGATTAGATAGTGTATACAAAGGTATAAAGACAAAAGGCCTAACATAAGTATGTTATCTGCGTATATTGGCACAGCTACGGAGTAAGCTGGAAACTTGTTACGAGTGAGCTGTGAATTGGTAGGTAAGCTGTCATCAACTTGCAGGTGAGCAATCGACTTACAAGTAATTTAAGTAAGCCGGTAAACTCTAGAGCAACTCCGTGCGCAACCCAACCACTCCTATTCTGCCTCAACCCTATTCTTAAAACAACTTCCAAGGAGTCCTTTTTGACCATCGTTGGAATCAATTACCATGTCCTATGAAACCATCATCGCCTATCGGCTTTTCAAAGAACTCAGACCTTACAAATTTCATTACTTCGTATTTCATAAACTACATCTCTCTATCTACAAAGGCAGATACTAATCCAACCCTACTTCTTCCTCCTAAACCGACTATTATGCGCCGCTCCCCCTTTCGCTCCAGAATTTCGTAACTTAAGCCTCTTAAAATTCTGATGTGCAGCAGCACTAACCTTCCTCGCTACACTTTTAATCTTCCCATCCTTCCCCATAACCTTCCTCTTCTTCTGCTCCGGTCGCCTATACCTCGTTCCTCCCTCGGAAGCCGTGTACTCCGACTGAGAATCGTCAGAGGCGAAATTCCTTGCTGAGTCCGCGAAGCCTGCTTGTTCCTCTTCTGCGTCTGCGTTTTGAGTTTCGGGGATGACCTCCGTGTGGTCGCCAGCTAGTTCGTCGTCGCTGTCGAAGTCGGCGGGTGCTTTGGTGGTTGTAGAGGAGGGTTTCGTGCGTGTAGGCTTCATTTTTACGCGTCTGGTTGTGCGTTTTTGCCCTTTCTTTTTATAGACTTTGAGGGGTTTGCCGTCTCGGTCCAGGTTGGTGGTGTCTTCTTCGGGGTTGGAATCGAATTGTGCCTCGTCGTCGAATCCTCCTAATGGGAATCCTGGTTGACTGTCTGCTACTAGTACTTCGTCTTCTGTGATAGTCGGAGCTTTGGGTTTGGGTGCTGGTTTTGAGGTGGTGTCTTTCCCTAGTGCCTGATCGTTTTCCATTGCTTCCATTTCTCGAAGATTTTCAAGTTCTTCGTCTGCTGCGTCGTCTTCTTGTTTTCGTAGACCGGCGAGGATACTGCTTAGACCTCGGGCTAAGGGTTTGCGTGGTAGTCTGACCATATTTGGTGAGAGGGGACCTTGTTCGTTTTCGTTCACGGGTGGTAAATTTATCCGTTGGCTGTCTCTTCGGAGGAAGGACGGAGTTGTGAACTGAAGTTTGGAGACTGATGATGGTGTTTTGGATCCTTGTCTATTGGAATCTCGGTTCTTTAAGGGGGTCGCAAAGGCGTCCAACATATATCGTTTTCCTGCTGAAGCTGGGGTCCTGCTGTGTTTGAGAGATACTTCCTGTCGTGATTTTTGGGGTGTAGCTTGTATTGGGGGTGCCACTCCATCCTTGCCAACATCACTCTTAGAGGGCGAGGTACCGTCTTGGAGAAGATCAAACAATCCCAGAACCTGTCCATCCTTCTGCGGTGTTGGACCAAGAGAGGTCTTCTTCAATGGTGTAAATAGGTTTCGGACAACAGAGGGTGAGTCGTATGGGTCGACTTCCCACGGATTTATGACGCCTCGAGAGGGAGTTTGTATAATTTGTCGTTTCGAGGAACTGGTTTCTCTTCCTTCATATTTCCGCTTTCGAGGGGTTTGGTGGATCGGTTCTGGTTTAGGGGTCGGGATTTTGCCTGAGAGAATATCTCTTAACTTGTTGTATTCTTTGTATTTCGCAGCTCCATGATATGTTAGTAGGTGTTCCTAGGACCGTGGTAACAGAGTAAGGGGTTACCAATTTCCGGGTGCTTTTTGATATCGTCGCGCGAAGCTTTCTTCCCATTATTCTCCGACGCAAAAGTTCTCTCCCATATCTTGAGTTCTGTTCTGATAGCAACCGACTTCTCAGTTACCTCTGCTCGCTCCTGGTCCTTCATTTCCTAGACTTGTTTCCCCCTCAATCTTGTCCTGTCCCATTGACGATTTCGTGGCTCGTGGGACGCGTTATGCTGTGGGAGGATATATGTATATGAACTCCTCGGAATGTTTCGGCCGTTTCCAAAGGCCAAAGAAAGGCAGAGTGTCTCTGTATTTTCCGGTATTTTTGGAGTTGGTGACAGTGGAAGCTACGTACCTAGACTGTAGGTATCTGTAAGTGCCAAAAAAGGTCTCGCGTCCAGAACCAGAACGCGTCCACCTCACCCGCAATCCCTGAAGCTTAGAAGCTTATCCTTATCGCTAGCGCCAGGGCTGTCCGCCACCCGAAAAGAACGTCAACATGCCCGCTATGGGTACTCGAGTACTCGGGTAGATTTTCGAGATGCATGGCCACAATCATCGCATCTCATGGAGAACACAGGACTAGATGTGAGATCGCAAATTCTCCAGTCAACACTCGAACAAATCTCTGCCAGTCGCCAAGATGACACCAGCAAAGAGGAGAACTGCTGTGTCATCTGCCTCGAAAGCATCTCCGAACTTGCAATCGCGCAGCCGTGCAAGCATGCCAGCTTCGATTTCCTCTGCCTGATCAGTTGGTTGGAAGAACAAACATCATGCCCACTCTGCAAGGCCGAGGTTGCAACTGTGGAATACGAATTCAAGGGCGATCAGCGCAAGACTTATCCAGTTCCTGCCAAACCAGTTGCGAAACCGACGAGTACGAATACTCCGAATCGCATATTTGCCTCTCGTCCCCGAAGACCACATTACCAAAGGCGCCAGTTCGAGTCTCGAGTACAACCTACCGCAGATGAAGCAATACTCCGACGTCGTCACATCTACCAGAATAAACTATTCTCCCTCCATGTTGGCTCCAACCGCCTCTCCCGATTCCGCGACCTCACACCACAACTCTTCACCAACGACTCCGAACTCGTATCCCGCGCTCGAAAATGGATACGCAGAGAACTCCAAGTCTTCGAATTCCTAAATCTCGACGCAGCAACTTCCTCCGATCGGCGAGCAAATAATGCCGAGTTCTTGCTGGAATACATAATCGCTATTCTGAAAACGGTGGATATACAAGGGAGCAGCGGCCAAGCAGAAGATATGTTGCAGGAATTTCTGGGGAGGGAGAATACGCGATTGTTTCTTCATGAATTGAGAGCTTGGCTGAGGAGCCCGTATATTTCTCTTGAGGACTGGGATAGGAATGTGCAGTATAGTGAGAATGATTCTAATAAGGAGGCGGAGAGTTCCACGCCACCGAGAGGTTATAGAGGATCTAGGGGTTATAGGAGGAGGTTTCCAGACAGGAGATATCAGGGAAGCGCTGCGGGTTCTCGTTACGATCCAGCAGGGCGTCGTTCAGCGCCATATCAACGAAGAGGAGCAAGACCTGAGGATTGAGAGAGATGAACCATACCTACGATCAGATTGTAAAATAATGTGGCACAGATCTCTGCAAAGAAGCTCTGTGGACGAGAACACAGCGGGGTACGGTTCCTCGAGCCAACTGGATACAGCCATGACAGGTTTGAAGCCTCGAAACATCGAAATTATTCAATCAAATATTAGAGTGAGAGGGCATTTACTTCCAAAACCAAACATGGTTCAGCTCGAGAAACAAACGGTGGAAACGGGTATTACGCTTGTCTAGCCTCAAGTACCAGTGCTAGGTGAGGCAAAATTTTGCAAGTCTAGGACAGGAAAAACTCAACCTTCACTCTATGCTGGCAGATTGGCATTCTCAACCGATTTGGCATCAAGGCCCTCGATCAGTCCTTCCAAATGGTTGATTCGCAAGAATGAATGGGGTCAAGCTTCCGTAATAAAAAGCTGGTTCCACAGACCTAGAGGTCATGGACACACTTCGGTTGGGACGATGCGGGAAAAAGTAAGTCACTAAAGCAGGAAGCTGTTCGGGCAAGAGGTTTTCAAACCTGGGATTGGCAAGAGGAAAGAGCACGGGGATGGGGCTAACTCACGGAAAAATAAGGAATAAGAGTTAAAGCTCAACAGAGTAAGACTGAATACCACAAGCTATTATCAACCCTTCTTAACTCAAAATACTACCCATATTGCTCCGATATCTCTCGACTGAGCTAATTGTCATCGATCACTCGCAACGCAATCTTCCCTCCAAGTAAAAACCACTCACACCACCAATACCCAACCAAACCCCCACCCCTCAAATTCCATTTTCGAGTACTCAAAAACCCAATACCCCAAACAACCAAACCCCAACCCTCCACCATCGAAACTCCAAAAATATATGTATATATATATATACAAAAAGGCAGGATTCCAAGAAATTCCCCCTCCCCCTCCCCCTCAGGAAAAAAAAAAAA